>JAUBNY010000359.1:2438652-2454217 GCA_032275445.1 Crypturellus soui | reverse complement strand
GCGGGCGCGGTGCATGCGCGGGGGGCGCCCGCGAGGAGCCGCCATATGCCCGGCGTCCCCGCCGCCCCCCCCGCGCTCTCCGCCGAGTTGCGCCGGTAGCGCGCGCGGCCCCGCGCCCGCCTCCATGGGAAGTTCGCACTTGCTCAACAAGGGCTTGCCGCTAGGTAACGAGCGCGCCGGGCGCGGGCCGCGGGGACGGGCGGCCGCGGGGCTCCGTCACCCCCCACCCGCCTAACTTCGCCTGTCGCGGAACGGTTATTAATAATAATAACAGCAATAATGATCAATCGGGAAGGGGAGGCGTGGGGGAGCGCTCTGAGGGGGAGCGCAACTTGGCTGCGGTTACGGTTCGCCCTTAAAACAACCCCCCCTTCCCCCGTTGAAACTGCCTCCCCTTATCGACCGGCTCCTTCCTCCTGCTCCTCCTCGTCCCCGCTGCGGGCGTGAGCGGCGCCGCCGTTAACTGCAGCAGCCCCGGGCGGGGGGGCGGTTGGTGCTGCGCTAATATTTCAATAAACAGGAAGTTTAAAAGCGGCATTTTCGGGCTGCTAAAAGTGCCGGGGGCCTGGCCATGGGCTTGCTAAGTCTGTGGTGGGGGTTTGTACCCGAAAGGTAAGGGCCTTTCTGTGAAAAAAAATGAATCTCTTCGCTCCTCTCTCTCTCTCTTTTTTTTTTCTTCTTCTTCTTCTTTTCTCTTAATGTACCAGCAAACGGTTTGCTGATGCTTTTTAAGGTAAATCCTAAAGTAGAAGGGACAACGCACGTGGGATAATGTTAGAGAACTGCTTGGTAGAAATTCTCCTGTTAATCCCAAGGTGTCTGTCTTTTTTTTTTTTTTTCTTTTTTTTTTCAGCTGGAAGGAAATGTGGGGCAGACTGTTTATAAACATTATCGTTCTGTAAGCAGGTAGTAGGGAAAGGAGGTAGCAAAGCAGTCAATGACTTTGTTTGCCATGTAAATATGTTTCACTTCTCACTGCCTTTTTTTTTTATTTTTTAAAAAATTAAGGGCAGATTTTCACTCTGCAGATTTTCACTGAGCTGCAGAGATTCTCCATGGGTTACTGGGGGTGGTTTTCAAAATTTCACTTGTTGTAGCTTACATTGAACAATTTAATGTTTCTTTGTATTTTAATAACTGTTGCCCTTACCGGGAGGGATGTTTGCTTTTAGACCATAATGAAACACCCAAAGATAATGGTCCTTGGGGCCATTTAGCTCCTTGGGAGATGGGGAGGCCTGTCACGCTGAAGGGAGGGCGCACTTTCTGTTTGCAGTGAATTAAAATAAGCTGGAGTATTTGTGACGGATCAGGTGCATCGCAAAGGCCCCTTTTACTGTCTCCTAGAAAACGTAAATGCTCCAATTCAGTATTCTGACCCCTTGGCAAGTATTCTGATTCCCTATCTGAAATCTCACGGTTCTATCCCGGTGGGAGAAAATACTAAGAAAATATTATTTGTGCTTAAATAATTGCTGCTGCAGTTGGAAAGCCCATTAATTAACGCTTTACCTGCATTCTCTTATATAATGTAAACGCGACGTTAAAAACCTCGCTGTAAAGCAGAGTTTGCTAGTTGAAAAACAATTCTCCAGCACATCTTTATGTATTTTTAATATATATTCCTTTTTTCTCGGTTCCAAATTGGTAAGGCCGGCACATAAAATTATGAGCCCAAACTCCTAATTCTAGTATATTTAATAATGTTGCTCTTCACTGACCGTCAAAAGGGGTGAGTTTTCAATATCAGAATTCCTTAAGGCTTGATGAATAATAAGCCATTTAGATGATTGCCATCTCGCCCATTCTGAGAGAAATCTAGTTTAAAAAAAAAAAAAAAAAGTTCCTTTGCCGTTCACTAGTATATTTAAAAACAAAACATAACAAAAAAAAAAAGCCAAACCCAAACTGCCACACATTTCTAGGCTAAACAAGAAATAGTTTTTTATGGAGCGGCTCTAGTCTTTAAGTATATAGCAGAGATAAGGTGAGACAATTAAACTGTTCCATTATTTTTCTTATTGATGGTGTAAAATAATACTTTTTTTTAGGTGAATAGAGCTCCTGTGTGCTTTGGTGGCAACATAAGCAGAATTTGGTCTAACGTGGGCAGTCTGTCCTTGACTAAACAAAAATACCCCTTGAAAGTCATGTCGATTCAGTGTTTTTCCAGCCAGTGATACATTATTTTATAACTGTAAATGAAATAGTCCTAATGCTGAAAATTACAGTAGCCCTGCTTAGTAGAAGAATTCAGTCAGCAAAGCTGCTATTTTGAAGCTACTATTTTTGTGATTTTTTCGGGTCAGCGTTACATGCAGTTAAGCAGTAGCTGGAGCATGCAGCTCTTGAGCACACAATAAACTACTTGTGAAAAGCTGATCGCTGTAGATGCTGTATTTTAGCTTAAAACGAGAGTTCCTGAGAGTGTGACAAAGCAAGTTGGAAACATCCTTACGTTTGTCAGTTTGAGTTAGTTCTGGACTTGTCTTTCTGTATCACCGAGATAAACAGCATCTGCGCCTTGTTAAAAACATGCAGTGCTTCAACTTAAGAATCTCCCTGTTCCTAGGAGTTACAGTTTTGTTTGCAGTATTTAAGTAAACGTATGATTGGAGAGATTAGGCTTGGGCTTGACACTGTAATGTGTTACACGCACAGGGCTGGGCACTTGGCAGCGTTTTGAACCATAAAGGAGACCCCTCCTTTCAAATGGGAACATCTGCCATGGTTGGGTGGCAAGGCAGGGTATATCATTTTGGGAGGGGGGAAAAATGACACTTTCCCAAAGCATCTATTTAAAATAGTTAACATAAGAATGAGTGGAGAAAAACCCTTATTTTGTAAATAAATAGTTTGAAGAGTGATAAGTGTATGGGAAGACAGAGATTTAAATGTCTTTTAAGTAAAGACATATGAGAAGCAATATGGTCTTTAATTTGTTTATGTGAAATACAACACTTAACCTATTTATTCAAAGCCATGCAAATATTTTGGACTGCAGTGCTTTGCTTGCCATTTTTTTCTTTCCTTAAGTGCCACGAACTTGTATGAGCTGTGCGTCTCAGAAGGTGTCTGCAGAAGTTGGCTGCCTGTGTGTTAGACACCTGCATTTGAGGGCAGTGTTCAGGGTTTTGCAGCTGAGGTTCGCTAACCTGCTGGCCCCATAATTATTTATTTAGTGAGGGAGCAGAGATGGAGTGACGTGTTTAGTGCAGGCCCTGAAGCTTAAGGTGGGGATGAAAGTTGTGGTACGTAGCCCTTTAGCCTCCGGTCCTCTGCCACACTTGCCCCTTCTCACAAACAGTGTAAAAACGATCTGCGTCTTTGGAGGATGTGAGTTTCTATCTGTGCCTTTGCGTCCCTTTCTGCCCCAGCGCCTTAGGAACAAATATGATAATTCACCCGAATCTGTATATCGATCGAGGAAGGACGGCAAGCGTTCATTGCTCGTACATCTAAAAATAACATTTCCTCAAATAGCAGCCTTTGCTTCCTCTCCGCTCTGTGCAGGAAGGCCAGCGAAGTGTCGCAGCAGCGAGTTGTCAGGGGTGTTTCGGAGCCCCTGTGCCGCGATGACGGCAGGATCTTTTTCAATGCGCAGTAATCTGCAGTGTTCCCGAGCGGCCAGTGTGCCCGGAAGCGTTGGGGAATCTGAGAGCACCAGAGTGTCACCAACGTGCAACTTGCCGCGGCAGTATTGCGGGGAAAAGAAAGCAAAGCAAGTGCCTCCAGTTGTTCATGGTGGGAGGAGGTTTGCAGGGAGTGCTGCAATTAAAGTATTTGGGGGGCTTGGTTATGTTTGTTGGGCTGTATTAATATTCCGCTTTGGGTTGAAATTGGTAGAACTTCACATTGGTTTTGAACCTTACCAGAAATGGTCTTACGTCGTTTCCGGAGGAATTTGAGACAGCCCTTGGGCCCTTCAGGTCCCTCAAAGCTCTTGGTCGTAGCTGAGGCCAGAGCAGGGCCTGAACTGAGGAGCTTACTTCCTTGGCACGCAAAACAGCATCTAAAAGTACGAAAAGTCTCTGACAATTAATGGGGGGGATGTAAGGAGTTCACAAGGCTCACAGGGTGTTCCAAATAAAAAAGAAGTCACTTAAGTCTTTGAGAAAATTCAGTTTACTAGATAGGTTTTTTTTTTTTTTTCATTAAATAACACATTTAAACTGCCTGTGCTAGAACATAGATTTAATTTCTGAAGAAGATAATTAAAAATTAGCTTGTCTCCTCTATGAAATACTTTCATCATTTTATCTCAAACATATCTTGTTTCCTGTGTTATTATTCCATTTGCTAATTATCCAGTTTGTGTCTAATCAACATAATTGAAAATTGACATTGTTTGATACATATTTTTTTTTTCCTTGAGCTACATGTTGCTGATGCGGTAACATGTTTCATGTTGGTATTCTTTTTGTATGACCCTTAAATATCTCTGCAATTTTCATCTTTTTTTTCTTCTTCTCCTTTCTCTTGTATATTTATTTTCTTATGTATTTTTCTTATATTTTAGCGTGTCAAGAGATTTCCTCACAGGGTGCTTCCAGTGTAGTCAGTCAGAGGGATTCACTAAAGAGAGCAGAAAAAGTTGTCTTAGGGACTGGGAACAATTGTCCAGAGTAATAATTAGTAAGGTTGAGGTTGAGTTTTTTGGTATAAAGCTTTTATTCCCTCATCAAGGCTTTGTAACTTTCATGTGCTTTATGTGAGGTGAACCTCTATTAGAGGAGTCCTGAGGTGAAAAAAAACAGGAGGAGGAAAGCGTGGGAACAGTTCTTGCGTGTCTGAGTCGGAATTCCAAACTACTGTCCACTGCCCTCATGTTATTCTGTTATTGCTGGGTGTGCATGTCTTCCTGAATGCCCCAGTATTTCTCAGTGGATTACAGCTTGTGCCATCACACATGGACACAGTGTGGGAAGAGCGGTGAGAGGCCCATCCTAGCAGGATCTGCTGGACGCTTTGCAGTTATTTCATGTTTTTCATTTGCCTGCGGAGCAGGAGGAGCGTATAGCTGTCTTGTTCCCTTTCTTTTAAAGCAAGCGTGGCATCATCTGCATTTGTTTGGTGCAGGAGCCTTGCAAGAGCAGTGTCTGTGGTGGGTGCCCTGTGTGGTTTCCTGTGGTGCATACGTACCAAGCGGGTCTGCTGTCATGCCAAGGGTGCAGCCCCTGCCTGCTCTGGTCATGCAGAGCCAAGATGCTGGTGCTTACCCAGGACATGTTCCAGGGGAAGCAGGGTTGATGTGGTCTTGCTGTTTTGCTTGTCGTACACCCAGGGAAGCCAGGCCGGCTGCTGCTACTGTGTGAGATGTTGTCCCTGTAGCTCCCCTTCTCCCACCATCCACGTGCTCTCTGCAGGAATTATCACCTCCCAAGAGAGCAGCCGTAGCAAATCCAACTCCTTAGGGCTCTTCCCCTCTGCATTCCTGCCAGCTTTTCCCTGCCATACGTCAGGAGGCTGCGCTGTGTGTAGCAAAGCCGGGAGCCCAACTAAGCAAAGGATGTCCCATGTTGTGCCTGGAGAGCGCGCGGCGGAGACAGCGTCCAAACAGTGGGGAGAGAAGCAGCTCTACAGAGCATGTTCCTCCCCTTCCACTACTCATACTTTTTTTTCCTGCTCTGCAAAATATCATTGTAGCCCCTGGGTGAGTCAGAAGTTGGGAGAACGAGCCAGAAAGGAGTTCTCCCAAGACGTGGGCTCACCAGTCACATTGGGCCCATCCTCGAGAGAATTTGCAGGAAAAGAGAGCGCAGCCTTGGGCAGCTGTTAGTCATATGTAGAGTCAGTCAGAGGTGCTGCTAGGGGCTGAGAGCCACTAATGTCTTTGCCATTGGTGCACATCCTCACATCTTTTATTTATAATTGCAGAATTTCTCTTGTTTTCTGCAGGGATTTTACTTGAATGTACATTTTCAAGAGCTGGCCCCTTAGTTTTAAGCTGAATTGTCCAAAATGAGTGTTGTCCCCTGCATCCTCGCAGCGTGGAGATGAAATGCCTGGCTTAGTGAAAAGGCAGATGAAAGTGCCGCACTTCATCCCGATTCTCAGATGAGTCAAATTGCATTAGAGGGCTGCAGCCAGTTTGTCTCTTGCTGAGTATGTAGCTTTTAGTCTTTGCAGAGTCATGCAGGACAAAAATGTTTAGTAGAGATAACCACGAGCCAGTCTCCAAACTCTTAAACTGATATTCAGATATTTTTTTTCTCTTTAATGTGTTGTACCAGATATGTTAAACTGTTTATTTGCAACCAGATAATGAGCGTTTTCACATTTGTGGTCTACCAGACGTCTTAATGTGTGTCTAGTGCCTCGCTGAATAGTATTAATGTGTATCACAGCCTTTCTCATTTTGTTGATTTTCCTGTTTGTATAATCAGCATTACTGAGAGAAATAATCTTGCTGGTTACCAATAATTTGGTGTTGGAAGAGTGTTCCCATGCTGCCTGGGACTGGCTAGGTAACTTTCTATAAAAAGTGTTTCTTGGGTAAAAGAAGTTTGTGAAAGTACTGACTGAAGCCGTGTTTTAGGATTTTACCTGGCGTTCTGTCCTGCATGCTAAAAGTCTATGACTGCTGGCAGTGCTCCTTTCCTGAACTTTCCTGCACTAAGATTTTTACCAGCTTCCAGACCTCTTGCTGGATTTTAATATGCTAAATCTCATACAGTATCTTCAATATCTATTGAAACGCTTGTGAAGTCCAACATTTTTGCAAAATCAGGTAGGCAAAAAGCTGTGTATTTGAAGATCATATGTCTGATTACCTAAAGGGCTTCTGGCATTCACCCTCAATCAGCACATGTACCTAATATTGCTAAAACCTCCTTCACTGATTCTGTTAGATTTAGGTGATTTTTTTTTTCCCAAGCTCCTGCAAGAGTGTCAAAGTCCATATGAGTTGCTTTAATTTGCAGAGTTTTTTTTTTTTTTTTTTTTTTTCATGCAGAATCTTTCCTTGCAATCCTACAAATAAAGCAGCTTCCCCTGGTTGAGGTTCCTGGTCAGCAGTTTAGCCACTATTTCTGTGTGATCTTTGAGTTCAGTACAACTAGACAGTAGACTCTTTTCTTTTAAAAGCAAAATCAACATCTAAGAAAATAGCCTTTTATCTGTGTAGAGCTGGATGTATTTTAGCCACACCAGCCTAGATAAAAAGAATGTCTTGCATTTTTTAAAAGCTTGTGGGAGGAGGCGCACAATAGAGGCTCCATTGTGCTGCTGGTACTGAGAGTACAGGAAATCACAAATTAGCTATGACGAGAGTATTGCAGGGGAGTTTTAAGTTTACTTAATTCCCATAGCATTGTATGGCTTTGAAAGGGTTTCACAATGCACTGCATTTTGGGTTTGCTTGTGTGTGTTGTTTTTATTTGACAGTCTTCTGTTTGAGGCTTTCTCTTACTATGCCTTTGTTAAAAGCCTTCGTGTTTTTAATCCTTGAATCCATATGACTTTCCTCCTACTGTAAATACAGAGGCATACGAATACACTTGGTATTTACCTCGTGGCTGCCCTGCAGCCATCTGAAGTTTGACTATAGCATCATGTATTCAGCACTGAGAATTATCTCGTTTGAGCAAGGATTTTAAGCAGGAATTTGGGAAGCCGTAAGCTGCAGGCATAACTTCTCCTTTCCTAGCAAATTTTGATCCTGCAGGATATTGAGTTGTTCAGCTCCAGTTCATATCAAAGGGAACAGTAGTGGGTTTATGGAAATCCATAGGATCCTGGCTGCATCCTACATGCTCAGCCAAAGTCATTATAGGATAACTCTTTTGCTAGGATTTATCCAAAGACAGACTTGGCTTGGTGTCTGCAGCTGAGGAACACATTCTGTGGCTTCATTGGAAGATTCAAGAGAGTGAAGACTCTCCAAAATCATGAATCTCATTTTTCTATTGCCATGATTAAATACTCTATGGTATGTTTTACTGAGCTGGTGGTTTAAAGACTGACCTAATGTGAAGATTTTATTTTGCCTTTGATAACTTTACTAACATCTTATCTTTGAACTTGCTTTTAAGCTTGTTCTTTTTTTGTTTCTGAACTTTGTGGCTTTGTTGACAAAATTAATGCCTATATTCCAAAAGAAAAAAAAAATCAGGGAAAAAAAAAAGAAGAAATATGAATTATACTTTATTTTTTGCCTGCTTTAAGAATACTAGCTTATAAGCATGGTAAAGCTTTGAAAATGTGAGTTATGCAATTCTAGCAACTATAGAATTCCCTAAAGATTTACTGTGAAGAGAGAAATTTTTGATGCAAGAGAAAAGGGCCCAGAAGATCATCGAAATCTCTCTCAGATTTCTGAAGAGAACTAGCAAGCTTTTAGCTTTTACTTTAGAAGACTAATGGAAAAAAAAAAACCCACTAAACAGTGATTTTTAAAATATGTAAGTTTTATCTCAGATTTCTTTGGTTCTGGATAGGTATGGTGAAAGGAGCAATCTGTGAATAAGCTGCACAAGACCTTAGAAACTGCTCACATATAATTAAGTACAGCTTATCAGGGTAGTCAGTCTAGCACATGTCTTTATGAACTCTAAATTTAAACCAGGGTTACTTCACTGTTGCTTTAGGATCTTATTTAGGAATTGTGAGGGGAAAACAAGTCAAAATGTACTTTTTCAACCACTTCACATGGGCATTTGTGAGGTGGTTTGTAGGCATGTGCTAGTGTAAATCTAACTTGTGTGGGATTTGTGCCTTTTTGTATCATTTACAAAACACTTCTGTTAGGAAGTTAATCACCCTCTTGAGGTGCTTATCTTTTTCTTTGGTTAAAGAAGCAGCTTAGCACTAAGAATCCTTTCAAGAACTGAAGGAAGATGGAGTGTGGATTTGCTAACTTTCTGTGTGAACTTGGTCAAGTTCTTGACTAGAGAAATAGAAGGGAGAAGGGAGCAGAGCCTGTAGTGCCAGCAAATGTGGTAAGTGGCACTGGGATGGCTCACACAGCCTTGGGCTTCTCCTACACACAAGTAGCCTGAGGAGCAGGCAGGAATGATTCATTTTGATTCCTTGCATGCATCAAATGGGAAGAATGATACAGCTCTCACTTGTAAGAGCCTTCTGAGATTTGTAGGGGTGGGAAAAAGTGCCAAGTAAGAGCAGAATTTTGGTTTTAATGGTCTTCTGAATAGATGCTTGGAAGGTCTTGTAGCCTGTGTCTCACTTTGTCGCAGGTAAATGATTTGGAAGCAGTGTGGTACTAACTGTGAACTGAATGAGTATAAGTGCACTTAAGTTGGTCTGTGGCATGACAAGCTCTGTATAAAACATTCTGCTGTGATTGAAGGTTTTTTTTTTTTTTTTTTTTTCCAAATTAGAAATGCACTTTCTAGCCATCAAACTGCTTTCTCTTTAAACAGTAAAGAAAACAACAACAAAAAAAAAGAAAACTAAAAAAAAAAAAGTTCTTGTATATTTAAATCAGGAAGTCGTATTTCACCAATGAGCTTGACAGGACACGCACGCAGAGAAATAGCCGAAATGCTGGGAAGTGATGGGGCTGCAGCAGCAGATGCTGTGTTCTGAAGTACGGGGGTGTTTGTGCTGGTGCTGAGCACTCCTGGCTGGGCTGAGACACCAAAGGTGCAGCCTGTTTTTGCTTAACAGTTGAATTTTGGAAGACAAGAAGCAGTAGCTAATTTCTTTCAGCTTGTATGCTGCATGGCTGTTAAAAACTGAGGTGACTGTTCAGTCCAGACACCTCGTGTAGCAGTCAGAAGGAAAAGAGCAAGCAAAATGTCCTCTGTTGGAAACACATTTTGGCAGGTTTTGCTCTGGGGTCTTCTCCAGGCCACCCAGTTGTGGCTGGGTCGCTGGGGTGTTACCCCTGGGGCCCAAGCAGGACCAGGACATGGATTGGGACACAGTTCCCCCGTTAATAGAACATGCGCTTCTGACGGGACGGCTTTGTTGTGCGGGCCTATGTTGGGCCTGCCCTGCAGCCTGTTTCTTTGCCACGGAAATATGGACGGTTCTTTTTTAGCTTCCTACTCAGACTGTCCCGTAAATGCTCTTACGGACAGTGGAAACATCTCTGCTATTCTAGAAATGCGCTGGCTTTTTCAGAAGTTGTTGTGGTTTGTGAAATACGATCGTGGTTGCTTGGTTTGGATGCGAGACCCCTTGATTTCATGCTTTTACAGAGCAGTTGATCATCTTATTACATCCATTATATATGGATTCGGTTCAAGTGCTGTTGGTTTATACCTAACTTGGATTGATTGGAAAATGTGAAAAATGCAGAGTATTCCTCAGTTAGCGAAGACTTTAAAACTAAAGAAGCGTGTTTTCCTGTCAACATCTGGAAGTCGGCCAGGTGGCAGTGACTATTCCCACAACAGCTTTTTGGGGGTGAGGGGTGTGCTCAGGGCAGTGTTCCTTCCTTCGCCTGTACAAACACCCGCTGGCCATGATGAACGTGTAATCACTGCCGTTTGCCCTCCTAACTGTTACTCTGTTGATGATGGGTTTTGCTTTTTTATTTATTTATATTTTAATAGTCTCCTGTTTGTATTTAAACAACATGGAGTCTTTGCTCTGTTACCATTTAGGATCTTGCCCTGGGCAGTGCTGTATGAAAAATCAATGTATTCTACCAATCTTTTGGTGTAGTGAATGATGCGGTTGGATGCAGACATGTGTGTGTGCACACAGTGCAACAAGAATTTGTACTGCCTCGTGTTAGTGATTTGTGTTTGAAGAACCACACATGCAGTTAGCTGTGCAGAAAATTCAGAGATGCTCAGTGTTCAATTAACATGTTTCTTGGGTTGTGATCTAAACCCTAATTTATTAAAAAAAAAAACAAAACCCAGTGACTTTAAAATTTTCTAACTTTCCTTCTGTGCTAGATTTTGGATTTTTTTTTTTTTTTGCATTTAAATGGCAAAATCTTTCCAGAAAATGCATGTGTTCTATTATCAATGCCTTTAGAAAAGGGCAAGAAGCAACTGTCACATTTGAAAGTTGCGTTTTTACTAAATCCTGAGTTGTCAGAGAAAGTCGCTCGTAAAACCCTTGATCTTTCATGCTTTCTATGTGGGTCAGGGCCAGGCCATAGAATTACTCCTTTTCATCCTTTGACATCACTGAGGTCCCCTTACAGAGTGAAGATAGTAAATGATCCTAAAATTCATTTTTTATATACTCGAAATTTTAGCGTTTGCTGTGTACAAATGTTCTTTCTGTTATTTCTCATTCTCATGAAGTCTATGTGTTAACATAAATACAGTTACAACAGGATTGGTGAAAGCACTTCCAATTTTCTGTTCTCTATTATTCATGCAAAATACAGACATCTGTAAAATACCAGTGTATCAGAATGCATCGGTGGGGGAATTTCCAGCTTCCAGTTCTCTGACCACATTTTTTCATCAGTTTTAAAGCTCTGATGACCTTTAAAATGACTTAAAGAACTAAATAGCACTATTGCTTACTTCATAAGATAAAGGTGTATTAAGAAACATCTTTATTTTCCTTTCTTTGATTTGTATTTGTTCAGAGCAGAGGTTTTATGGACCTTTTAGTGGACATCGTTTGTTTCTCTGCATTTAGAAGAACAAATATTCAAACTACTGATTTTCTTGGAAATAAATATCAATAATTCCTTGATCTGGCTATAATTAAATCTGTAGCATTCTTTACTGTTTAGCATTTTTGAGCTTCATGGCTTAAGATAACTCTGGTTACTCTGTGTGTGTGTGTGTGTGTATGTACATATATGGATTATGCCATAACTTTATGATTTTGTAATTGTTTTTTTTTGCATGCATGTGGAAAGTGATAGTATCTTCATAGCAGCTGTGAAGCTGAAGTCGCTCATAAACAGACAAAATGTCAATTCCATGCACGATGTCTGTATGTACACACTGCTGTGTGAGCTGCTTGTTAGCAGGTAAAAATCCCTTCACTCCTAATGGACTTGAGTTTGCAACTGATACTTCCATAGCAGGCAGCGTTACTCTCCAGCCTGACTGCAGAGCCACAGAGCAATTCAGTCCGAGTAAGGAACAAAGCAAGAACCCATGCAAGTAAAAGACAAAAATAAAATTATGAGGAAAGAAGTGCACTGAACAGTAACCTGGGCTTTGTTGTCACCCCATAGTGAAACCTCCCGAAGAATTACTGCTATTGTAGGAGTGTTCCCTCCTTAATAGAGGTGTTCTGTGTCCTGCTTTTCTTGCTGGCTGGAGAATGACAGCTTTTAAGTATTGTAATGATAAAGCACCATTAACTGTGGTACCATTCAGTGTCTTAAATTGCATCCTTTGTGCTGTTTGCAGTTTGGGTAAAATAGTTGGGTACAGTCAGGATCTTTCTAGCACTTCTGCTTTCTTTCTATTTCCATGTTTCATAGGTTATTCATTTTTTTCATTGTTGAATTATATGTATTTCTGGGATCAGTTGGCATGGAAACATGGCTGTTTTAAAGGCCAGTTGCTTTTAGCATTAATTTACAGGTACTTGTTTTCAAATGTGAAAAGAGAAACTATTACGTTCTTCACTGCCCATCATTAATGCTCATCTGCTTTTTAGTGTAGCATAATTTATCTTTCCTTCTGTCCTAAGTGGGGGGGGAAAGTGAAATCTTTTAAAGACAGAGGCTAGTACTGTGTTGCATTGTATATACTGTTTTAATGGGATGGTGCTGGAGGTAAAGAAAACTGAAATATTTAACTAGACAGAGTCAACAGAACAAAACCTAGCACCAAATCTTAACTTAAATTCAGCAAGCGTGCAAGGCTTTCCAGTACTGAAAAATCCCTCATTTTTTTTTATTACTATATTTATTGGTGTTCTTCTTTCCTCTTGATTTCAGGGGACTGTTCTTTTCTCATAGAGATTAATGTTGATATTGATTGATCATGATATTCTGTGATTTTACTGAGGTTTGGCAGTTTCTGAAATCTCATGGGCAAATGTGGGATTGTGTTGTGGATCTGTCTGTAATTAATGCAGCGAAATTCCTGGTGCTGTGATGAACACGTCAGTGACTGCTCTGGGAGAAAAACAAATTCACTGTCATGGAAGCAGCGTAAGGGAGAACAATTAGATTGGGTCATTTGTGCAGATGAGAGTTGCAGTTTGTTTTTTGATATGTACTGAGTGTCAGTCCCTTTTCACTTCAGATTGCTTCAGAAGTGTGCTGTGTATGTGTGTCATTTGATTGCAGGCAAAATAGCTTGCAGAAATGATATTTGTTCACATTTATAAAAATCTTCAACTCTATCTGAATACTTTAAGTGTAGATACCCATGATATGGAGGTAACAAAATACCTGATGCATGACATACTCTAGGTTGGCACAAATCATCTGCTTTCAATGTTACATTCAAATACACTGGAACTGGGTTTAATCTCAGTCTAATTTCTAAAAGCTACAGACAGTAGCTGGAGTTAGTGTCTGTATGGATTGTATACCTGCAGTAAAAATAAGATTTGAATTAATTTGCTTTGGCTCCGACTCCTGCCTCCTGCTCCGGACTTCAAACACTGACTTCACTATAGCAGTTCATAGGGAGCACGCATTTCATAAGCAGAAAATGCACCAATGGAACTGGTAATGTTCGTCACTCAGTTAACATATTTAATAAATCGGCTATCTGGCTTAGGGGATGTTTTGCCCTACTACTTTTTTTAATTTATTCCTCAAGCTCAGATCCACGCAGTTCAATTTTAAAAAGATACATTTCTGCAATATTTGTCAAATTTCAATAAAAGTACTCAAAATCTGGGGTTTTTGAATGCATTGTTTATATGACTAATCGTATTTAATGAATTTCATGGCATTGCTCAGCAGCCATATGGTCCACTTCAACTTCACCATATTCCTTTTCCTTAATCTAAGTATCTCTAGGCACTAAAACCTCCCCAAAATGTAGGTGAAAACCCTCTGTTTTCAAATTTGTCTTTTATGTAACTTCAGTGGAAAATAAACACTTTGCTTTGTACTAAGTTCTGCCAAAACTGTTGTGAGTGCTTTCAGAGGCCGTTTGAAAGCGGCTCTCCCAGCAGTTGGAGACAGCAGTTCAGCGCAGGAGGAGGGTGCTTTTCTGTCTTGCTTGCAGCACTTTACAGGTTAGTTTTACTCGCAGAAACTCAACCGTGCCGCTTGCTGTGCACCCATCAGACAGTTGCACCCCGCTGGCCCTCCCCACTTCCACCCCATTCTGCCCCGTAAACCAACAGGCCATTTCCTCACAGTGACGTGTGAAAAATAAATGGTTCCCCTGCACACACTCTTAATTCTCAGTGTACTTTTTGGAGAATTGTTGGCGAGATGTTGTTCTTCCATGACTGGCATAAACTGCCTTATTTTTCTTCCCCTTCCTTCCTCGCAAATGTGTGGCTATAGTAGCTGCCATGGCCATTGTCTTCATGGGTAGCCATGAACAGATGCATTTTAACCAAATACTTCTATAATCTATAGATTCTGTATAATCTAAGATTCTATCTAAGAATTTCTATATTTTGTGATTCTATGATTTCCTTGTGGTGTTTATACCAATGCGAGGAGTGATGCTTTTGGGCTTTCCCTGTAGCACTCTGAACTCCTGTTAGCTCTGCCCGACGGGGTATCTAGATTCCCACAGCAGGTACTAGCCACCGTGTTGTGTTGTTTTGCACTTACCCCTCCAAATTTCTCACAAAGCCACCGAGTGAAAGGTCTTTGCTGTTCGATCCCACTCTCTACAGTAAGAAGAGTCTTTCTTGCTTTCCTTTCCTTGCAGGGTGGGTACAGTGCTCACTGAAATCAAACGTCTCCATTCTCTTGGGAAGTCTGCCGTGGGCGCCTGCCAAACCTCCCGTGGAATTAAGCTACTCATCACCTGTCCTTTAAATATTTTTTTACATAAAAGTTGTGTTAACCAGTCCTGTAATTATCTTTACCTGAAATAGTTGACATGTGTTTAGGCACAGGTTGTTATGCTTAATTTGAGAGTTTTATCTGGGCATTCTGGGAAGTAGCTATTGAATAATGTAGAAAAGAAATGTGTGAAACGGAGAGATGTAAGAGCATTACCAGAAGATTTGGATTTTTATTAGCCATGCAATTCTCAGAATTTTAACCCACTTTGCAAGGAGCTTGACTGCTGTGAAATGGTTGTTTCCTAACATCGTACAGTGCAACAAGGTTAGTTGCCTGCAAGGTAGTAGACGTGTTTTAATTTTTTTAAGAGTTGATATGTTGCAGCTTGTGTACAAGATAATTTAACACTCATTACCATTGAAAACTTGGAAAGTAAAATTCTCATGGATACACTAGTGGGAAACCTCTCTAATTTTAACATTCTTAATTGTGAGTAGCAGTTCAGAGGCACCTGAAAGGGTCACATTGCACAATGCAGCTATGGTGTTATAGTACTTATAAGTAGTAATAATGCTAGTTATTTTTTTTTCCCCAAAATGCATTAGAACATACAGATGGAATCACTTCTTTTAAGTTTCTAACTCTTGGACAGCTCCAGCTCTGTAACATTTTTCCATTATTTATAGCTACCCAATTCTATCTAGCTTAACAGTTTAGACCTGATAAGTGAAACTC
>JAUBNY010000359.1:2382993-2399342 GCA_032275445.1 Crypturellus soui | reverse complement strand
ATCTTTCTTTTCTTTGTCCTTCTGTAGGAGCACTATCTCATACTTTTAATGGATGTAGGAATTCCTTCCTACATCCTTTAGCATATGAGAACCCAGCTGTGCTATACTGGGAAGTGAAGGAAAGCTCTAATGTCATAAAAAGTTGCAGCACTTTTGTCAGAAGGTGGGGAGAGGTGATTGTGGGGAGAGTCACCACCCTCTGCCACAGTCTCCTTGCTACTAGCTGAAAGGGCATTAAAGAAAAATCTTAACTTTAAAGAAAAATCTTGACTTTGATTTGATCAGCCCAAGAGGTTTACTTACGGCAAAAGTATCAATAGCCTTAAGGATCTACAGGGCTGTTTTTGCTTACTTAAATGGAAAGTTTAAACACATTCTCTTTTCCACACAGCATGTGGTTTTATTGACTTGAATTTGGATTACTGAGGGTACAGCTGAAAGCTGTTGAGACTTGTAATGGCAGGTGTTTCTGAACAGGCAATAAAAGCTGTGGCTATGTCAAGGCAGTCGAGAGCAGGATTGTGTGCCCAGATATAAAATGCAGTTGTTTGTCCTTGTTTTGGGGGTCACAAGTCTGGCAGAAGCCAGTCTCTCATTTCAAAATGCTAATTTAGGAACATTTGGGGAGTTCATTTTTTTTTTTTTTTTGCAAGCCAAAGACATTATATGTTTAATTTTAGCAATATAAATATAGAACGGAATGCCTTTTTAGACATTGTTTCAGTTACCTTTTCAGTAGAGAAAATTAATCACAATCTAGATTTTGACTTCACAACTCTTTTCAAATACAAAATTAAATTCAGCAATTTCAAAAGAGAATCTAGAGTTATACTACAAACACAAACTGCTTCTTTCTGGAGGTTTGAGCACTGGTGAGAGCAGTTGTTACTTCTGTGCAATATAAAACATATGGAACTTGAAGCAGAGGCTTTATGAAGGAATCAGTTTCAGAAGCAGTGCTTGCATGTGCTAAATTCCTTTCTGTCTTAACTACAGAATTTGAAGTGATTTTTCAAAACAAATTTATCTGTCTTCTCTTTGCGTTACAAGATTATATTCTGGACTCTCACAGGAAGTGCAGTGTTTCAGATGTGCTAATAGCTGTATCATCTTCATGTAATTGTGTTAGGAGATAAGACCTGGGATAATCATTTATATGTTAAAAAATGCAAATAGCTCTCTTGGTGAACTAAAACTAACAATTCTGTGTATATCATTTACATGAATTTTGATAAAGGACAGAACGCCTAAATTATCAGATGTTATCGCAAGCAAAGAACTCTGAGCATTCATCAGCAGATACAATCCAGATCGTCTGAGTATCATTGTGTTCTGTGGAAAACAAAACCATTTGCTATGCAAAATGCAAGACACCAGATCAACAGAAAAGGTCAAGGAAACAGGATGGATCTCTAGAGTAAAGATTAATGTATTCCTGAGGAGGAGCTGTATGTAATAGTCTCGGTGAAGCAGCACTGCATATGCTGCTTATGTATTTTTACTGTGTACTTGTTACTGAGCTGCCTGTTAGGTAAACACATTGCCATTTCCTATGTCACAGAGTCAGCTTAGAGGCTGGTGCTTTGGCATTGTGAAATTTGACAGCTGCTAAACGGTGATTATGCAATTTATAGAAATGTTGATGTGTCTTTCTGCCTTCTAACGGGTACAAAATGAGATTATCCAGGTACCTAAGAGGTACTCGGATGAGAGTAGAATCCATGTAGTCAGATAATGGCAACCATTCACAAATGATTTCATATTGAGGCACGTCATTGGTGATTTTCAGACTCTTCCTGGTATCTAAGATACTGCACTTGTTTAAATTGTAAGCTCTTTGAGACAGACTGAGTTTGAGGAGCTTCTGCAGCATGGATAGTAATAACAGTGTGGGAGACAACATGGAAATTAAAGTCCCCTTAGGTCACAGTTGAGAGGGGTGCTGTGGTTTTCTTTATAAACTGGTACTCAATGGGAGAGGCAGAGTGTAAAGTGGCAGGGGACATGATCTGATCTCTTGCTTTTGCTGTGGCAAAAATTTCATTAAATGGACATTTTACCTGGGAGATATTTTGCTACTGCCAGAGGTGGGGGATTGAGAGCAACTTTATGAAGTACTGCAGGAAACGTGTTTGTTGATAAGAGTAGGTGGTGAACAAAACAGTAGCAACATAAAGGAACGTTATGTAGGATAGAAATGCCCGTGTAGAGGTTGTTGAATTTGAATCTTCCTTGCAGAGATCAAATCTGAACAACGCAGATGATTAATGGTGGCAAAAATATCAAAAGAGCATGGCAAAATAGGGTTAGGAGATGAGAGTTGTCACATGCAGTTTCTGCAGAGGGGATGTTATCATTATTTTGAGTATTGTAACCTTATAGTTTTAGGATAACTAAACCAGTTGTTTTGGATATTACCAGAAATCTTTAGGAAGCAAGTTTCTCATGAAAGATGCTAATCCCAGTTAGAAAAGTTACCACCTAATGTGAGTAAAAGATGATTCTTTGTATATAAAGAGAGTGCCTAGAGTCAAATCAGAAGTACGGATGTTCAGTCTGAACTGCTTACTTTGTAACAGTTAATACCCTGATCTAACATCAGACATTTTCAAGAGGGGAGACTGTAAATTTCATGGGTAAAACACAGTTATAGGGTTTGATATCTCCTGCATTTGTCCTGGCTAAAGTGTACTGATGCTTGGAGATTATGTTGTTAGAAACTGGAGATTCCTTGTTAGAAACAGTTGCTATGTGCAAAAAGCTCACATTTAAACAGAAATTTTAGTCATCTCCTGTTTTGTGTATTTTTTTCCACCAAAAACCCAGAGTAACAGATAAGCCATTTCAAAAGCAGATTTGAACAAATACAACTATACCCAGTCAGACAGTATTCATAGGAATTAAAGCAAATTTGATTAATGAGATTCAAATTGAAGTACTGAAACAAGCAACTAACTCCATTAGCAACTGCAAATTAATTTTAAGGCACTCCTCTGGAGAAGAAATTAGTGTACGAAACCCCGTAAATATGTGAGAATTCCTTGGGTCCTACCCTGGGAACAAAGATTTTTGGCTACAGATTGTGTGATCTCTCACACACTGGTTATTCATCCCAAATAACAGTCTGTGTTAGGATCTGTAGCACCCTCTTCGAGGCTGATTGGGCTGGTGTGTGGTGTCTTCATCTACAGGGCATTTGTAAAAGGCAATTCCTGTGGTTCTTCTATGGTGGAAGCCAGAAAAAAAAAAAACCCACAAAAAAGGCAAATAAACATGTTTTCATGCTGCTTTTCTGTGAACTTCCATGCTGTTCTAGATAATTCTACTCTGATTTTCTCGCTGCTTGAGGGAACTTGGGATGAGCAGCGCAGACGTGTGTTCCTTTAGAAAAGCTGCTATGGAAATGGTGTGAAATTCCCTGAGGCATTCAGTGTGGGACCCTCTGGTGACCAGAAAATCAGCTGCCGAATATTGTGACACTTGAAAAAACTTGACTAGACTGCAAGTGGGTTTCCTCCCATTTAATTTTAAGTGAATAATACGGTAGCAAATGCCACAAGGAGGGAGTAGTAGTCATGTGTCTTCAGGTCTGTAAAGTGGATAACACTCTTGCTAAGGTATTTGAGTAAGCCAAATGCAGATGAAGGGAACGAGGATGAGTATGCTGAATCACACGGTGATTTTCCTAAATTTCTAAAATATTTAGCCTTTGGCATTAATCTGGGAAGAATAGCAAGTCCATTAAAACCATGCACAGTTGCTTGTGTCTGGATCTTTTTCCAGCCGTCTGCCTGAAGGGTTGGTTCTCTATGTAACAAGTGCTGATCCTCGTTTCGTACTATGACGATTCTGAAGTGGAAAAAGCTGCTCAGTTGTAATAGGTTTGAATTTGTCATCTTAAGAGTATATAGATCTAGTTATCCTTTTAGTAGACCACAATTGTGAGATTATTCTAAAAAAAAAATCTTTTTCAAACCTGGACAAAATTTCCACATGAGATAGAGGAAAAAAAAATCCCCAATGGGTAAAATGAGGAAAAGGGGTGGAGGGCAGATACTTGTGTACCCCTGAAATGAATTACTTCTTGTGGAGGCAGTTCAGGATCATGTTTTCAGAGAGGAACAACACTCCTGGGTTGTTCCTGTTGCTCCACTGTCATTCATGCTCTTAAATCTGGAGAAAAAAAAAAGAGCAAAATTTTAGTTTTCATTTGGATAAAATACAGCATTTATTGCTGTATTTAACAGCATCTGCATATGGCCTCTCGTGCTGAGCCACGCTAACACATCTGGTCTGGAAATAAAAACGGTGGTTCTAGGAAGCAGGGCAGCCTTTCCCCGCGGCCGCCCCTTGGTGCTAACGCGTGTCTGTTCCTTCTGCCAGCAGGTATCCCCCCGGCGTGGTGAGCGTGGCGCCCACCGGCCTGCCCGCCGCCGTAGAAGGAATCGTCCCCAACCCCATGTCGTTATCACACGGCCTCCCCGCCGTCGCCCACCCGCCCCACGCTCCTTCCCCCGGCCAAACTGTCAAACCAGAAGCCGATAGAGACCACCCGAGCGACCAATTGTAGCCTAAGAAAACAGCATTCCCAGCAGCGGAGATGTCAACTTCAGCGCGTGGAAAACAAAACAAAACCCTGGATTTTGATTAAAGGCAAAACCATGAACTTACAGGAGGAGACGACTATTGTTTTAGAAACTGGTCCAATATACAATATGAAAGGAAAAGGTGGGAGACAAAAAGAAGATTTGGAAACATTTTTTCCTCCATATAAATTGTAGTTTGTCCCTGTCCAGTGGACTGATTCACTGTTTCTGTGTCCTATGGGTTCTTTGTTAAGCAAGAGAAGTTAGTAGTTAATTATATCATGAATGTACTTGTCTGTGTACAGTTTTTAGAACATTAAAAAGGGTTTGTTTGCTTAGCTGTCAACAAGGAAAAACATAAGGGAGGCATTCAGCAAACCGATTTTGAGATTAAAAATCCTTTCTTTTATATTTTAAAACATGCCCAAAAGTGAGGCAGTTGGCAAACTTCTCAGGACAATGAATTTTTCCCATTTTTCTTTCTACGCCACACAGTGCATTGTTTTTTCTACCTGCTTGTCTTATTTTTTAGAATAATTTAGTAAACAAAAGAAAAAACAGTTTCTCCTGATTTTGGCATGAATTCCCTTATTTCAAAATGAAGACAACATTGCAAAGAGATTTTGAGGAAAAAAAAAAGGTTTTGTATAAACGAGCATTGTGCTTTTTGTCACCAGTTAAAGTATATATTATTGGTGGTATGCGAAAAAGGCACTAGACTACTGAAAAGTAGCAACATTTCATTGCCTACATTGATTCCTTCCTGGTAATGTGGTAGGCTAGCAATATTTTTGGTTAAAATCATGTTTGTGACTGTAACCATTTGTATGAATTATTTTAAAGAAATAAAAATCCCAGACAAATATCATATGTGTAAAAATTTTTATTTCTAGTAACTGTTTATTCAACTTTTATTAGGTTTCTTAGCTGTAATTTTTAAACAGATGCTGTCAAGTATTTCATTTCTAGCTTTACTTTGCTCTCTGTTGTTTGTAATACCGTCTTGGAAGCTTGAAAAATAATAATAATAAAAAAAATTCTTTCCATACCATTTTTCCCTTTACATTTCGTGAATGTTGATCTTTTTTTTTTTCCTGTGTTTCTAATGGAGTTTGAAATTAAGATGGATTTTGATTTGTACACCGGCATCATCAGCTACAATATGATGGTAACAGCATTTATGCCAGCGCTGTGGGCAGAGCAGAGGAGGTACAACCGCAACACGACAATAATAATAAACGTCTTTTGCCGAAGTCCAACACGAGAAGTGTCCATTGTGTTATTTGCTTTTGAGTGTGCAGCAGGATGCAGTTGATACTAACCCTCTCGAGGGACCTTGGTTCTTTGCAGGCAGGTTGGAGTTCAGCTAGGAGCTCTTTTGGCTTTTGCTGGGCTGCTGTTGAAGATGTCCCTCATGCCTACGCACAGAGAGAAAAAAATAGCGAGAAGCAAATTGAGAGCAGTGAAAAGTCAACCTGGAGATGAACTTTCTAGGTGTCTCGAGTTTATTTGCTCACTATTTATCTAAACCAGCAGCTTTCCAGCTGTTGATATTAAACTAACTACAGCTTTGTATGGAAAGAGCAACACAGGGAGAAATTCTGTCTCTGTGGAAGAATGAAAGGGTTTTTTTTCACTTGAATTTTGAGAACTCAAAAAGTAATCCATTACAATTGGTAGTAAGAGCATTCCTGTTTCCCCAGTGAAATAAAACAGAAAGTTGCTATAAAGCTCCAAGTTATCCCCGCAGCAAGGATTCGTGTCAGCCTCATGGCCAAAACCTTGCGGAAAATCAAATGCAGTCCCCTGCAGTTGAAGTAGGATTTTGCTTTTTTCATTTCGTTGGTAATTCTTGTTGTAAGATGATTCTTTGTAGGGCTGAAGATGTTTCTTTTAAGATATGGAAGCCAAACATTTAACATCTGGCTGTGAAGAACTGCTGACAGTCTCATTTGCTACCAAATGAAGCAGATTTCTTGGAAGAAAATTGAGTGTTTTTTATCTTGCATCAGTTTTGACATTGCTTAGGTAACACATTTTGTTTCCAGTGAATCAATAAGCTGGTGAAATGAGAGCAGCAGTATTTCCTGCACGCGGTTCCGGGATGCGGTCCCGAGCCTTCCCGTCCTTGGGCTCTGCATGTTCCTGGGCTCTGTCGGAGCTCGCTTGGACGTGGCTCTTGTCAGGTGCACAGCTTTTATGACAGACTCTGCTGGGTGATGGAAATGTGGTTTTCCTATTTACGGTAAAGGGATGTGCCATATAGGGTTCCTATGGAAGAAAATGGGTTAGATTGGGGAATATAAAAGCAAGGCAGTGGCACTGGCAGCAGCAGGGTGAGTGCTGAAAACTGAAGTGTTGGCCTGAAGGGGGAGGTCATTGAAGGGCAGTTGCTCCACAGTTTTGTTGTTGTCGTTTGATTTAAGGGTCTTGGCCAAGAAATAGGCCAGCAAAGTTGATGGTCTGATGGCTCAAAGATCGGAGGCATCGTCAATGCAGAAGAGACTGAGGAGTTTGCACTGGAATTGGGTAACGTCAAAGAACTGGCTATTAGAAATGGGGAGAAAATGTCATATAGTTGGAAGGACACTTTGCATAACATTGATTTCTAATTCTGCTCGTGTATTTTTTAAAAATATGAACTCAAGCTGAAACATTGGTAAAAATAGACTCTCAGCGTGACTGAAGGTGTAGAGGGCTTATCAAATGAAAGGAAATGAGAATAACTTGGATTGTTCAGCTGAAAGCAAATGCCAAGTTGGGGAAATGATTGTTTATAAATAGCAAATGGGAGGAAGATTTACCAGAAAATGACAAAAAACAAGTGTGAAGGGCAATTAGGAAATGCTCTGTCCAGCCAGGGAGGTTTGGGACAGATTTTCAATTGCAGTTTCTGTGAGTAAGTCCTGCAGCCCCTTCAGGTTTGAGGGTTTTATTTTTGGTTTTGTTTCTTTTTTTAATCTTACCGTTCGGTTTTTACAATCCCCCTCACATGACTACGTCTGTTAATTTCCAAACGGCTGCGATGCTGCAGCCTGGCTGCTCCCCAGCCCGCTTGGCTCGCTCTGCTCACACCAAAGAGTTTTCTTGATGCCCCGGTCAGGTGCCTGCAAAGGCAGCGCTGCTGGGGCCTGTGCTCAGTTTGCCCCAAGCTCTCTCCACCCTTTGCAAGTTGAGCAGGGGGAACAAGTCATGGGTCTTAAGGCCAGAGAGCCATAATAAATCGTATTGCCTGACCACTTAGTTAAAGCCGTTAAATTTCGTATGTTCATTATTACAGCTAATACCTTGTTTTGACTTAGGTAAGCCTTTCAGAAAGATTTCTGGTCTCCGTATTAAAATGTCAAGAGATGGGGATTTTGCCATTTCTTTTGATAATTGGTTTGAATGGGTAATAGCCCTCACTTTACATTGAGGTCAATGACACATCTTCCAGGAAGAACAAGCTGTATTATTCATCTGTTTTCCAGTTTCTCTCATTCCCAGATAAATTGTGTTGTACAGCCTTTATTTTGTGACCATCTATTTTTGACCTTTAGAGCAGTGTACTTCTTGGTTCAGCATGGTTGTCTTCTGCAGATGACATTACAGACTTCCTAGTCCCCTTCTCCGAGACTTTCAATTCTCTTCTTGCTGACTTTATGACTCCCTTGGTAAATTCTTTTCCTGCAAAGACCCAAGTGCTTGAGGTAGTTTATTAATGACCTTCTCAGGCTTCAGACTGTATCTGCCCGAGTAGAGCTCATGAGCACCTCATTGGTTGTGAAAGCTCAGAGCTGAGCTTACAGAAAAGTGTTCGGTGTTTCATAAATCAAGTATTTACTTTTGTCCCACTATTTCTGTCAATTTATCTGGGTCCTGTATTTCATATTGGGCTCCTTATTCCTCAGCATTTGCGTCCTGGTGGTCTGCACCATTTCTGTCTCGTGCTCAGGAGAGCTGGGACATTGCTTTAGGAATTTGGCCTTTCTTCAGAAAAAAAAGGGTCTTTGGTCTGTTCTGCTTCTTATCTCCATCCTTAATTTCAAACTTAGTACAGAGCACTGTTTTTCGCCCCTCCTCAGCTGACTTCCATGCACTCTTCCATCCCACGTTCCATCTCTAAACCCGTATCTGTATTTCGTGTTTTATGTCCACTCCTGAGACTGGGATAGCCAAGTTGCCTGTGTTTTTTTTTTTACTATAGAAATAATTGTTGCTCCTCAAATCTAGTCTTGGCCCTTTGCCTTTATGGTTCTGCTTTATGTTTTTTTGAGGGAGGCTTGTGTTTTTCGGGGCAGTTGGTGACAGTGCGTGTCAAGGCCACCATAAATAGCCTAAAAAAAAATTGTCCTTGGGGCAATTAGAGACAATCCTTTGAGACGTGTCCAAGACAGTGTAGATCATTCTTTTGAGCATGCTCTCCCGTTGAAAACATATGCTACTTGTGCAGTCTTTAACTTACATATCTATCCCCCTCTTTCATATGCAGCCTGAAAAGGATGAGCTGTTGCTGTTTGGAAATATTGACTATCAGCTCGAGAAATGAAGAAAAGTAAGTTGAAAAAAAAAGCATTAAATAACTTTTAAAGTAGAAAAGGGGACAAAATAAATTGCCATGGGAGTCTTTATATATATGTGATGTGTTACAGGTAGATATTGATGTGTGCTATGGCAGCAAGTGCTGCTCCTTCTGACGTTCTGCTGAAGCAGAATCCTTGGGTAGTTCAGGAAGGGTTTATGGAGCTGGTCCATAACCAGCTGGAAGGACCCCAGGAGCCAGGGCAGCAAATCAACATCTAAAAATAAATCCGCTGAGGAACGGATATCTCAGAGTTGTGTTTCCAAAGCCCTCCAGCCCCTTTCAGAAGGTCCCACCCGATGCAGCTGGATGCAGCCAGTGGCCCCAGGCACAACTGCTCACCTTGCAGCACCTTCCTCCACCAGGAAAGGAGCTCTTCAGCCCGCTGAGAGCACCAGAACAAAGTCCCGTTTGCAGCTGGTTGGTGCAGTTTCCATTAAACTCCAGTGTAAAGTCAAGGCCCTGCTTTACCTGAACTTCCTTAAGCTGGAACCACAATGAAAGGACAATCTGCCTGAGGTGTTTTCCACTGACGTGTTTGCCATTAGCGCTACATCTTGTATCAAAATGGAAGGGGGAGTTTCCAAAACCTATTTTGCTATGCGTTTATTTGGGTATTTTTCATCCTTGTGTTTTTTTTTAAGGCCTAGTCTATGTGAAACGTGTTTATCGTGTCAAGAAGCTGTGGTAATAGGTTTATTCTCTTATCTGCATAACTCTTACATTGCAACTGTTGTAATTAGCTACAAGGCCATCACTTTGCATTCCAAGCACAAAGTTGGAAACGTCCTTTCGAATGGATTGCTGACATTGGAGGTTTTCGAGACTTCATATTCTGAGCAAATGTCTTTTTTTTTCTTCTTTTCCTTCCACAGCCCAACACGGGACTTGTGCACTGGGTGCAGCCCTGGCATTGTACGAAGCACAGGTAGGAGCTGGGAAATCTGCACCGTGAGTCACAGCTTGTTAAGTCACAGTTTTTTAACCTCCTTAAATTCAAAGTATAAAGCCACAGTTTTGCATTATGTGACTAATAGCTTACATTTCACAGCAAAATCTAAGACTGTCGAAAGAGTAACATTAAGCCGCAAACCCTTGGCTTGCTGCATATATCCTGCTTGAGTTTTCTTACGCATCTGGGAACAAAATTTATCATTCTAGTGTGCTCTGACAGAAACTCTTCATCTGGAGATCTCTAATTATGTACTATATCCAGTGCCGCTGGAAGTCGTATAACGTTTCTGATGTAGCTGCTGTTCTCACCGTGTTCCAGTTGTCATCTGCAATTAATAGTCAGTCGAGCCGCCAGAGATCTCTGGTAGCTTGTGATGTATTTGTCAGTAGACAACCACCGCTTCAGATCTAAGCAGATAAAGCTGTTTTTTTCCTTTAAAAAGAACAGTAACAAACCATTAAATGGTTGTGTCTTAGGACTGAGGTTGTGTCTCTGTTCCCCTTCATCTTCTCTTCAGTGACCTAAGCAAAAGCCTAGGAAGAGAATTTCCCCATGCGGGCTTTTTAATTATATTTTTAAATTTAAACTAGAATAAAACACAGACCTTCTGTGTACAGATCCAAGTGTTTTCTGGTAAGCACTTCTAATGGTATTGAAAGTTAGATACTGGTTTTAAAGTGGCTTAGCTGTTTGGGAAGGGCACACTACAGAAATGAAGAGCCGGTATAGCTCTGTATGCTGCTGCTTATCACCTGTATCCCTTTTGAAAAGCTGAGAAAAAAAGAGAGACTGAAATGTTTTAATAATTCATCCCCAAAATGTATTACAGAGGGTTTTAAAACTGCAAATATTGGAACTGCTGCTAAACAGTTACATGAACTCGACTCCATCAGTCTCTTCCATGACTTTTGGGAGGTAGAGTCCCAAGAAGAAAGGGTTACTTAGGACACTTTGTTGTAGCGCTATCATGTCCAGGTTGAAAGCACGCAATATTTGACCCATTCTTCTTTCAAAAAACCCTGTTATTTCTATTAGAACGCCTCAAAAAGATAATTTTTGAGAGTTACTGTTGAGTAATTCCAGGTGTCTGGACTGCCAGAAGCACAGTGGCTGCTCAGCCTTGCCTGGCTGAATATAAGGACCTGTCAGAAGACTGAATCGGCAGTGTGACCCTTACAGAAAGCTAAATACATGAAAATGTAATAAAAGAAGCCAGAGCAATAATGTTTTTTTTCCATCTGACAAGTCTGAGCTTGTGGAGGTGTTGAGCAGCAGCCTACTCACCAATCCAAACCTTTGGCTTCACGGAGATAAATGATCTCAGCTTGTCTCATGCTAAACTCTGCATTTTACGGTAGGAGCCGGTTCAGAATGCTGAATCGTTGCTTTTCTCAAATTTCCTTCTCAGAAATTCCCTGCTACCCTTTGTTTGTGGCCAGATCCATATTCTGGCTCTGAAATACCCAGCTTGTCATATTCAGGCTTTTTTGCTGACATCTCTGCTCAATTGAAGATCTGCAGGGGACTGGTTTGATGATTGCTACATATGTCTTACTCACTGCAGTCTCATGATGTTGCTTTCCTCAAATATCTTAGAACGGGTGAGCACGTTGGGTAGGAGAGCGGTGATGAAGGCACAAAAATCTGGATGGTCTCTCTGGTTTTTGCCACTAGGTGGCAAAACAGACACTTTGTGCGTTGGATGTACATGGGGCGAACCTTTAGTTAAAGCAACGTGCCTGCGGTTTCCTGCAACTGTTCTAACCCACCTCTATAAACGTTATTTGTTACGAGCCATTATGGCATCCTTGGATGCTGCTCTTCAGTTTAAAAGTCAGTAAATGTTCCCGTTTCTCCTGCCTTATCAGTTGTTCGGGGTTGAAGCCTGCGAAGAGCTTTTCAGCAAGGCAATCTGCTGTGCTATCGCTGGGGCCCAGGTTGGAGAAGGAGAACGTATCAGGTAGACTCGTGAGACTGTTAATAAGACGGTGTCAGTCCTGCCTCACATATTAATCACAGCTCTGTTATTTTACACTTTCTAAATTACAGAAGGCTCAAAGGCCATTCAGGGCTCTGTAAAGGCATACGTGTATTTATCATGTTATAAATACATATCGGGAGCTGGCCCCCGCTCCAAAGATTTTACAGGCGCAGCAATGAAGGGACCTTAAAAAAACAGGGGAAGCACGGATGCCTTTGACTGTTTCTCAAAGCCTGCACATAGATCACACTGGTTATTATCCCAACAGTAAGAGGTTTTGTTCATTATGGAATATGTCCTCCTGCTTTTGCCTGTGTGGGATGTCTCAGGTTACAGATTTCTATCATGCTCTGGTTTTTTTTTGGTTTGTTTTACTTTGTTTTCTCAATAGCTTTCAGGGCTGCACACGGAGACGTTTCCAGTTCCTCTCTTCCTCCCTCTGGTGAGAGCAGTGCTCCCGGCTGACTCTTTCCAGAGAAATTTCACTTCCATGCATGAATCCAGGCCTGTCCTGCCCTGTCTGCTTCCTTCCCTAATAACCGCTTACAACCTTGCACGTTAATACTCTGCTAACTGCAGAATGCTGCGGAAAATACAGTGTGATGCTTCTCATTTAGCGTTCATGCTGATACTGTCACCTTGAGGGTTCACAAAATGTCTTAAGTCTGGATTTTGCTCACTTCTCAGTACTTGACTTTGCAGCCTTACTGATGATACTCTCATATTTGTCCTCGTCATTTCACTTTTCATCTCTGTGGCTTGTAGGAATTCCAGCTCTTTTAATTTATTTTGCAACTTCTAAACAATCTGGTGAGGCGATGAGGTTTGAAAAGTGCTGCTGCCCATTACCTGATTTATGGGGGAAAAAACGTATTCAGAGCAGTATTTAGGCTGCTGTGATGTCTTAGATGACGTTTAGGTTCAGAACCAGTGCTGCTGGGTCCTATTTCCACGAACTTCAGCAGTTGCAATGCCCAAATCAGACACTTGGACAATCTGAGTATGACTCACTGTATAATAAGAAGAAACAATCTGCCCGGGTTTGCCTTGTGATGTGACAGTTCTCAGCTCTAGAAACTGACTCACTGCAATGTCCTTTGGTCAGCAGTGACTTGCTATGAGGCAAAAGCAGAAAAACAACCTAACCAGGGAAAGAACAACATTGTCCAAGGTTGGTAAATAAATAGTGGTGCAGGAATTGAAGCAGATTGGCAATGTGGCTTTTTCTTTAATAGACAAAAGAAACATGAATAGCCCAGTAATATAACCCGGTGGTCCCAGTTTTTACAGCAAGGTAGATAATGTACTTGATGTTTATAAAGGGTTAATCAATGATTAACATCCACTAGAACTAATGGTTAATTGATTGTTACAGACTTAGTCTGCACATGGCTTGCAGCAGTCTGTAACATTGCATGCCTGCTTGTAATGTATTTATAGCAGTTATTAATCATGAACTAGTGTTTTTAAATGTTCCCATTTCATTAGGTCTAACCAAATTTTCGATAGCACGTCAGTGAATTTGAGTTCTGCCTTCATGTTACTAAAAGACAAAATATAAGAAACCAGTTAAGGTGGGCTTGCCTTCTTTAATAAGAGGAAACTCTAAGCTGCATAAATTGGAGGCACTGCAATATTATGAAAGCAATTTTAAGTAAAATGTACCATTTATGGGAGAAGCACACTTAAAGATTTTTGTAATTACAACTATTTGTACTGTTAAGTGAATTGCTTTAAAGTATTTGTTGTTGTTGCTTTATTTCCCTTGAGGACACTTATGTAGTGGAAGCTTTGTAGTGCTGATAAATGTGCCTGAAAGCTTTATAATGTACTGATGCATTGTAATGATAAATAGATCTGGCTAAGTAGTAAGGATCAAACACACAATTAAACTGACTGTAATATACATCTTGCTGAGCAAGGGAAAACAATAGTGGAGTCTGTACGGATGAATACAAATGGCTTCATTGAACTGAGCAAAAATATTTCCCTGTGTCTACAAAATGAGGAAATCTGGCCTGACACTTACATAAACACACTTACAAAGCACTTAATCACATATAAAATATCTTTAAGATGGCAGTGTGTATAATCAATGGACATGATTTCCCTTCCACTGTCAGGTCCATCCTAGGGGGTGGGATGCTGCGGGGGACAGGAGCGCGACCGCCGCGGGCCGGGCTCGCGCATCGGACGCAGCGCTGGAATTAACAAAACCCGCGGTGCCTCAGAGCAGTGTGAGCTGCGCGCTGGCAGCACCTGCTGCCACTGTCCGAAATTTCCTTTCCTAGAACCTTTCCCAGCAGGGAGGCTGGGTCTCGCTTGGCGAGGCCCCGGAGCTTGCGCACTCCACGTTGCTGTTAGATGCTCTTCCAAATGCCAGAAAATGGGATTCCGGGGGAGGAGAGTTAATGGAAGAAGGAAACGTGGCTGAGCACTGACGTGGAGAGCTGTGCTCAATTCCACGTTACCAACTTGGCAAAAATAAACTCTAATGTCAAGGCAGCGAGAGGGAATTTTCATTCAAAATTCAGAGGAGTAGTGGATTATCCCTGTTGTGGATTATCCCTGTCCTGCAAATGGCACTTAAGGGAATTTCTCTTGCCGAGGTAGCCGTAGCCAAGTCAGTGCAGCAGGAATTTCATAGCTTATAGTAGAGATGCTGTGGTGAAATAAGTCCCAGAGGATTTAGGATCAGGCATGCTGTAACCACCAGGAGAACCGGCTGGAGTGACTTTATGTGGGCTCTCACCCTACGCAGTGCCCACCTGGAAAAGCACTAGTGGTTCAGATTCCTTTACAGTTTGGGGGTATTAGTATGACTCAGGGGAGAGCCCAAATCTTGCTTCCCTGAACAGGCATCAGATGAAATCCTGGCGCTCACCAGGAACCGCCAAGGAGACGAGTCGGGCTCGGGACAGGGAATCCTGCTAACGTTTGCCGAGGATGTACAGCATAACACGATCCCGCCAGCAACCCCCTTATTTCTAATTTTCTATGCGCTGCTCACTACTAAAAGCTCTGCACGACCTCCAGGAAGTCAGGTTTATTTAACGAGAGGCAGGGAATGGTGAACACCTCCAGTTCCTGGAGCGGAGGGGGAAAAGGAGTGGCCAAAGAAGGTACTGTGCTCTGTGCAATGGGCTTCTCACCACCTTCCTTACACATGTTTTTCAATGCAGAGAGCCCTGCAGAAGTCCTCAGGAATACTTATAGTAAGGGAGCTATTTGCACCTTTGCAAAAAAATAAAAAACAAACAACATCCTTACTTCTGCCCCAAGAAGTGTGTGTCAACCCACAAAGATGTCTAGATGTCTACCTGTGATACGGGCATCTAAATACCTTTATAGGTCTGGCCTTTTGTCCTAACTCTGTTGCTGTTCCCAGTGTTGGATGTGAAGTCCCGGGTTAGAACTGATGCAGGAGGACTCGGCCGAGCAGCCACAGGGTTTTGTTTAATTGTGTCGCGTTGGTTGATGATCCCTCGATCCGTGTGTTCTGTTTTTATTTCCACGTTGGAAACAACGCGCCTGCCAAGGGCAGAATGAAAGGGGGAACTGTCGCTGGCTGCCTGGGACAAGCCAGCTAGATCGGCAGGAGACTCTGAAGGATTTTGTGATGTCTGTTTGTGCCATTTCTTTGTCACCGAGTTTGCAGTCCAAAGATTATTTTGGATGCTTGCCTATTCCCAGAAGCTCCACATGCTCGAAACAATTTCAGCTCTGCATTAAGACAATAATTGTAATCAAATCTCATGCTCTGCTGCCTCGGCCAGTCACCTCCGTGGAGCAGATGGGAAGGGGGCTCAAATCGGGAAGGTTTTCCCTCCCAGTGCACAGTTGGCCTGATGTATTCACAGAGGAATGTTTTGTCTCCCTCTGGCTCTCCCCTCCTTCTGTCGAGGCGCCAGGGCCTGGCCGCAGCTGGAGCACCGTGGACGAGGGTTCAAAGCGAGATGGAGGGGATGGAGAGAGGGTTTGCTCAGACTAACCAGCAAGCAGCAGACACCGTGTGGGTTTGGGTTGCTCCCCATCGCCCTGCAGCAGAGGGGGGACATTCCCCTACTTGTGTGCTGCTGAGCCGGGTGTCACATACGTGGGATACCCGCGTGTCACCAGCTGCCTGTCCCCGCAGAGCACTCGGGTATTTAGCAGCCCTCTGAGCTCTCCACCCTCTGCTCGGCTGGCCCAGCTAAGTCCTCTTGCGTTTGCAGCTCCTCAGGGCCAGGCTTAAGACCTGTCCCTGAGCTCCGCTTCAGGGTGGGT
>JAUBNY010000359.1:2329003-2339590 GCA_032275445.1 Crypturellus soui | reverse complement strand
CAGTATAGATTCACCCTATACTCTTCCTTGTGTGAATGTGAAAACAAACAAAATGAGAAGTGAATAATCCTGCAATTTTTGGTGTGGTTGGCTCACACATTGCGCTTTGGCACTCTTTATTTCAATGCGTTAAGTTACTGAAAACACTGACACCCACAAATGATACAGTTCAGTATACTGTGAAAAAATTGCAATTTAAAATGGTTGACACCGTGTTTTGTGGAAAAAATACCCTTTTATCTGCTCTGTTGACTTCACTTAATAATACAAAAGCTTATTCTTAGTTGATAGAAGCAATCTGGAGTGAAATCTATTATTCAATATAATTTAAAAGCTGGTATTGTGGAGCCTGCAAGCACCATTCATTCATACTGATGTTTTCCTCTAAAACACATCTTGCTGTATTGTCTAACTATATTAAAATCTATCACACTGAATCACAGATGTTTGTTTCAAAGAAAAAGAGTGCTCAGTTCAGCAGAAGCTTGCAGCAGTTTGCTGAGTTAGCACCTTTCAAAATGTCAGCCGACTCGGTGTGAAATCTGTTTATTTAGTTTCTGGAATGTATTATCCCGGTTTTAAGAGTTAAGATCTCTAATTTGTCCCATCTCGTTTCTTTAGCACAACTTTACTATGCTTTTTCTCAATATACATCATTTAACATTGCTCACCAAGGGAAAAGAAAAGATAAAGCAGTGTGTACCACTCCTCAATGTTGTTGAAAATAACATCTTAATTTTCTATTTTACCCTTAGAAATGTGTTTTCTTCTTCCTGGGTAGTGCATGTATTGCTTGTTTTAAAAGCCTACAGTGCAAGCCAAGCCTGTAAAATTCCTGTGTCTTTTTGTGTGCTTAAATAATAGGGAACAGCACAAGCTGCTGATATTAAGTTTATGTCTGCAACTTGGACATTAGCATTTGAAAAAAGAGCATCAAACAGTAAATTATGAGTGAACAGGGAGATTCGGTCTCCTCACGGCTCACTCGCAATGAATTTGAATGGCTGCATTGTTTCCAGAACTGTAAGCACTGGAAAATTGGGATTTATGTTGAAAAGTATAATATATCCTAATTTGATATTAAACAGTTACACAGTTCTCCAGTTGATACTTGGAGAAACTGCTGAAGGTACTGACAGAAAATGCTTTGGTAAGTTGTAAGCATTTGTAAAATGAATTATTTTTCTTCTCTTCATTAGGAGAAGCAGAGAGAGACCTGGGATTTTCAGAGTGACTTAATCATATGCTGAAACCTTGTTTTGAAGTCAGCTACATTTCGCCGTTGCCCCAAAACCCTACGTAATTCACCTCTGTCGGAGGAGCACTGGTGACAGGACCTGACGTTTGTAAGCGCTGGCCCCTGCTCGTGTGTTCGGTCTGCTACTGTTTTTTCCCCTCTTGCGCTGTATGTTCTGGATAACATATGGTCTTTCATCTGTAGGACTAGAAAGCCAGATGTCCGCAGTCCTTTTGGTCAAGGCAATCAGATATGTTGCCAATCACAAGCCTTTTAAACACTGCTACAGAATGTTATAGGGAGTTTGTTTTCATATTCCTAGTTTAAACCTATTTACCAGATCATAATGGTGCTCTAAAACAATATCTGTACATTGCCTAATCATACCCAAACTGCCGTATTTTATTTGTTAAGTAATGGACAAGCAATGAAACAGCTGTTGAAACACGGCATGGTTTTTCTCTTGAGCTGAATGACAGCATTTCTCAGGCCATTTAATCAATTTCATCCAGATTTAAGCTTGATAAAATCAATCATCTGAGCTCAAAGATTTGATAAACTGGAAAAATAATGCTGTTGTCTACATTGTAATGCTGTACTTGATCATTTCCGAGTGGAAAGTGAAAAGATCCTTTCCAGAGACTACAACTTAGTAAGCCAGTGTTTGCTAAATTGTTGCATGCGAGACCATTAAAACTGTAATTCTGAAGTGTTACCAATTTATTAACTAAGAGGTTTTGTGGAATAATTAATCACAACGTGGGTCTGAATAGTCAGTTGTCCTCTTTTCAGAAATGAGTTAAGATTGTCTAATTGAGTGTCTGATAAGTAGGGAAAAATCCATACAATGTTTAGAGCCATTCAGTCTTTCTTGTGTCTGTTTGCTAATAAACCAGCTGCTTTCTGTATTTTACAGGCAATTCATCCATTCAGAAAGTGAAAAATAACAAAACCAAAACAAAAGGGAAGTTTCACTCCACATCTACGGAATGAGCCAAAATCCATATAAGATTGTTTTTACGATGTGATATACAAGAATTTTTAATGCTTTTGAAGGAAAGTTACAAACTTAAACTTTGATTTGCCTAGCAAGTCATAAGGGTGTGAGGCAGAAGAGAAAACAACTAGCCTTATTAATATGACTTTTGTAGCCCCTCATTAAGCAAGATTTCCTTTGTGATAAGGAGAATTTTGCCCAATTTGAAACTCAGAGGACAACCATTCAGATCCGGTAGGTGCATTCCCTGGAGTGACTGACATGAGGGCCAGGCCAGGACAGCCAAGAAATCAGGAAAGAATTTTCATGTCTAAAACTTAGCTCAAAGATCACCAGCATATGCTCGTAGTTGGGTGCTTCTCCTCCCATGTGGGCAGTAAAACTCGTGGGCAGACGTTTCCCTTCCACTTACAGCTAATGGGGAAGGAGGTGCCTCAGGGGGACCCCAAGCAGTGGCTCTCGTGGTCATCCCAGAGCCCCCTCCACAGCCATCCCCATGGGAGCACATTCACCTCGGATCCCACCTCCTCTGGTGCCTTGTTCAGGGTGCCCTGAGGTGCCTCCATCCATTCCCTAGGAGCTAAAGATGCGCAGGCTGTCAGAGATTTGAGATTTTTCAGTCTTTTTGTGGTTTACATCTGCCCTGTGTATAAGTTATTTGCAAGAGGCCTATCCTGGGAATTGCCTAGGTACTTCTGAAGAAGAATTTTCTTTCAAAGAACACAGCAGAACACTTCACTTTAAAACTCTTTCATTCGGAAGATGATCTTTAGTTTTTCTGATGTTATGTAATTATTTGGGTTCAAAAGAACTTGCCTGGGAAGTGAGAAACCCAAGTTCAATTCCTTGGTTATCTCCCAAGGCCAGTTTCCTGAGAGCAACGGTCTGAGATTTTTGGCCGGTCCAAGACGTGAGATCTTCACACAGCCTCCTTTTTCCCTTTTCCTTCACTCTTCCTGTATCCCACTGAAGCTGTATCATTATGAAAAAAGGAGTTTATGTATCAGTGGGGTAATGAGACAGATCCAAAATCCATGGTCTTTGCATGCAATCACTGGTGAGGGCTCTCACTTTATTAGGGAGACTTCTTCTTTCTGCTATATAAATCTTCCTTTTCCATATTCTTGCCCCTTCTCCATAATGAATGTGCTGTTTCTGAGAGCAAATATCAAAGGGGAATGTCCGTAGGAGACGCTCACACAATATCATGGGCCAGTTATGCTTTTCTTCCTAACTCCCAGTAGTCCAAGGCTGGCTTCTATCCGACAGTTTAGTATGGAGAGATTATGTTATCAAAGGGAGACAAACCACAAGGCCATGGTTTTTTGGATTGTCCTACCTAAGAAGTCTGTGCTAGATTTCTCCCCCTGCTGCAAAAAGGAATGGAGGAAATAAATGAACCTCCTAACACTAATTACTAAACATTCACTAAGTCTCTGTCCTGCTTTTATCTTTGTCCTTGCACACAAAATAGCTGAATAAGTGAACATATATTTTCTGCTACAATCTAATTTAAGAGTGACCTCATGTGAGCATGCAAGTGAAATTTTGTAAATGTTTTCTAGTTTCTTTCATTGTATTCTGATGCAACATAAAGTTTACTTTCTGAGCCTAGGAATGTTAAAATAATTTCACAAACAATTAAGATATCCTCAAGACTTTGTGTTTTGAATGCAATCCCATGGCCTCAGTGATCAGGGTATTTCAGGAAACAGATGGGCATGAGTTTCCTTTTCACATATTAGGGCTAGCTGGGCTTTCCTACTTAATTTGGTACTTTTCCTCAATGTGGACTTCATAAAGTGTGTATTGCCTCCTGCGTGCTTCATAAAGCCTACAGCAGGGCCACGCTCCAGAACAAAGCCACACTTTATAAAGCACAAATTGGCTATGCAAACTTTATTAAGTACATGAAACTGCCATTAATGTCTAATCACTCCCTAACAGATGCTCCAGACTGCTGCTCAGAGGTGTTGATTTTCTTCAGGTTCAGCAGATGAAAAAATATTTTTTTACTTCCTGATGCCAACATTTTAATATTTCATGAGCTAAATAAAACTAGGAAAACATCTAGGAGGTGGGAATACCTCGAGATCTTTTTTGCACTCCCTCAGTGCAAATATTCAAACATGTGGCTTGATTTGCCTCCAATTGTATGGAGAAGTCCCATCCTGGAAAGGTTTACTCATAAAAAATTTCAGGATAATAGATTTTGGTGTAGATGAACTGGAGAGATGAGAAAATTTCAAAACTTATAATTCTGTGCTGAGAATGGTAATGCTTGTCTAAAGAGTGGTCTTGCATTAAGTTCACAGGAGGACTTAGGTCACTAAGCTTCTCTACCCCTAGCACCTTACAACCCCATTTTGTTGTCATTTGCTGCCGCTCTAGTATTTAACTTTCATATAAAAAAGTTCACAGACCTCTAAGCATCTTCTTGCATTCCTAGAAGAATCACCTTAATGTGGAAAGGCAGCTATGCAGCGAAATATCCTTAACTTAAACCTGGAACTGAACTTCCTGCGTCTTGGCCAGTTCTCTAGTCCACCTGGCTATTAAGCTGAAGTGGAAAATGGCAGGTTTATTTATGCAAAACTCTCTGGGGCAGATACATCTGGAAAACACGATCACATCTGGCGCTGAAGGCAGAGAAGGCTCCTCTTGGTGGTCCAAAGCAACAGAGGGAGGCTGAAACATAGGAAATTCCAATTTGATGTAAGGAGGAATGTTGTCACCGTGAGGTTCGTGAGTGAGAAAGAGGGATCTCCACCTGTGAAGATACCCAAAACTTGATATGTCCTTGTGTAGGCTGGTCTGGCTGGACCTGCTTTGAACTAGTGGTTGAACTAGATAACCTCCAAGGTCACTTGCAACTAACACAATTTTGTGATAGTTAGAAAAAAAAAGGTATTAATTCAATACTGAACAAATACAGGCTTACACTGGATCCTATACAAATACATAGAAAAGCTTTGTCTGTCCTGAATAGTTTATGCTCCAAATAAAGCAAGGCGCTGTGTGTGCTGAGGGACTTGAGGTGATATGCTCAGAACCTACTGAGATTCAAAAATGGAATAGGAAAAGGATTATTTTTTTTTATTATCCTTCTTTCTGCTGTCTCATTTCAGACAGCGCTGTACACAGAAAGTATCGTTACACAGGACGGAAGGATTCTGTCAACATGAAGGGTTAATATTTTAGTTTCTTTGCTTACAAAAGAAGTTTCTGTCTCTTCTGCAGAAGGCACAAACGCGTTCTTCCTATTTCTGTAATTTCCTCTGATACCTCCTAATCAATCCTGGGCAATGAGCTCCCAGTCAATCGTCAGCAAAATCCCTGAATGGGTATATTTGGGCAGTTCCAGAGTTATAGGATGTGAGAATAAGTTTTGATTTGCAAAACTGAATTCAATGAAGTAGCTGTAACTGTATTCTCTCTCAATGGGCCACGAGCTAGAATATAGTGCAAATACTGAATAACTGATTTCCAAGGAGATTCACAGTGGCTTATGAAAGAAAACAAATAAAAAATGACCCCTTTACATATATGATGCATTCTGATTTTTCCTCCCTCTTTAATAATTAGAAACATGGTTTCACTGATACATTTTACAAAACCTTTCTGGGGATTCATGAATTTAAAAGAAAAAATAAACTAGATGTGAATAATTCATACTTAAATAGCTCTGGGCCAAGATATTGCTTCAGTATTTCCAAGTATGCAGGTTTTATTATTCTCTTAAAGTATGAATAAAAACAAGGTTGTTTTATCACACTTGGACTAATCAATGATATGCCTGAAGCACAGTTGGCAGTAAATGATCCGTTTTAGTTTAAAACATTTTTTAAATCGATGTGTATTGTAAGGGAGTCATAAAAATCCTCAAATTAAAGACTTCTGAGCCATAAAAACAAGTAATGTATTTAAGTTTTTTTTTTCCCCCTTAAGGCAGTAATGTTTCCAAGTAAATAGGAGATGGGCCAAGCAGTTCCCTCTGAATTACTGTTCCTCAGACTTTCACACTCTATTAAGGTAACCTTCATGAAATATTTCTACATTACACTTCATGATGTAATTTGAATGCATTAGAATTAATTTGCCAATAAACTTCAGGGAAAATATGGAATATACTATCCCCCCAAGCTTATGAACTCTCTGTTTAGATTGGGCCGCATTCGTGAGGGTTTCCAGTGTAAAGGCTGGAGGCAGAAATGCCTCCTGTGTCGGCTCGGACTACAACGCCTCATTCAGGAGCGCGTTCCTTGCCCGGGGCCGGCTGTGTAGAGCCCCAGTGTCCGTGGGTCCGTGCGCGGTGCTGGGGAATTCACTTCACTGAATGCGCGGTAACACACTGGAAAACTGCGGAGTCTGCACGGAGTTTTTTTTGTGGGATGGACTCTTCTAAAAAATTCAAAAACGGCCCTTAGCCAAGCCCAGCCAAACGCCTCTGCGGCCGCCTTTGCCAGGCAGCTCTGGAGGACAAATATCGTGCTGCTAATCCCCCCCCGAGCCCCTCTGCCATCCAAAGCCGGGCTTACCTCCTGGAGGAGGTCTTGGCTCTGCAGATGGGTTTTGGGCACCACGAGCACTCAGAGCACCAGGACTGCCCGTGTGAAATAGGATTTGCCGGACAGGGCCCCGCTGGACGTGTATTTGTCTGATTTTGCATACAAATGCTAGGGTTGCTTTTAATCCCTGCTATCCACTTTTGGTGTCAAGGGTATGACACGATCACCAGGGCATCCCCCAGGCATTCGGCGGATAGGGTTATAAAGTTTTCTCGTTCTTTACCTCCGACTCTCATCCCATGGCTGGCAGCTTAGCCGTCTGCATGTCTGGGGAACGTCGCGCTGTGAGCTTGAGTGCGAAGGCGATGGATGTTCCATATGTCTAAATGTCAGAAATGTCGTATTGAGGTTTGGAGAAAATCCACTTAAGGCCAGACTGTGTGTCCAGTATTTATGCTTGTTCCCTTTGATTATTGTCAATGGGAGTGAATGGAAATATTGACAGCAGGATGTAGTTCACAGTGAAAAAAACAGGCATGTATTATCTCTTAATCATTATCATTATTATTTCCTTTTAAAAACTTATATGAAATATATGAGCTAAGTGCTTCAAGAGCTGAGTTTTTCCAATCCTCAGCATCTTATGCAAACTAACTGGCAGAAAACCCAGTCCAACAAGAAATCTCTTTTACTCTAAGCAAGACCTGAACTAGTTATGTCCAAATATCAGGAGATAAAATTCTGTTTTGCACAAGTTGCATCCATTTCTGAAAACTGAAGCACAGAAAGCCTCAGAAGCAGGATTGTTCTTATATGATTTTTGATTAATTTACAGACCCAAGAGATTGGCTTTGCTGAATGAAACTCAAGTCTCTCTCTTCCCACCATACTTTAACCCATTTCCATAGCTCTGGAGGCCTTGCAATCACATTGTCTCCTTCTCCCATGTGTAAATGGGGATGGTGAAGCTCTTTGTCGGAAAGTTGCCCCTCTTTGCCTGAGATCCACCCCCGATACCATCCAAGCCACTATTCAATAGGAGCATCGATTCCGTCAGGGTCGGGATATTTGGGGATAAGCTCACTGGTTACCTACCTCACAGCTGTCGGAGTGCATCACACTCCCCTGGGCTCCCTGAAAATCTGTTTAGTGCTGTTTGTCCATGGTCTCCTCAAAATCTGGCAGACACCGACACTCTGGCAGGTACTGTTTGTTCAAGCTTCCCAAAGGAGCCTGTGATAGAGTGGGCTGAAACATAAAGGAAATTAGAATATGCTACTTGGGGCGCAGAACAAAAGTCTGGAAAGATGAGAACAGATAAAATCTGTGTGGGGAGGTGCGAGATGCTCACAGTTACCCAGTCAGATGTTTCCTGGGGGGAATTCCTGTGATTTTTCCCATTGTTTCTCCAATAAGGTTTAAGAATTCAGCCAAATTTTACCAGGTTTGTACCAGGTTTTTCCATCTACTGAGGGCAAGCAGAGAAGGGGGGACATGTTGCCTGCCACATTTGCAAACACTGTAATGGAGAGAGCGAGAAAGGTTGTGCTGGAAAATGGCAAGGAAGCGGCTGGTGTGAGCGCACCTCCTGGCCGGCCTTTCCTGACGCCCCTCCCAGAGGGGGCCTCCCAGCTCAGCTCCAGCTGAGGAGTTTCTGAATTTTGCTGCTGCAACCCCCTCATCCAGAGGATGCTGCAGGGTATGAGAAGATCTGGCCTGAGGCCTGAAATATTTTGGACGATGGCATGTTTAAAAATAAACAGGGCTGTGCTGCTCATGGTCTGCGATAGCGGTGGAAAGCTGGGGTTAAGTCTTTTATCCATCCTCCTGTTCCTCTGGCAGAAAAATGTTGGCACTGTCTTGAAGGAAAGTATTATGTTTCCAGGAGAAGGAAATAATTCCAGTCATTCTCTAGTAATCCCTCTGTCCACTACTGCATTAATACTACAGATCCTTAAAAAGAGACCCATCTCTCTTTGGCTAAAATGTGGTCACTGAATAAAGGCACAGGAAATTAGAGATTTTTTTTTTCTTTTGAATTTCAGGAGAAAGCTATCCCCTCACTCTCACTGCCAGAAGTCATGAAAAAAGTTTCAAATTCATAAAAACCATCTCTTCTTATTGAAAAATTTGTAGCAATATTTGGCAGTGAAGAAAGCCCATTTGTAGATTCTTCACAGTAAAAAGTTTAAAATGGAAAGTCTGACACACTTAAGCTGTAATAACACAAATTGGATCACTATAATTTTCAGTCCTGATTATAGGTTATAAAATCACTGCCAAATACCCATATATTCATGAGCCTGCAGAAAACAATCTGCAAAATGAAATATGGAGAGCTGCTGAGGGAAAGTACAGGCAGCTGTAAATATAGGAGACATAATGATAAAGCCAAACCTAAAATCAAGATACTCTTGATAGCTAGTCAGTGAAATTTCACACATACTCTATCAAATTGAATTTAATCGCCAAAAATTTCCATTATGTAAGAACATAGTGATTTATTTGCACACAGGACAAAAAGCTTTACTAAAATGAGCATATATGAAGTACTGAAGTACTAAAGAGGAAAGAAGTCATAGGGGTGTTGCATCCAAACTGAATAACACAAAACATTGATATTCAGAATCAAGGTTACATTAAGGATAAAAGTCCAATTCTTTGACGAAGCAGTTCAAAATACTAAAATTAAACACACAGAAAAATGGAAGCTCAGGAAAAGCTTTTTAGTATGACTGTACTATAATCCTTAGAGATAATATAGCATATCTACAGCATCACACTTTAGTAGGTGGCTGTGAGATCACAAGATGGATGAACGAATGGACCTCATCCCACTAGGGATCTCATCTGCCTTTCTAGCTGTGCGTATCTGGTATTTGCGAAGGTTTGTTGAAACATAGAATAAAAACTGTGGAACTATTAAAAGATGGAGCCCGTTCTCTCCATGGGCAGAAACAGCGCAGTAATCCATTAACACAGATTTCTGGTATAGCTAAAAACTGTGGCAAAGTGTAAGATGCATTACCAGATGCAAAGAGAGGATCTTTTTCAAGTGTGAATTAAGTAAGACTGAAGGCTGAAATGGAGCAAGCATATTGCTTTGCATGAAGCTCTCTCTGGATTGCAGCTATCCACTGCATGGTGTCAATTACTCAAGTTTCCTCAAAATTGATACATTTGCATTTCTCTTCTTTTTCTTGCATCGGTCTGCGTTTTCATTTCAGTTTGCATTGGCCGTGCAGTGAGCATCCTTGGTAAGTGACAGCTGCACGAGTGTTGGCCTAGAAAAGTGAGTTATAATCTTTAAGGGCACCGTGACTTCTCTGCTTAGGACACCAAGGAGCTCTGCTGCTGTCTACAGCACCAGTGGGCTTCCTAATTAGAATAATCAATACAAACTACAGACTATAAAATCATGAGGTATGGTCAGCTGTTTCCCCCTATGTGATAGCTGTGTTGAGGATTGTATAATTGAGTAGAAATTTTTAAAGTGCTCCGTGGGGTGATTTTCCATTCATAACCCTGCTCTGTGTCTGCTTTTCACTGCCATTAATTCCTCTCCCTGAAGCTCCCTCCACCCTAACAGCCCATTTCCACAATTTCCATTTCTGTTTCCTGCGTGATTGACTGTGACTGTTTATCGCTTGTGAATGCTGTTTGTCTAAGAACGGCGCACTGAAATTTGTTAGCAAAATATGTTTTAATAGTTGTAATTATTATAGCACCATAAGGCCAAATGGCAGTTTTCAGCTGAAGGCTTTAGAAGTTTCCAAACAATAGGGAAGTTAACCTCAAAATGTTGTCTCTAATGAGTAAATGTACTCTCTCTATTTTATGGGGTT
>JAUBNY010000359.1:2308732-2321745 GCA_032275445.1 Crypturellus soui | reverse complement strand
TCAGTGGTGAGCGGTTTCAGAGCATGCTGAGTCAATTTCCATTCTTTTTCTCCTCTTCCAGTAAAAGAAAAAGATTTGTTACTTGGACTATCCACGTTATTTTAAGGTCATTGAGCGAGAGAAAGAAGGAAAGAAGGAAAACTTTTTAAAGCATCTCTGTACCCAGCTCCTTGTGTTTGTTGTGGACATAGACACTTCGGAAGAACCCAGTGCTTCAGTGTTGAACACCTCACTCCCAGTCTCCAATCTTGCTCTGTCTCTTTAGCCTTTTATAAAATGGAAATCTAATGGAAACCAATTGTGTTAGGACTGGAGAGTTAGGACTGGTTAGTGGGCTGTAGTAAAGGGTCTGTGTAGAGAAGAGATATGAGCATTATGTGGTGACTGCATGAATGAGTGACCACTTCCATACCGTATTTCTGGCTGCCAAGGTCTGAAATCCAGGGCTATTCCTGAGCTCTTTGACCTGCCCTTTTTCTTTCCAAATACCTCAAGGAAAGACAGTGAGCACTGGCTCCGGGACACATGGGACACAGATTTGGGATCTGCTCCAAGCCCCACTGAAGTCAGGGGAAAGCCACTTCCTGATGGCAGCACGGGGTGGCCTTTGTCCCTGGTGCATTCCCCCGACTTCCTCCCCTGGAGAAATGCCTCATTCCGCTGATCTGATGACTGGGGCAGTCGTCTGCATTTCTTCTCTGGCTGTTCCTAGTTGAACTTTAGTGTTCACTTTTGAGGCCTGCAACCACAAATTTCCTAAAAATAGCAATGCCAGGTCTACAGACAGCATAACTCATGACTATTTTTCAGTTAAATGAAAGGAAGTGAGCTCAGGTGTAAGGTTTTTTTTTTCTTTCTTTTTTTCCAAAGAGGTTTGCCTTTTTTAATCTCTCTTTTTTTTCCCTCTTTCATTCTTTGGAAAGAGCAACCTTGTTCTTGAATTTGAAGTTTTAATGTATTGATTCTCATTATTGAAGCTAGTTTTTCTGGTGTGTAACAATTAATTTAATATTTTATGGAGATTTTGTGATTTACAGAATCGCTTCTTTGGAATAATCTGACACAACATTTTCCTATTTAAATACTAGAATTAAATTGGAAATGAAGAAGTATATGAGACAACTAGGTGGTAAAAATTATCAGAAAGGAAAAAGTTTGATAGGAAATATGGAAATGGAAGACATTAATATGGACCTGGTAAAGATCCAGCATGAATGAGGATTAGCAATTAAGATCATGCCTTGTTTTTCCTCTTCAAGTTTCATTCTGAAGAAAATTATTATTTTAATGCTTTTAGCTCAGCTGTTTCATTTATCTGCATTATGTTGCAATGATAAAAATAAGAAAAACGATGTTTTGGATTTTTTTTCCAACTCTCTGTTGTGAACTGCCTTTGATTATCCGGGTGAGAGAATTACTGCATTTTGACTCCTCAGGATTATCAAAAGGAACGCATGTGTGCTGTTTCTTGTCATCCTGCTTGAACACAAATAGGTTTTAGTGTTGTTTTATGGATGAACTCTGTGGGCCCAGTTGCTCAATCCTACTCACCCAAACACATCTAAAAGTCCTGTCTGCTCCTCTGTGTCTCTCTCGGGTATTCAGAGAAAAGGTCCTGTTTATCATTACTGGGAGCCTCGCTTGAGGAAAACCATCACATGGAGGAGGTCTGTCTTTTTATTCACTTCTCTGCTGAGGTTCCAGTTGACTAATATTGCACGATATTTGCAAGATATATTGCAAGACAGACTTCTGCTGTCAAGACTTGTCAATCTGCAGAAAGCAAGGATGACTCACTGGAAAGTATCCCCTTGAGAAAGAGGTTTTCACAACTGCATATCGGCATGCATGGAAAGATAAACACCAAGGCTCAGACTTTCCCTTCCGAGAGAGACTGTTCTTCAGGAAAAGTCAAAACAGACCCGTGCTAGAAGGAGGCTCTACAGATTTTACAAGATATGACATAAACAACAAAGAATTTCTAGCACTGGCTCTCTATGGACATATTTATGGAAGATCGGGGCCTTGACAATTAAACTCTGTTGGCTGGGGTAAGACAACCTCATTATTCTGTCCAGCTGGAAAAGAGACTAGTAGCAAAGTCCATCTCGAGACTATTAATCCATTTAAATAATGCAATGCTGTCTTCATCTGGCAGCGTTTGGGTGACACTGAACATAAACACACACGGGTTGTGGCTTGCACTGACATCCTTAAAAGAATAACAAGAGGTATGAGGAAAATGGTACCACGTGTAAAATTCATCACCTCAGAAAATGCACAAAGTGAACAAAGAGTAAATTGAAGGCATGGGTTTTTGTTGAAAGGAACTAGAAAATATAGGCCATCAACATGGTGCATCCAATATGTGAAATAAAGATTAATGCTACATTTAGCCCAATTATATAATTTTTATATGTAGCATATTGGAAGAAATATACATCAGAAAAAAAAAAACTATTAAAATTGTGTTTTCCAATTCGTATTTTTCTAGTTTTTGTTTTGCACTTCCATTGAAAGTCACTCAGCCAAGCAGATCTTTCCTGCAATCCAGAAGATTCATGTGGAGAAGCAAGGACTTGGAAGGATGATAAGGGAAAAATTATATGTGTAAAAATAAAGGAAGAAAAAATCTGTTTAATGGCATTTTAAAAAGACGCAGATGAACCTTAGCTCCAGATGATTGGTTTTTTGTTTTTTGTTTTTGTTTTTTTTCCTAACAACCCACTTAGAAAAACATGAAAATAATTATATTTGCTGTTTAGGTGTCATCTGACAATGTCTGCAGTTCATTTGGCTTATGGACACAGAACCAGAAGATGGAGGGGAGAAACACCCTTCATTAAAACTAATGCTGAGGGTCATGTCCTCAGCACATCTGCCTTTTTTTTTTTTTAATAGCACAACTGTGGGCAGAACTGACCCATAGCAGCAAAAGGCTAACGCTGAGATGTTGATATAGAAAAGTCTTACAAGATTTTTTTTTTGCTTCTGGGAGTGGTTCTGCTGGCTGCAGTGTCCACAGTGGTAGAGGGAACAAATTTGTTGTCCTGCTCAGAAATGTTTCCATACATTCCCTGGGAAATTTGCAAGAATCCATTAAGCAGCAGCAATCTGTATGCTGCTCCTTGTTTTCCTTGATGTTTTCACCCTTGCAGATCTCTTGGCAGGAACTGTGTCTCCAAGGATGATCCTTGGAAGCCAGTCACGACTTGCTATTGCTGTGACACCCTCTGAAGACATAGCTTTTTTTTCTGGCTCATTCCCATGGTGTCAATAGCAAAGGTAATATGTGTATTCTTCCTGTACTATGTATTCTGCCTTAGTCTATCCCTCTTTGATCCAGAGGGCAGTCCCTCTATTTAGGTCCAGGGAATGCTTCCACCTGGCCTGCTGCTCTTACCCTGGGGACATGAAGAGCTGCATATGGATGGAAGAGCTTTTTGGATAAATATTTAGGCTTTTATAGTGACCAGACCTGCTGCTGTTTTCGGTGGCTCATCAGTATAATGAAAGTGAGTTTCTGCTGTTGGGATTGAAAAAGCAGTATAAAATGCAGTTTTGTCATTTATTCCTGCTGGGATTGAGCTGTCCTGGTCATGTGGAAAAGGGAGAAGTCACCAAGCCAAGTTTATGTATAACAACTGGGAGATGTAACGTGCAGGATTTCTTCCATGTGTGCATCTGTGTGGAAAGATATGGGACAACTGTAATTTGCCTCTTCAAAATCATTTACAGACTGTAATAAAAATATTTGCTGTTACCTACTACTCCATCAGCAAGCCCCAAGGTGTCTTATGGAAAAAAATAGGTATTATTATCCTCATATTAAAATGTAGAAATCAAGATGTGATGGAGAAATCAAATATAAATTTTCTCTAGTTGGAGCAGAGGGTTGTAGTGCCTTGGAGAACTGAGTCCAGTGTTATTAGCCAAGGCTAAAAGCAAGTCACAAGCTGTTTTACTATTATAATCAAAATTTCCTGGTTTTCAATCCTCTGCTCATTCCATTCAATCTCTCTGAAGTGTTAGCAGTGTGGAAGGAAGAAGATGCTTTATGATCCTTGATGACTATAATGTAGCAAATAAAGCTCTAGGGTGCTTTCAAACTCACAGTGATCTTGTGGGGTGGAAAATTAATCATACTGCAGCTACTGCAGAGTATATTTTTTTTACATTAGCTGCTTGGGTCTTTTTCCAAAGCAGAAGATGATAAAGCACTTCCTACTACTGGATGAAGACAAAAGAGAGTGTCATCAGCACAAATAATAAAATAAGCTGAATAAGCTTGTTTTGACCCCTGGTTATTAATCTAATCCTTTTACAGTTGTTTTTGGCTCTAGAAATAAGAACTATTTGCAGCATAAACAGATTTTTTTAAATGCCACAGTCAGATTATTGCAAATGTTGGACCTTGAGTCCTTGATCTACTGAGGTCTTTCAAACCTCAGTAGTAATTGCCAATTTTTCTCTACTACATAATGTTGGTATATTCCATAGACATCACAGAAATCATAGAAATTATATAGGGTATTAAACCTCTGGAAAGTGTATAGAAATTGTTCCCTGAAGTCAATATATATCAGTAGATACAGCTAAAATAAAACACGGACAGTAGTTTGTGGTTTATTGAGACTCTCAATATTCCTATTACAGAAATCTCAGTCAGCTTTATTTTTCCACTGATATTCCACAGATCTTTTTTCTTTAACCCAAGAGATCAATATGGACAACTTTTTCATGCTGCCAATATTGGGGGTTCCTTCAGGGTGTCAGCTTCTCTAAGAAGAGGGTGAATTCTCTATGCATTCCTATGAAAGGTGGTAAATGCTCAAGGTTCAGGTTTGCTCTGGCTTTAGTTTCCCGCTGAAAACTTGTCCTTATCTACAAAGGGACCATTTGGAAATTCCAGCGGCCTAATAGTCCTGTTACATTGCCCCTTCGTGGGTTGCAGCAGTCCATGAGCACTGGGATTTCATATGCTCTGGGCAAGTTCATCAGTATCTTCTACCTCAGTACCATTATACACGCAGCCTGGATAAGGAACAGAAGTAATGCAGTTGTGACAACAAAACCAGCTCTCTGATAGCTTTGTTTGACTAGTATTCCTTGATTTAAACAAGTTTTCTTTTTTCTTAAGACAAAGTGGATCCTGGTTACAAAACAAGTGCTATTTAGGTATTCCCTATTTCAGCAATAGAAGGATCTGTTCTATTTAAAGTGCTAGCACTGAGGCTTTACAGTAACAAGTGATTTTTCTCCTTTAATTGTGATCTGTTGGTCTTTAGAAGGTGCTGTACATCAACATCTTCTCTTTCTGTCACCTGCCAACTTCTACTGCAGGCTTATAAGAAAGGGGAAGGTGCTTAAAAAGAACAGCTTAAGACAGGAGAGAACAAATAAGCAGGAATTGAAAGAATTATTAAAAAGTTGCCACTCAAAAAGACCTATTGGTCATTGTTAGGTTCTTCTGCTCTTCTAGGGCAAAATTGTAACATTTGCTAGAATCTACTGAAGAGATACTTTCAAAAAGGTCAGAAATAATTGTGAGGGTTGGCAGCAGCAGAGTTACAAAGGTTCCCATGAAATATTATCTCTTTCACGCAGCCGTCTCCTGACATAAGCTGGGCACAATCATTGTCAGCTCGCTGCCTACCACAAATTTAATTGGAGGCTCATCAAACAACACCGACAGCAAGACCAGAAAGCTGAAGCACATGAAAATTCATTTTTTTATGATAAATTTATATTTTTGTAGGTTGAATGTAGATCAAGAATGAACTATGCACTGTGTTACAGATTTCTTTTTTGGCAAATTAGTAAAAGCAGTTCAAACTATCTATCTTAAATGTTACAGATACCTTCTGAAGTGCTACTTGAGGATTTACTTCCACTGTACACCAGTTCCTTGCTTTGCAGAAGTGCAAATGTACTTTGGAGTGGAATAAAGAGTCTATAGCTAGTCAGCATAGTTGAATTCAGACTAAGAAGTCTAAGCAGAGCCTCTCAATGTGCAATGTAGGCAGAAAGTGCAGAGTATGAAAGACTCAAATGGTGCTTACAGTGACTTCTGTTGCTAACCATCTCAGTGACTGTTTTAAAAACCACATTTCAGGAATACTGCTGTCATAGGAAATTCTATTAATGAGTGAAAAAAGCTGTTCTTACTGTGAATGGATCAGTATCTGAAGTCTTGTGCAATATTCAGTCCCATTTCAGAAGAAAATCAGTGTTTTTTTCATTCTGTCATTGCATGACCCTCCTGGAGCATGAAGAGCACTGGAAACCTTTAAAGCTGAAGACATACTTAGCAACATGGGGGCAAATGCTTAAATATTAGATGATGCTGTGGCATCAAGCATTATTTTGCTTGAAATGTATCATATGAAGTTCTTCTTATCAGAAACACCCTGATCCTCTCTGTGGTTAACAGTTTTAGATATTTCCTCTGGGTATATCCAGAAAAATATAGGCAATGATATTGTGATGTGGCTCGAAGGGAAACCCAAGCAGAAGCATGCAGTGCTGTCCCTCTGGGCACATCCCAGCAGTATCTGTCTCTCCTCATGACTCTGCACAGAGGTTGAATAACGCTGGAGGTGGGACTGTGGTTGAATGGAATAAGTGACGGAGGGCTCTGGAGAACTAAAAGGAAGGCTCTGAGACATTGCAGGGCATCTTGTTAACTTCTGCTATCTCCTTTTGGAGCAGCAAAGTACAATGCCAGTAAATAACAGGATTCTGCAATAATTTGTCCTTTAGAGACACAGAGCTTTTCCTTCAACGTTGCTCAATATGTCATTTTCTTCTTCATGCTCTTTTTGTGATACTACATTGTATTTCTGTTTACTCCTCGCTTCCAAATAATGCAGAATGAGGCTTTTTTCAAAAGCCCTGTGGGAGTTAGGCACCCATTTCTCATCAATTTTCCGTGCGAGCTGGCATCAAACTTACGTAGACAATTCATGCAATCTCACTCGCAGAATGTGTTCGTTTACTAAAGAGTCCTCACTGGAAACTATGATTATTACAAAGCTTACCAGCCATAAACAGTACTTTGTTATGCCTGTGACGTGTGTGCAGTTGATTCATAACAATAATGACCCTTTTCACCTAGGTAGCACTTTTCATCCTAACCGAAAGGTCCGAGTCAATATTTCCATTCTGCTGGTGTTTCATATAAATCTCTGCTTTTGTCATTGACAAATGAAAGAGTTGCCGAAATGTTTTCCCCATCATTTGTCTCTTGGAACATAAACCAAACAAGGAAAGTTCATGCTGTATCACAAAGAGTAGGAAAAAAAAAGGAGTCTGTTGGCTCTGAGAACTTAGTAATAATAGTAGATATGATGAAGTAGCAGGGGGACATGCTAGGCGCCACACTAAGGGTAATGGAAGGCTCTAGTCTTCGTAGTTCCTGGGGCACAATATGCAGGTCTTAACAGCATATTCTGCTGCTTGTGTTTTCAATGATATGGTAAGCAGATAGTATGGTTTTGCTTGTACATTCTCAATGCATTCACTTGAAATCAGCATGTAACAGTGAATCACTGTGACACGATGTTCACTTTTTCACACACAGTGAGAAAGATAGTTTCCAGATACAGCTGAGTTTATTTTCTTTCATGTGTGATGGGAACCACGCTTGGTATTTACAGACTTAAAATATCTTCGCGACCACAACTATTCGGGCTTTTATTATGTATGAATCAAGCATGTGTCTAACAAACTCCGTTGTCAGCAGGAATGCAGGTAAAAGTGCAGGAGCGGCTCTCTGCGTAAAGACAGTGTGAAGTATTTCCTCTGCACCTTAAGCTGAGCTTTCCATTCTTTGAACAGCAAAAATACAGTAATAGCAACCTTTCAGATAAGATTTTTGTTTCAGGTTACTCTCTAAGTAAAAATTGACATAACAGGCCTAAAAATCTTTTCAGGTATCAAATAATCAATACCTAAAAGCAACACACCATCTATTTGGTAATGTTAGAAATGATTGCTTTAGGAGCTGTACAAATGCTACAGAATAGCAGTCTAAGGAGAGACGGCATAAAAACCTGGGAGGAAGACATAGTGATATGGTTTATCTGTATAGAAAAAAGTTGTAAATGCCTATCTAAACCTGAAAAATCTTATCCTAGGCTACTGGTAAACCTGGCCTGCTGCTTTTTCTGTCCCTGACTTTTAATGTAAACAATAAAAAGTTATGTCACAAAAATAAGAACTATAAGAAAACTAAATAACAACAACAAAAACTATATTATTAAAAGCAATGCTGTGAATGGCTGCTATATACTTTCTGTAATGTGGACCCAAAGGAGAAGGCAAAGTGTGGGGCTGTGTGCTCAGCTATAACTTCAGACTTTTTTGCTTACACCAACAAGGTGTCCTGAGGGCATAAGAGATTATTCTCAAACATGGTTTAAAAATATCAACTTGAGTTTTTCCATGACCTGATCTACCAAAAATATCCTTCATAATGTGCAAAAACTCGTGATGGGATGCTTTTACTTTAAAAACAATAGAAATGACACTAAAAACTGGCTGTGGAGACAGCCATGAAATGAAACTCTTCAAAGCTTAGAAAAACAGAATCACAAATGACTGATAGGTCATATGGTCTTTAACTGTTTGGCATGAAAATGTTTTGTATATCTGATAATTTCAAAAGACTATTTTTATCAGATTATTGCACTGGTTTTGTAGTTTTAGGCCTCCACTCTTACACATGTGCTCTGCAGTAATTTAGATGGCTTTTTATCTATCATCTGATCTATATATTTTCACTGTTACACTTATTTCATATCAGAGGAGTTCTGAATATTATAGATTTTGCTATTTTTTACTATCAGTTTTTAGAGCAGAGATTGACATTTACAAAAGGAACGGATTCTTCTTTATAGGACGTCAGAAATGAAGAAGGAGCAAGACTCTAACCTAATGAAGTTTGGCATAATGACATCAGATTTTCTCAATAGAATTTTATCAATGTTATTTATTAAGGTTATTGAAGTATTCTTTGTGGAATTTTTTATTCGGTTGGACATTTTGAAAGTGATAGAGCAAGACAGCTTCTGCATTCTAGTTTTGTTTCCTTGTCCTGGGAATAATTTAGAACCTACAAGCTAAGAGCTGGGTTTGGACAACCCCGCAAAGGTTCGGAGGGGAGGATGGAGGAGTGCATTGGTGGACTGGACAGGGTCAGGTGGGAGGAATGAGACTTGGTGTAATTCTGCTCATTCAGAACAGGGTCCTGTAGATGCAGATGGTACAGACATAACCAATATCCTTGTAGACCGTCTGGATTCACCCTGATCCTCCCAGTGGCCTCGCTGCAAAGAAAGACAAGCAGGATCTCTGGATGCAGCCCAATCATACACAGAGCAGGTAAGAGTGAGTGCATCCCTGAGTAACATATTTCATTTTCTGGGTGCACTATATGGGGTCATTCAGAGCCAGCTCAGAGAATATTTCATGACAAAAACATGCATAAAATTGCATGAATGTGCATAAAACTATATAAACATACAGAAGCAGTACAGATGTTGGATGAATTTGGCCTTGATCCTGGCTTTGAGGCTGCCCTTAGACATGCTGCCTGACATGCAGACAGCTGTAATCAAATATCTTCACCTGCTTCAAAATAAATCACAACGGAAACCAATGAATTCACTAATCCTATCTGATTTTTGTCATTATCTCTTCAAATCCTAAGATAATCAACACATGTTTGGGAAGTTGGAAGGTCAGAGAAAACTGCCAGTTTTATAAATAATAATGAAAAATATTGCATATTGAAAGCAGGTTCTAATGCAGGGTAGAATGTTTCTGTGGGGGAATTAATATGTGCAATGAATTGTCAGGCTACTGTATCTGGGTTTGGCAACAAATTTAGTCAACGTGGCTGGATTGGCAAACTTTTGTTTTTGTGGTGTCACCAGGGTGTGTGTGCTCTGTTTAATGCTCTCTACACATTCATTTAGAATATTTGATGATAATAGTCCCTGAAAAAATCCAAAGTGCTTACTTTACAAATTAGCTTAAATGGACAGTAAGAAAAATTTATATAGCTCAAATATCCTGTTTTCTTTCCCTTAATTTTCTTGGGCACTGAAAGGCAGAAAAATCAGTTTCTGGCCATCCGTTACACACATAGATTTCTGATTTCAGTGCTGCGTACAACAGGGAAGGCAGTTCAGCTGGCTCCATGAAGTCTATTAGAGGTATTGTTGTGCTGATATATTTTACCTGGAAAGCACATTAGTGCATGGGTGGGGATAGCTAGAGTTTTTGGAATAAGATATGCAAACAACAGAGTTTTATTCTGAACTCACCCTTTTCTTGCACATTGGAATATTTTTTTCCTCTGATTTTTCTACTGAAGTGATTCCTATTTTTTTTGTTGATGCATTTTTCTCCTTTCCATTCACCACTCTTCATGTCTTGAATTTAAGATTTCCAACGTCTACTTTCTAATATAATGCGTTTTATAAGACTGACCTGAAAGACCTGCTTTTAATAGCAAAGGGACACATTCTATAATTCTATACTCGCACATCCTGCATGAAATGGAAACTGCTTCTGCATTCCTTTGCCTACCTCACTAGAGCACCAGCTTAATGCAAACTGGGTGAGCACTTTGGCTCTGGTTGCTTAGTTACATCAGTCTGTTTTCTGTTTGCCTTGTTTCATTTTAAATCTTCTGATAGCTTTCTCTGCTCATCTAAGAGCGATCATTCCGTCTCAAAACAAGCACAGTTGTGCAATTTGTTGAGGGCTGATTAGTGGGAGTTTGGAGCACATGGGGAATGGCTTTGCAACACTGGCTGAAAGCAAACATATATGACTTACACCTCTTCCTGTTGTTCTTTTATTGCAAAATATAATCTCATTAGAAAAATTAGCACAAACTCCCTTCAAAATAAATGTTTCTGGGCCTCCTCTTTGCTGTATGGGAGATGGATGTTTTCACACAGTTATAGAACGGGAATGTCTTGTAGAATGTCTGATGCTTTTGGAAGAAAAAGCAGAGGAGAAAATATGTATCTATCTGCTTTGCATAGCAGACAGCTCACCAAATCCTTTGATTACAGAGAGATAAGCAAAAAGTCACAATTAGATTATGTGGGTCTTGGTCATGGATTTACCATAACCTCCAACCTGTGGCTAATTCTGGCTTCTCTGGTTCTGTCCTATAAAGCTACTGATCTGCATCAGTTCACTTGATTTTGCAACATATTTTATGAGCATAGTGAGACAGGAAGTCATCAGTGATACTGTTCAAGCTTTATATTTATATATTTATATATTTATATATTTAAGCTTTATACTTTTTTTTTTCTGGATGCAAGAGTGAGGAGTGTTTCACAGGCTTGAACTCTATGACATTTTGACATTTCCCTTGACTTGTGCAATCTTTAGTTCAATATTTGATAATTCACAGTTCATATCAGCAGTCAGTTGCAAGGACTTGCTGGGGGAGTTTCGCAAATAAACCACCCTGCAGTGGTAACTGTGGGACCTGAAAACTCCCTGTGGTTCTTGAATGCTTCTTCCTTCAAATTTACTGGAGACATTTGCTTTTAGACTTTCATATATAGAGAAAATTACAAGCAATATAATCAATCATACTGGGAATGCGGGATTCCAACTGAATATCTGGATGAAGTGCTTGACAAGTTACCAGAGACAGTTTATGGGTGGTGGTGTGTGCTCTCTGCACGTTGTGCTAAGTGCTGTTCAAACTCCCATTGACTTCCAGCCAACAGATGGGAAAGTCATTAGCAGTAGGATTTGAACAACAGTTGCTTTTTGTGTTTACAAAGCCCCCTACACGATCTGTATGTTGACAAGTTATAAACTGAACGGAACGTGGATGACACATTCCCTATACAACTTGTGTAAAATCCCAGTAATCGGCACGCGGTTGATTTAGTGTCCTGCAGGCTTCTCGTCCAGCACATGGCTGAAGGCTGCAGCAGCAAAGGGGACAGATATGCGGTGCAAGAGCAGGAGCCATCTGGAACAGGAGCACAACAGCAGTTTGTAACTGGAACACGATGTACATCCCCGCAGAAACACGAGCGTTCCCCTTCCTGTCACCGAAGTCAGCAATCTCATATGCTTAAGAATAGCACCCCAGGTAAATCCATCTTAACCAGTCTTTAGGCGGGCCTAATTCATGCATCTGTAGCACACGATCTGTGCTCTGTTCTGTGGGGGGAGAATTACTGGGGCATTATTTTCTTCAAAATAAATAGTCCTGGACAATTTCTAGAAAGTGTTCTGTGCAACTCATATATAATTGACATCAAGTTTGGCATTATCCTCTGTTTTTCACATTGCCTAGGTTCCTCAACAAATAAACACATGATCAAATTAATCTCAGTATTCACTGTGTTTAGATTAGGGATGGAATTGGCTCGTTATATTTAATTTATGGGTAAAGAATCTCCATTAGTTTGTAATGTTTCCCTGTGCTGTCGTAATGGACTCTGCTTCCTGAGCTGCAGTCCAGACACAGAAGCTGGTTAACGCTGAACTAATATTTTGTCAAGATACCTGAAGGGCTGTACTGGAATCAGTTCAGAAAAAAATAAGACTAGTATTAGTATTTATTTACTTTTTCTAATGACAAGGCTGTGCACATATGGGTATGTGTGTATATACATATATATATTCATATGAATAGAGAGAAACAATTCTACAAAAGGGGAAAGCTTCAGAGATTTAAATGGGATTAGGTGTTCAGATGGCAGTGATTTTCAACTGTGACTCAATGATTTTCAATGGGACTCAAATATCATTTTGTTCTTTTACAATTCACTCTGTTGTAACCCAAGACACCAGTACAGATTAGGGGTTGACCTGCTGGAAGGCAGCTCTGTGGAGAGGGATTTGGGAGTCCTGGTTGACAACAGGTTACCCATGAGGCAGCAATGTGCCCTCGTGGCCAAGAAGGCCCATGGGATCCTGGCTGCATGAGGAGGAGCGTTGCCAGCAGGTGGAGGGAGGGG
>JAUBNY010000359.1:2275847-2286800 GCA_032275445.1 Crypturellus soui | reverse complement strand
TGTTTGTGCATGTTCTTTCTGTCTAGAAACCGTGGGAAGTCAGAAAGGACCATAAATCTTAGCTTGTCTTTCTTGCTTTTCTCATTTTTACCTCAGAAATCTTATACTGTGCTCATCTGTGCTCATTTCTCTGAGTAAATCCTCTAAGAGAGTAAGCTTTTCCTAAAAGTCCAATACTTTCAGTCTACTCAATAAATTATAACTCCCTTGTAATGAGTTAGTATTCTAATGAAGACTCACTGGCAACACAGTGTTTTTAATAGACAAATTACTCTAAATTAAGCTTTAACCATCTGTTCCATTCTCATTTATGACTCTAAAAAGAACATATTTTAAAATTATATCATTTAAAAATAATGTAAATGATTGAAGTATGCTGCAAGAATTACACATATTTGTTCATTCAGTGTAGCATAGTAATGTTAATAATGATGTTTCCTCCTTGCTCGAGGCATATATGAAGGAGAAAATGGTTAATGTTTGATACAATAAATTTGCAGTTATTATGACGCATTAAGTGTGTCAAAAAAGATATTTTACTCCCAGAGAGTTTCCCTGGATGTAAATCTCCACACTGCAGCATCCTGATGGGATACCTGGAGGCAAAGCTTTAGCTAATTCTACAACTTGTAGGGGGTTAAGGATATCAGAGACATTAAACGCTGACAACTGTAGTTATTATATGCTGGGGAAATGGAGCTATTCAGTATCACTTTCTGTATTTGTTAACAGTTATGCCACCACCAGGGATCTCACTAGGATTTATAGAGAAAGGACATGCTGATAGCTATTTAGGGGGGAAACAGTGGGTTTTCTTTCTCCTGCAGACTCATTCAGTAGTAAATTGTAGTACAGATTGATCGAGCAGCTAGAAAGTGAAGAGATGGCATTGGTAAAGGATGCGAGTGAAAGAGCAATCCCTTTTCTCCCACTGTCTCTGTGCTCCCTTTGCACTCTGTTTTAAAAGTATTGCATTACATCTTTATATAGATCTCATAAGGGAAATAACTGTATTACTGTTGATTTTGACTTCAAAATAATCATCAGTAGTCTAAGAATATTTATCTCAAACACAACCATATCTACCTTTATTCCTGAAAAAAAAATTAATCTCCGTGCAACATATATTTTTTATTTCATCTCCACGCAACATATAACAAGAAGAGGTGGGCTGCTATAATCAGCAGAGCGCAGTAACATACCTCCGAGCAGGATGAGTTGCCTTTCTGGAGTGTCACTTTTCCTCCTCTGCCCGCAGAGAGGCAGTTTGATGGAGGCAGGCCCGATGCCGAGGTGGTGGGCAGCTAAGGTGGAAGACAGGAATTCCAGAGTTAGCATTTCCTCCGAGCACGGTATTTAATGTCTCATTTTCAGTCATTGATAGAACAGCATCAGCAGTTATAAAGGGAACATCTGCTGATGGTTTTAGGAGATATTAAGTTTGGAATGAGCAATCTAGCCATACAATTAACAGAAATATGGTTTGTTTGGCAGAATAGGAGAAACTCACTACAGAGACACTGATGATAATTGTGAAGGCCAGTAACAGAAATGAAAGTGTATCACTTCAGCTCGTTGCATGTCTGAGTCTGTCATTCCAAACTAAGTGCCTCTTAAAACCAGATGCTCCCTCCGCAATATTTGATGTCTGCTTATAACACATGGACAAAGGAGATGCTGCATCTTTTGTTATGGCTCAACACTAAGATTGAATTTGGTAAATAAGAAGTGGTTTCAGAGTTTTAATTATATGTGAAATCATTCTGTTTAATCTCCTGCAGAACTGCGTCTGCTGCCCGAGGATTTTCTAGGAGGTACCATGTTAAAATTGGCCTTTCTTTTTTGTTTGTTAGGAGATATGCATTTTAAAGCATGCTTTATTTTTAACCTTGCAAATGCTAGGAACAACAATTCAGATCTTCTCTGGTTTTGCTGAGGGGTGTACTGAAGCTTAATAAGATGCATGTGGCTAGTTTTCACACTGTTGCACAATAAATCTTTAGCAAAGATGCTCCTTCTCTAGAACATTAACCGCTGGAATTACAAAACACATTAATATAGGGCCCAAAGTGATTCTAATCTATCTAAATAAAACTTCCTGACCTTTCATTATTTAAATTATTAAAATTTTTGTTTCCTGAGTCTTAGGAACTCGTTATTACTCAGTTGCTTATTTATTATTTAATAAATGATTTCATTCCATTCCATTCAGATTTGTAAAGTAACCTTGTATCATTGAGTGCTTTCCAGCACACTGTTAAGAGATATGATTAAGGCTGTTTATCTGTGGCTCGTTCTTTTCTCCTTCCAGACCCAGTGTTTGTAGTTTTTCCTTTGGCCATTTTTTTCTGTTTATTTATTTCATAAGTTTTAATTAAAAAAAATGCTAGAAAGTCAATCTTGCATACAAGAAAAGAAATGCAGAAATCCTCCCTCCACTATTTTTCAGGCCTTCCCTATAGATTTTTCTTGGCAGCTATTTTTGCTTTACAAATCAACATTTTGTTCAGTACACAGAACTCCCACTTTTGGCAGATTTCTCATCGTCTGGTGCTGTTCCACTAGTCCCAGGAGCAGTGGATTCATGAGCACAGCAAAGGGGAGGAGTTGAAAGTTCATGGTAAATAGATGTTCTGGTATGATTCTGTGATTTATAGTGTGGATATTACTGCTATCTAGATGGAGTCTGTACATATACACGTGTATATATTCAAGTTAATAAAATAGCATGCTTTTTTCCTCAGTAGGAGCTGAGCTTCTGCTGATACAATTCCTTGTCATACAGGATCTCCTAGTGAAAAGGAGACAGACTGATACAAAAAGCACTCAACAAAAGGGAAAAAAAGGAAATAAGAGATTCGCAAAATTATTGAAAAATCATTATTTTCTTTCACTGAATTTGGTTCATTAGCAATGACTTGACTGTGTAACTAAATGTGTATTTTTTCTCTACTGAAAATTCTTTACTAGGAGAGAAATCAAGCCTATTTTCTCCGTCTAAATTTTCCATTTCGTATGTAGGAGGTGATCAGTCTGGGGCCATGGTGGCTCTTACTGTTCTTTCTATGCCCTTTGAGAGCTCAAGCTATGAAATGCAGCCAAAGCTGCAGCTGCAACGGCAAACATGCCCTTTTTTAGAGAGAAACATCTTGCTGTTTTTCCCCTCCCCACAGCAAAATCCTACATAATGTAAAAGTATCACCTCAGTCTCCTAACACTTGATTTTGTAGAGATAACCTTGTATATAGGTATAAGAGATTTTACCACAGATTTTGATTTTTACATGTTATGGCACATATATTATTGTATGTGGAACTCTGCAATAGAGAGAAAAATATCTTCCTTCTTTTCTGTATGTTCATTTCTTAGACTTCAGTTTAACAGGAATGTTTTTAATCGATAGCAATTTTATATCCATGCATCATATTGGTCTACAAAATGTCAGTCTTTCAAATTATGTTTTAACATAGACAGACCTTAATTTCTTTATATCAATTTCAGTGTGCTAACAAAATTTAGTATTTTCCTCTCATTTCAGCATCACGTCCTTTTTTCAGTTTATTAATTCTAACATTCATCCATTGGAGGGATAGTGATTCATTGTGTGTGCAAATTCCATAATACCCTATTTTGCTTTGACAGCTGTATTTATTCCAGTGAGCTAATTAATGGGAATCCCAGTTGTTAAGAAGATTTTCTGATGTGTTGACAAAACCCAAAGAAACAGCTGACAACTACATACTGTTTCCAGAAAGAAAAAAATGCTACTTTTTTTTTTTTTTCCTTTCAGGTATACAATACAGGAATTGTCCATTTGAAAGAACAGTGAATTCCTGCAAATCTTTTGGTTTGTTTTATTTTTTTTTTTTGTAATGGTTGATTTTCATGAGAATAACTAGTTGAAGCTAAAATCATTCTACTCTATCCTGTTATTTCCATAGGTACTGAGCTACTTCCTATGGTGAATTAAGCAATGTGATTAAAGTGATTAATTTTCTTTCATAGTCTTTATACGGTCTATGATCTGATATGTAGAAATCTTCAATCTAGCAGCTAAAGGCATAACAAGACATAGCTATGGCTGAAATCATAAGCTAGAAACATTTACAATGGCAATTAAAGTGCTACTTTAAAAACAGAGTGAACCTGAACTCATTTTTTACCATCTCACTACAGTAAGGGTAATTAATAATTAACGGTGCTTCTCCCAGAAAGTGACAAATTCATGATCATTTCTAGCCTTTAAAGCAAAATTAGATGGCTTTGGAAATTATACTCTGCAGCCTACTCGAAAATTAAGCCTGACAACATTAATTCATGGAAAAAAAAGGAAAAAAATCCCATTGTGAAATAGTGAGAAACTTTTTGTCCATAAATTGGTTCAATTGTAAGTTGGATAAAATGATTATATTTATTTTTTTCTGGTCTTAAAATTCTGTGAAACTACCTAAACCTGTTCTATTAATCCATGATGTGATATAAGCAGGAGAGAGAACATTTTGAAATAAAGAATGACATGGAAGCACTTTGCGTTAGCAATTAGTATATAGATTCCCAAGTAAGAAATTCCGTATTCTATTCCCGTAACTAACATTGATTAGCAAGTCACATTAGGACCTATTATCAAAAATCAGATATGCAGCTGATCATCTAATTATGATCATCATGCTATTAGCATAACTGCATTTGCAAATCATGCATGCAGAGCTTTAGCCTTTGTTTAACCTTGATCTCGGGTATGCAAGCTAGCTGTGCTGGGCAGAGACAACTCTTGTTGTAGGATTTAAGCACATCACAGTTTTTAATATTTATCCTCACTGGACTCTGTCTAGTTGGGTGTTGTTATTTATCCCTATTTTAAGAAAGTGGAACTGCGACACAGAGATACAAGGTTCTGATTTCCAAAGATCACAGGCACTTAAAGGTGTAGAAAATTTTCTTGAGGCCCAAAGTAAGTTACAACCTTTACTTCTGTCTAAATTCTTGGGACTTCTTTTAGAGCCTAAATCAGTTTAGATTTTTATTCTGCATTTTGTGAGACTATATAAGGTCTAAATCCATTCAGAGACTATAGTAAGTTCACAATAGTAAGCAGCACAGACCAACAAAAACATCTGTAAAATGAAACTGTTGGTGTGAAGGACCTGGCATTCCCAGTACACCCATTTCAGCATGTTTAATGATGGACCCTAGTTGTACCCTGGGGACTGAATGCCTCCTAAAGTTCACCTTCTGGTCCCTTTTATCCTAAGAAATCCAGTTTTCATGGGGCATCAAGACCACACCATAATAGAAATCAAAGCACAGCAAGTCAGAACGATTAGGCAATTTGCTTGAGAAGATCATGCCTGAACACAAATTCTGTAGACTCACTCTGTGATTCTTAGAACCAAAATAATGTAAAAAGTACATAAATAACTGGATTTCTCTGTAAAAAGACAGAGAGTGCTGATGTTCTTGCCTAAAAATCTAATATGATCAAGAAGATTTGGTAGTCTAAAAAGTAAGACTGTTTGGTAGTAGCTCATTCAGAAGCTGCATACAAAGAGTTAATGCGTTAACTTGAGAAGGGATGCCCTTGATTCGTGGAAGGTTAGTCAGCGTAACAAAAAAAATGTTTAATACATGCCCAACTCTAAAAATAATGCTGCTTTTTGGAATTATTTTAGTAAATATCTCAAATGTCTGTAGGCTAGATTTATGAGCGAAAGCATCCATCCATAGCATCGCTCCCATATTTTCATGAATTTTCCACATGATGAGAAAAGGACAGAAGAAATACTTCTTGCAATGTTTCTAACTAGTATATGGCTGACATGAAGGTACTTTATGAAGTTAAATACATTGAAATGTAAGGAGTTTAAGTAGAGATCAAAATTTTAAAGAATAAATATAACCTTAAGTTTCAAGCAGGCAGGTATTTCAAAGATCTCATGAATTTACTAAAATCACTTCTAAATGGAAGTTCTCTATTACATTTTCTGGCATTATATCATGAACATATGGGAGATACTCTGTGAACTGATATTTCTGATATTTGACCTAAATATTTCAAATTACTTTTTCCAAAAAATGAAATTATCTTCTTTCATATAGAACCAAGAACCAATCCATGTGACAGTTACAGATACCTAAGGTTGTCAAAGCTGTTTAGATTTCCACCCATTTTTTTTTTGTGCTTTGATAATGCTGACATACTTAAGAAATAAGAACAGAGGATTATTACTTAAGAGAGGTCAGCAAGGAATCCTAGAAATAAAGTACATCCATGCCCTAGTAGCCCTTTCATGGCCTGCAATGTATTACATCAAATTTGAAAAACACAGGATATAAAAAGCAGATACATGAAAAGTCTACCTGGATTTTAGACCTGAAGATTTACTTCATTTTATCTGAGCTTTATATGTATATATATTTTTTTCTAATTATGATCATAGTTATAATATTGTTTTCCAATTTTCTGTGGTGAAAAGGTGTTTTTATACACATCCATTCTTTATCTTTGTCTCTGAGTGAAAACTTAGAGCTTAGTAAAAATCTTAAGATAGATTTCTGACAGGTACTGTCTTTGGAGTTTGAAAGTCTGGTGGGTAATTTAGAGCAGATGGGCTTTTAAAAATATACTTTTTTTTCTCTCTCATCATTGTATACATATACAAAGGACACCTTAGGTGCCCTTTTAGGATAAGTACAGTAGATAAGATTCTTTCCATTCACACGACCTGTATAGTCTGACAGGTATTGTTATCTTCTTATTTGTGAGCTGTGCTGCCTTTTTTCCTATGCAAAAGAAGTGGAACATCTGGGAAATATAAGGCTACTTATCAATAGCAAGACATCCTTAACTGTGTTTCCGTATCCATGTTATCTAAGGGGATGTGCAGTTTGTGCGTGCTTCTAGCAGAGACTTTTGTCCTCCTGATATCTCTAGAGAAACTCTGCCCTTGTTTTCTGAAGACCAAAAGGTGGGACATTTTCTGCTTTCTCCGGTCTAACTTCTGGAAGCTCTGTGCTGGAAAGAGGAAGAACAGGAATTAAATGAAAAAATTTACAGACAGAATGTCTTAAAAAAGTCTGCTTACTAAGAAATCAATTTATTTCTTAATAACCTTTTATATCCTTAGCAATGTATGGGCCTTATGAACAGAAGTTATTTTGAGAAAGTCAGAGCTGAAAATCTGTTTCACTGAAGCCTGGTACAGACTGATTTTCAATGGCCTAAGCCCTAATTGCTATCACTGTTTTTTTAATGTTAGCATCATGGCATGCTTTGGTAAAAAAATGTTGTCAATAGCATATGGAAAGCATCAGTAAAAAACCAATTATACCCTTGAAAATTTGGGTATGAATGATATTATGTCTGTCAAGATACATGGTACCATGGATAGAAAATTATCGATAAAGTACCCTTGGTGCATAGCACACGAAACAGATTTTGAAAGTGTTTTAAGAGAGAATTTACAGTGTATATGAAGGAAACACCACCAAGAAAAAGTCTGTCTAAGAGAAAATACTGTGAAGATCTGATGAACCTAATTTATGTGTTGAGATTATAGACAAAAACAACAGTGCTGAGATGAAGCAGTGAGTAGTAGGATGCGGACAGACCAACACCCAGGCGCTGGTAAATCCCAGCAGTGGCAACTCCCTGGGGATTAAGCAAAGATGAAGCTGGTGAGCAGCAGAAAGCAGGGTTTGGGATTTATTATCACTAAAAATGATAATAATATTATTATCAGATATTTTCTGATATCAGATTATTATCACTGACTGTTTTTGAAGTCTGATGGAGCCAAAGAATCCTACAAAAGAGAAAACCTCACAAAAAGGTGACTTACAGTAATAGGAGGTATGATCAGCAAATCCAGAACCACTCACATTAACAAACAGGTTCATTTCTTAATTTTCATTATTTTCTCCCCTAGCATCTAGCAGTGCCATATTTCTGTCTCTGCTACAGGTGAGAACTTTGTCACCAGCCTACATAAATGTCACAAGCTTACAAAACCTGTGCTGATTAATAGCCATGTCTGACTGTAGTAGAAACTCTCAGATAAGATATTTTCTACAATAGAAACACTAATATGTTTTTCTTTGTTTCTTATCTGCGCAGTTTAGAATTAAGTTTGTATATAGATATCTTAGGAGGCGATCAGATCTCATGACAACGATCAGCAGCATTAGAAGCTAGGCAGAAAATTATTTGATAACATCTTTAGGTAGTTACTACCAGAGTGAGAAAAAGTGGGTGCATTTTAATTATTTGGTGACATTATTCGTTTGCTCTTTTCTCTCTTGCCTCACATGACTATATTCACATCATCCTCATGATGGCTGTGCTTGGTATTCTCTAGACTTTGGAAGACAGGACCCTGCAATGCAAACCCGCTATTAAAAGTCTCCTGCAGGTCCAGTTTGGCAGCCTGGAGTGCTCCGCACCACCGTTCTGGCTCACGTATCTGGGTTAACTTTCTCAGGATCCAGCGTCCAGGGCTGGTTGATGGGTCCTGGCCTTACCCAGCCCGGCCCTGAGACGGGAAAATGGTCCAGGCATTGGACCTGGGATGCCCCTTGTGGTTTAGATGGGACCACACACTGCCTCCTATTTCTGCTGCTTTTTGCCTTCACGACAGGTCATAAAATCATTTTGTTCTTTGTTTAGTCTGTATTTTATGATTTTGGTTTAAAAGCATGTGACAGCAGAGCGGCGGGGAAGGCCGGCCCTCCGCTTTTTCCTGGCTGTTGCTCCTCATGTCAGGTGGACGATGGGACGGGGGAGAGCGGATCGTAACGTCTGGATACAGACTGGAAGACTGGAAGCACATGGCTTGCCCGTAGCAAAGGCGCAGACCTGCGGCCAAGCCTGCGAGGTCAGGGAGAGGATACATTCCTAGAGACCCGGAGGGAGAATGTGGAGGTTGCTGCAACCCAGGAAGGCAGCGCAGATTGCTGCAATCGAAAGCATCTGGAAGGGGAGGCTCATTCTGAAAGGAAATGGAGAACAGGGGGAAGATTTGTTTGCAAAACTTTTTTTTTGCATGCATTTTCCAACTTTTGCATGCATATTTCCAACTTTTATTTTGCACGCATCATCCAGAAGATCTGCATTTGCTCTGTTTTAAGGGGTTGCTCTAAGAAAGCACAGGCACAAGAGCACTTTGGTGTCTTTGGGTATGCTCATTCAAAGATAAGTTTGGCTAGTGCTACCGAAAGGCTCAGAACTCCTCAGGATCCCAACACAACCTCAAAAACTCATATGTTTATATATAAGCTTTCTGGGACAGAGGGTCTCTCTTCCTTATTTGGAATTAACTATAGAAATATTAATAAATTATCCCTGATGTAATTTATTTGGCCAGCCCTATAGTAGGAGACAAATAGCTACCATAATGGACTAGAAACCTTGGAAAAATAAGCTTGCTGTTTAAAGATTACTTACTTAGTGATGACAACTAGTCTCTGGTTAGTATAAGTTATTTAACAACATACCCTTATAATGTTTTCTGTTTCGCATAATTTTTCTTGCTTTTCTATCCCTTTCAACTGATTTTTTTTTAAGGGAAAACACCTAGCATTTAATACATACTGCAAACAATGTATATTTTCCGTTCTGTTTAACACATCATCAATTTATCTCTGATTCAACACTGCAAATTCATGGACTTGTGTCATACAGTGAGTCAAGTATTCTACTTTCCTATATCCTCACACAGTCCTAGAGACATACAGAAAAATAAATGCATTAGTCCCAGGACCAAACAATCAACAAAAATAATTGATCCCCATTCTAGTTTCAAACATTTTTACAGCCTTTCTTCACCCCATTCCTTAGGATATCCCTTTTAGGATATTTGACAGTATTACCAAACATGAACTCAACTCCAGATTCCATGTGCTCTGCAGGTGCATTGTAACCTACATCCATCTTGTATGGTCCTCTTTAAGCAAAGTTTCATCTTGCTGTGCTTTTGTAGCACTGTTAGCACATTATAACACTAGTATAGGCATGCTAAAGGATTTGTGTGAGAGAAAAATGGTTGGCAATATGTGGTATATTTAATTTAGGCTGTCTGGTTTGCCCATACTTGATGGGACTTTGTTGAGGAGTCCAACAAAGGAAATGTATAAATAATTTAATGCTGTGGGACTGTGGGATTGCTGTGATGTTAGTTTGGGATTTATTTATGCTACACCGTATCTAGACTTATCTTCATAAATTATTATGCAGTTCACAAGTACCTTTTACACAAACTCTAGCTTTTAGAAATATAAATGTTGCTTTCACAGAATGCTTAAGGTTGGAAGGGACCTCTAGGGGTCATCTAGTCCAACCCCCCTGCACATGCAGGGTCACCTAGAGCATGTGGCACAGGAAAATCTTATTTTGTTATGCTTTATGTTATTTTGTTATGCTTTATAATTTATAATAATTAAATATTATTATGTTATGCTTTATTTTGTTATGAGGGGAAAAGGCAGGTCAGGCACTACTGTTACCATTGTAAACATTTGCAAAAGTAGCTTCTCATGCCATAGATTGGAAAAGATTTTATTTATCTGCAGATACAAAGACATGACTATTTGTATTTATATTAGTTTTTACAACATTAGAATACCCATTGAAGGGAAAATATTGATATTGTTGCTGGGGATGATCACAAACTTGGCAGATCAGTGCTTTTGAGAATTCCTTTGCTGTCTAATCTTGGAACCTCTAACTATTTTACTTGCAAGGAGTAAGACAGTAAAGCTGCTTACACGTTCTAATTTGCCAATAGTTACTTAGCCAGGAAGACTGTCAAAATCACTGTTAAAATAAAGACATCTGCTTCTGAGTTCGGACAGCAAAGAAAGCAAATCCTGATGTAGCTTTAAAAATAGTGAAAATGAGAAGCAGCAGATGCAACAATAAGAAAATGAGTTAAATGGAGCATTGGTAGTGACTTGCAAAAA
>JAUBNY010000359.1:2249932-2263621 GCA_032275445.1 Crypturellus soui | reverse complement strand
GGTGGAGGAAAAAGTATTATTGTTGCCTCTTTCTAGGTCAGAGGGTTTGAAGTAAGAATTGAAATAATTCACTTATTTGACCTTGACATGTGTATGATAGCAACACATATGCCTATAAACATTTCCCCCCGTCTCTTTTTTTTCCTTAAAAATCTAGCAAATAACCTATTTTATCTAGGTAGGAGGATATACAGACTACTGACTCAAGTCAGTTTTAAATGTAATTTTTAAACCTCCAGATCAACAACTGCAATGTCTGTTCTGAGGCAAAGACAGCAGATGGATGTTGTCTACCTGAATATTCTCTTTACATTTGTCTATTGGTTTTTTGTAAAGCAAATGTTAATATAAAAAAAGATGGAGAATAAGGAGACTGACAGCCCCAATCCTATAGGAGAGAGCAATGGGCTAAACCCCCAGGGCATTCCTAGAAGAGCTGCCATGTACCTAGAATGGCTTCTCCAGAATGAAGACTGCATGCCAATAGCTCCATGCTAAATTCACCTCACAATCAGGAGAATAAAGGTCATTCTCTATGCAGATTGGAACAGGAATATGTGGCCCTACTTAGGGTATGGAGTAAAAGCGATGTATTTAAAATACGGTATTTCAAAAACCATTCCTAATTATATATCCCCACTTGAATGTGTATTAACCAGTAAATCAGCCTATTCAAAAACTTTTTTCAGAGGCAGAAGGGCATATTCAATTACTGGAGATCAAATCATATCCCTCACTCTCACTAGAAGCATAGGAATCAGTAACTAGAACAGAAGTGGTTAGTTGCATTTTAAGAGGAAGCACAGCGACAGAAATTTACAGAGGTCACATATTCAGTACACCAATTAGAGCTGGGTTTGTGCACAGCTATTTTATCCCCTAATGCTGTAATAAACAGTACTGATGCAATTTCTTCTGACAAGCAATATTGTTATTTAACCTGCTAAGTTACAAGCATCTGTATTTTCATGAGAGATATTTACAATACAAGTATACATTATGCAGAATACTTTCGAGTTTCTGGCTTCTTTGGATGCAGTAAATTAAAAGTATTTTAAAAGCTCTTTTATTATTAAAAAAAAAGGGATATCTTTGTTGGTGATGAGAGCTGCAGTGCACATACTAAGAAAATAGCAAGATCGTAAAATGATAAAAGAATTTGATTTTCTTTACTTGTGAAGTGAGTTGGAAAAAGAGCTAAATGGAATTTGATAAGCTTAGGGAACACTATCTATCTAGGAAGAAATCCAAGTGTATATAAGAGATCCTAGATCTATAAAAGCTCTAGTTCTGATCTTTTTATTTATCCATGCAATTGTTTGAATGCAGTCATTTCAAACATACCTTTCTTCAATGTTAATTTTATAATTTTAATTCAATAAATAATAGCTAAACTCACTGATTTAGCATCTCAAACAGTCTGTAGACTGCAATAATAACAAAATAAATATCCGTGAGTTCAAGATCTGAAAGCATATGCTTTTCTTTATTAGACAACATATGGATTTTATTAATATCACATGTATTGTTTAAGAAAGGCCACTCCTTGATCATCATTCCTTAAATCCCTGCCAACTATGTGTTTGCCTTAAGCACAAATTTCTCTAAAGTTACCTTTTTATTGTGCATCTTGCAGAGACACCACTGGACTGTGAGGTTTCCCAATGGTCTTCATGGGGTCTGTGCAGAGGCCAATGTGGAAAAACAGGGACCAAGATCAGAACACGCTTTGTGCTTCTCCAACCTGCCAATGACGGAACTCCCTGTCCAGACCTGGATGAAGAAACAGGATGTGAACCAGATAATTGTATCTGAAAGAAAGAACAGATAACAATTTAGATAATTTAAAAGTAGGATAACTTTAAATAAATTTAAACTATATGTCAGTCAATGTTCCTTCTAATTCAGGTATGCTGTACTATTTTTCTGAAAAAAAGAAAAAGGTTTGGAAAGTTGTTTTATCTCAAGATTTTGTTTGGGGGGTAAATTCGTAAGGTTTAGTGTTAACAACATACTGGATCATTTACAGACCCAGAAAAAGACAAAATAAAGCCATGTTATAAAAATACTGTAAGTTCTTGGAGTACCCTCTAGTGGCAGAAAAGAAGATATTTGGACAGATTGTAGTTCACACATATCAACACATCTTTCAATCATAAAATCTAAACTAATATGTTCTTAAGTACTATAGTTTGTTCATTTAAAGCTATTTATACCTAGAAATGTAATTTTTTTCTCTAAATTATGTTTATTATAATTTATTGGCGTATTTGTTGTCTTTCTAAACATGTCTAATGTGCATTACTTCAGAAACTACCTACATTACTCAGAGTGATCAGATGCTTGCAGTATCATTATGACAATAAGGTAATGAAGGAAATGTGTTTTGAGTCTTATGAATGCATGAAAAGTTTTTTCTCTCAGACATGAGAAAAATATCTACCATAAGGACACTTAGCCAAGAAGATTGCAAGCAGAAATCAGAAGTTTGAATATTAGTAGAAAAATCCTAAACATAATTTATAGTGTTTAGATGTGATTTTAAAAATGACTAATTGTTGTTGTGAATCCCTCATGGGACAACTGTCTCAAAAATGATCAATAGGATGTTAACACTTCTGACCATAACATAAATTATATCATTCTTGTTATATATGCAATAAATGTGTCCATGTTTCTTTACATGTGTTTGTTGTTATTTGTGTCATCAGGATCTTTGTACAGAGAAAACTACAGAGGTTATAAAATTATCTGAAACTAAAGTATACACAACTATAAATCAACATAATACTTCAGAAACTGCTTCAGCCTGCAACTTTTAATGCTCAGACAATTCTTTGTTGTAAAAAGAAAGCCGCATGTGATTCACAGTCTTGGCTACCAGCTAGGAACAGGCTTTCAAAACAAGAAATTTGAGTGAAAAATGTTGTCAGCTAACCAAACTTTTATTGTAGCAAACTTCAGTTTTATGGATATACAGTGTACTGGATGAGAGATATTGGACTACGTAGGTTCATTTTGAAATATGTTAAATACCAAAAACTTTATTACGCATGTCAAGGGACCCAAGGTATTATCTGAGGGTAGATGCATTTAGGCTGTTCTCTATATTTTGTTTCAGGAGATAAATCTTGCAAAATCCCAAAGGAATTCAAACTTTATCAGCTTAATGTAAGCTGGTCTACAAACACCGGGGAACGTACAGCTGTTAGAGCTAAGAATAGGAAATTCTAGCTAGTATTTCCACACGGCTTGCATTCTTCGGATTTCCACTCTTGCCTGTTTTGCAAAACTGTTTCACTTACTTACACTTTTCAAGGGAAAAGGAAATAAACATGCAAATGGCCAAAACATTCAGGAAACTCCCGTTAGTGATAAATAACTTTCTTTAAGGAAAAGTTTCTTATTGAGTCAGTTCCCCAGTTGCTGATCTGAGAGAAGAGCCCTTCGTTCCTTTTCCCTTATATCCAGTGTCGCAGACGGCTGGCAGACAAGATACTATGGTCTGAGCCAGACAAGATTTAGGGAAGGAAATAGGTAAATTCAGTTCTGGCTTAAACTAACCTCAGAAGACACTTCAGAAAGAAAAACAGATTGAACTGTAAAGATGCCTTTTTTTTAGCAAGAAGAAGGTTATGTAGAAAGAAGAATCAGCTATATGGGCAGATCTGGTTGCAGTGATGGAAGGTAAGTGTAGTGGCAAAATTTACCAGAGATTTGAGTGGGGGTCTTACAGAAATTAGGAATACAAAATTAAATTCCCAGAGTGTAAGAGGCCACTTGACTACTGAGAACAAACTGTCCAGTGCTTAAAAAGAAATTTAAGGACATTTAGCTGTGAATGCATCAAAGCTCCTCAAATAACTGAGGTGATGTCTACAATTTACAGTTTCCTATAGGCTATGGCTTCCCTGCAGACACCCAGAGAAGCAGCTTAGTGTTCACCAACTGGGAAAAATCAGACTATACTTGGTAGGTAAGACAGGATACAAAAGGGACTGGTGTGATCTGTCGCTAGTAATAATTAGTCTTTATAATAAGAGTTAATGTGAAAGCCTCTTGGCTGTCAATTCTGACTAAACTGATGATTGTAATCCTGGGCCAGTGTTAGACAAAAACATTTTTACTGGGACAGCTTCTTAGATAGCAGGTGCAGTGAAGACCAATAAACGTGAATGAGTTCTTGTTTCCAGACATGCAATAATCCAGTAAGAGCTACTATAGAAAAACAGAGGATGAATTTCTCTCCACCATTCCTCCTTGAGACAAGAAAAATAAATGGTCTTGTAGTATGATGGAGACAATTCTATGCCTATGAGCACTAGTAGCACCTCTGCTTCTCAGAAGGGCTGCTCAGAAATGGATAGAGAGAGGAACATGGTTTTATTTACTGATATAAATGTAGCCAACTGAAAACAGAGTTGATTTCTAACACTTTGCTAGACAGTACATCTTGTCTAGTCAAAAACCAAGTTCATGGTATTTAAAGTCAATTGACAAAAATAGTTCCAAACCTGACTAAAGTTTGCTAAAGATTATTAACTATTAACTACCAAGGTTGTTACAAACTGACATCAGTGAGAATTTTATCAGGTGACCATGAGCTGGAGAATCTAACTAGAAAACACATGGTTATAATGCAATAAATGCAAATGTGACATTTTATTAAGTAGGTGAAAGAAGAAAACAGAGAAGATGTTGAACAGTAAGGGGAAAGGGCCAGTCATCCTTTGGTCTACATACAGTGTTGAGGCTGAAACTTGTGCAGCTCAGCAAATCACAGTTACACAAATGCAAAACCCAAACCAAAATCCAGTTACCTTCCATCTTCTCAAGTAAAAGCAATGCTGCTAGAAGTCCAGCAAGATGATGTTTCCTATGGAGTACAGTAAGCTTCTGAACTGATCTTGTTCTGGGTAGGCATCCCAAAGATGGATATTCCCTACTGGAAAATGATTATGTATCCACCAAACCAGCTTCTCAGACACAGGTATCTCAGTTTAATCACTTGAGAATCACTCAGGCACCAAGTATACAGATTATTGCCTTCGTGATACTAGAGAAGGCAATAATTCCATAATTGTTGTTTGAATTGTACTGTAATTTTCTTTACAGAATTTAAGAAAAAGATATTCTAATGTAAAAAAAATCTTATTTAGATAAGTGTTAATTCTAAATTTTCCTGCTGTATAGTATCACTTAGTGTTTCAGATTTTTTTTATTAATCGGATTCTTTTGACTTTCTTCTTTGTATTTCTTCCAGCCATTTTATGTAGTCCATAGGTTTTTTGTAAATAAGTAGATATATTTCCAATAAGTTAAGTTGGAAATTACAAAATCTCTAAAGAAGGGAAGAGTGAAGGTCTGGAATAACCGGCCAGGATAAAAGGGAGGTAGAAGAAAAAATCATTTTAAGTTGAAATATGAGCAATTGATAGAAAGTGAGAGCCCAGGTTGTATGTTACAGGAATCTAGGGAACAGAGCTCAAGCACCTGGGAGGTCCTTTTCAGTTCCATGTTCCATATATATAGAAAAGATTTTGCTCCAGATGTTGGCAAAGAAGCAAGACTTTACATATTATCTTTTTTCCCGTTACCTCATTCTGTGGAACATACTGTAGTTGTTTCTAAATGTGTAACCACCAGCTGTCTTTTCTCACGGCTTTTTTCTTCTATCAAAAACACACTGATAAGCAGCAAACCAGGAGCAGCTACAGGACTATATACATTTGTAAATAGTGATCTTCAAATTCAGTACAACTGGGATACATAAAAATCATGAAAAGGCAATTAATAGGATTTCTTATGAACTTTTGGATTTCTTTCTCACCTGCTTTGTATTTTCATAGTGGGGAAAGAGAAGAGAAATGTATAATTGAGGACGTTCCCAGTGACACCCTGGTAATTGGTAGGTACTTGTCAATATTATATGATGATTTAAGTATGCAATAATAAAAATAACTTGAAATGTAACAGGAAAATCTGTGGCTGCCAAATATGCTAAAACTGTGGTGATAAGAAAGAGGGCACAGTAAAAATAACCTCTTGCAGCTGGGACTAGTTGTACTGTCATCACATATTGTGTGTATACATTACACTTACTTAACTTAAAGAAATTTAACTTATCAGTGCAAGCTTTCCATATCCTTAACTTGGTTAAGAAAAAGATTATCTTCTAATTTTATGGCAGTGGAATTGCTATTTCAACCTGTACTTCTACATATTCTAATTGATTTAATTATTCATACCAGACGTTCTGTAAGATGATTTTCCCCATACGAATGGGATAGCTACTTTTTTGCTTAACACTAGCTGTGAAGAAGGAACTCAATGGTATTAAAATACCATTCCACTTGGGCTAAAACCATTAAATTCTTTTCACTGTATTGGAAAAGTAAGACTGTAAGAGAACAGTCAAAGCAAGCAGGTAATTGGCTTTTACAAACACTGGGATCCAGGTAAAAGGCAATCTTAAAAATGGAATCTGGGCACAATATATACACCCTCTCTTGGAGGTCTCACCTTCAGAATGCTAATCTTGCCAGAGCATTGGGGGTAATCATTCTTATAGTTTTTTAGAAAATTTTCTACTCCATTATAAATTTCAATTATTTCCCATTGTCTTACAAAACGCCTGAACAATTTTTAGGCGTAAGTCTATAAAATACCTATCAAGTTTTATTATTAATCATTTATATTCATATTTTTGCTAAAAAGAAATAAATATGTTTACTATTAAGCTATTTTTTATTTAGAAGATGGGTATCTATATGTTTATTTAGGGAATTACAAAGTACAACAGTGGGATATACATAAGCAAGAGTTTCTTGAGTCCGCTCCTGGTTTGGGAATGTTTGTGACTGTCACAGCTCCTTCTGATGAGGTAAATTTGTTATTATGAATGTTTATAGGATTTGCATATTGATCTTTGGCACTGGAAGGCAACACTATCTAAAAAGCTTTTTGGTAAAAGCTAAATTCACAGCATATCAGCTAATTAAATATTTTAATGTTGAAATGCATAAGAACCTTCTGACTGCCATCAGAAAAAAATACAAATGGCAATTATTTTTGTGGGTTTAGAAGTTTTATTTTAATCAGCTAGGGATTTTGCATTTTTTCACCTTTTTCTTTAATCTTCACAACACTTTTTACATTACTACTAGATTCAGGAAATAATGTCATTAAAAACCTAAGAAACAATTGAGAAAACACATCAGATTTAAAAGGTAATTCACTTAGGAAGTAAAATGGTACAGAAAGTATTTGTGCAGCTGAAAGAAAAGCTAATAATAAAATAAACTGCAAAAGTAAAGTTAATAATGAGACTGCATATAGTCATCATCCATAGAAATTGCCTGCATTGCCATGAGGAACTGAATATTTTCAGCAAACACTATTTGTTTCTGGGTCTAAATAAGATTGCAGTTTTTAAACTTTAAATGCTTATTCTAGAGAACATTGGATTTTGTACACTGCACAAATTCATAACATTTTGGTGTTGTGAACTCAGAATGTTTATTACTTTCTAAATCTATTCAGAAATTCAGATTATTTTACAGTTTTCAAGAGGGAAATCAATTTAGCATTTTTACTTGAAATACACAGGGTTTTTTGATTGTTTTATACATAGAACTTAAATAAATAGTCAATATACATAATACCTAAATTACAGGTACTCCTGAAAAAACTGTATGGGCCACAAGCAACATTTTCTTTTACATCCTATATGTCTGGGGAACATATTATTTGTTTACAGTCTAACTCCACAAGACTTACAGCATTTGCAGGAAGTAAGCTGGTAAGTGTAATTCCTTATTCTTCTTTGTAATAGTATCTACTGTATACAAACTGCAGTGCTTAAAAAAAATGAGATTAGAAACTGATTCAATTTCTAGAAGATAATTCAACATTTCCTAGTGGTTACAGAAGATAAATCTAGAGCTATGCAGATGAAGAGATAAAGAGACTCTGTTATAATATCTAAGAAATCAAGATTAAGGAGGCAAAACTAATAACTATAGATTGATTTTATATTTGTGCAGTGCTTTGAAAGATTCTTATCAATATCAACAGCCTTCTGGTTCAAAAAAGATAGATACATAAGATTGACTAAGACAAATAACTGTTGCAAAACCACTTATCATAATCCATGATTCTAGTATCTTTGAATTCTTTCAGAAAATTTAGCATTTACATTTTTGAAAGATATTCAAATTAAGAATATATTACCATTTTTAATATTGTCATGAAGTTGATTTTAAAGCAGAGTTTGAAAAAAAAAGTGCCATCAAAGGTGATATCATGACTTTAATCTACTTCTATTTCAGAAAACAATTTCATAAACACTATATTAAAATGTTATCTATTGGCCTCTTCTCAAAAGGTAATTGACTAAAATGCGTAAGAAAAACTTGTCTTTTCTATCAGTAACTATTAAAATGGGTTAGATAACCACCTAGATATAAACATCTTGTAAAACTGTAAAGTGAGTTAAACTAAATATCATCCTAACATGTAGGTGACATAGAACTGAAAAAATATAAGCCGTACTGTAGAGGTACCATTATGCAGAAAAAAATAAGGTGTTTTTATTGACTGTTCTTGTGAAAATGAGTTGAAATTTAATCATACACATTGCAGAGGCACTTATGTTCTACTAATATTTTTTTTAAGTGCATCAACTGGAGAGAACAAGGGAGATAAAGTTGTATTGATTGGTGATATATAACTACAAATCATCAGTATAATTCTGAGCATATACCAGAACATTTTTATTTAGTATGGATGGTGATGGGTGATGTATTAATGCCATTTTACAAATCATTGGCTAAATATCTTTTAGAATTCCATATATAGTTCCGCTCATTCTATTTAAAAAATGCAGAAGAGAAGAATAATAGCTAGTATTAAAAAACATTATTTGTTCAGTTTAACAACGCAAAAATTAAAAGGAAAATATTGCATTCTATATTTATATATGCAGAATTAAACTGTTAGTCATACTCAAATCAGTTTTATTATTTTGCAAGTCATATTCTTCTGCTCTTCTCCTATGTGTCTCTAATCTTGAGGTTTTGGGACATATCTGCTATAGATCTTACAACTGCATTTGGATGCTGGAAGGCATTTCATACCTGATAAACTGTGTGGAGACATAAAATAGATACCTTATGGATTGTTCCACTCAAACATTTATGAGAACATTGCATTTAATTCCACTGGTCTCCTTCCAGTTTCAAATTCCTCATTTCAGGCAGAGGAAACCTACAGCCACATTTATGAAAAGGTTCCTGTAGCACTACCGAAGAATGTGATTTCTGCAGCAGTGGCGTGGAATGTGAAGTGCAATATGCAGTTCTAATAATTTTCCTTTTTTTTTTTACTAGTCTTGTCAAGGAACAAAAATTAATTTCATACTGGTTGAATCAATATTAGTGTAGAACAACATCCTAATGTGAGTGAAGATTTTAAATTTACATGATTAATTTTAAAATAAAATTAGACATTTTAAAGATACAGCTGCTTCTATTTTTTTGTAAGGATTCCTATAAGTAATTAAAACTGTTTTCCCATAATAAGCTTAAATGAAAATTGTGTTTTGTTTCTTTTTCCCTAAGGAATTTGAAACACAGAAGATATTCAGTCATGAGAATATTTTTTATGTTCACAGCGTATCCATTTAGACATCAGAGTTGGAGAACATTTTCTGGATGAAGCTGTTGCACAAGCCAAAGACAAAGTGAATGATGTTAGCTTTAAACTGGGACATCTGCTTGAGCAAATTCATCACATACACAAAGAACAAAACTATGAAAGAGTATGTATTCCCTAATTGAAATATGAAAAAATTATGCACAGGCAGGTATTTATTTTATAAAGTATTATAAGGTTTATTATTTGTTTAATTACAGTATTACTTTTCATGAACTCATAAAAAACTATTACTATTTGACAAAAAAAACCCATGAGTTTTGATAAGCAAATCTGACATCCTTATGGATAAGAGGAATAAACTTTGATTTTTATCACTATGAAGAGTTTTTGTTCACTGCCATATACTGGAGGGATGGATGTCTAGTTAGTAGTCTAGGAGCATGAAATAAACAGGTAGTGATAGGGATAACTGTGCATTTTGTCTCTTATCAGCTACGTGAAGAGAAGTTTCGGAAGACAAGTGAAGAAACCAACAGCAATATTTTGTGGTGGGCCATCGTGCAGACATTAATCCTTATCTTTGTTGGAATCTGGCAAATCAAATCTCTCAAGGATTTCTTTATAGCTAAGAAGCTTGTTTAAATATTATAAAGTAAATGCATAGATTCAAAAATTGGACATCATGTACTGCCTTACATTTGAATTAATAAAACATTAAATACAAACAGACTATTTGCATTCTTTAGATACTGAACTATCTTTGAACTGGGAAAATAACCTCTAGAATAAAAAATATCCAGAGAAAATCTAGTGTGTAAAAAAGTTTCCATCTGTGGAAAAAAAAAAAATAAAAAAAGACTTCATATAATTCTCATGCTTTTTATCTTCTACCCCTGCCTTTATTCTACCTGGGCCTTCCCCATCACAGTATCCATCTCACATTTTATTCATTGAACCCCATCTTTTATCACCTCTATAGATGTAAAGTTATATCTAGAAGAACGAGTCAGGGACTAGGGCAAGATTTAAGTTCAGCTGATGATTGCTATATTTAATATTGAAATCTAAAAAATATTTCCTATATTTTAAAGTACCCTCCTCACTTAGACATCTGCTTCAGTACTGGCACAAACTCCCCTTTAGCCTGATCAGGATTTGGATGCCAGGCAGGGGAACACTATATCTCTCGTGGAGCTTAATTTGAGAGTGTCTTAATGCTCTTCTCTATGTGTAACACCCAGCTTTTCATCAAATATAATTGTGAGTGTTTTCTTTTAAAATATTCCTAGTTCTTGGTGGCGGTGGAGCCCACGCTTGGTTATATTATGGTTATATGGTTACATTATGATCAGTGGTTGTAACAATTACTGTGGAAGAGAGAGAGACCTGGATGAATAATTACTTGCAGATCAGCCCTAACCAGAGGCTACAGAGTGGAGATTTGCCCTCTCCCACAGTTCTTTATGTAAATTATAGTCTTTATGAACTATAGACTAGATAACAGTCTTATTTCTAAACATCAGATCTGATTTTAAGTTATTCCTATGCTAAACTCTTCATTCAGTCTCTGTGTAGAAGAATTATTTTCATTTTAATTATTCAGTAACTGTAATCCTGAGTGTCTAAGGAATTTACTGGTTTATGGCGTAATCGTGTATCTCCATTTCTCTTATTGCCGCTTCGATGGATATACCTGATTGGCTTTAATTGAGCTATCTTATATACAACTAGAGCAGCTACAGCATCGTGCAAGTACAAAGCCTGTGCCAGAACTGTGCTTAAAATCTCAGCTAATGAGCTCAACTCTGCAGCAGCAGCGTAAGCGGGTTTGCAATTTAAGATTAATCTGACCTTGTTGGAGCTATAGGATGATCCATTTCAGCACTCAGTCAGCAGGTAAAAGGATTTTCTTAGAAAGAAAGGTCTTTTGGAGAACGCTGAAATGCTTGTGGCACAATTATTGTTTTACAGGTGATGCTTGCTTCCTTTTTTTTCCTATTCTCTCATCTTTTGTTTTCATTAGCAAAGAAGTGATCTTACCTGCTAAGTTCATTTACTTTTACAGCATGGAAATGAAAATACATCCCTGAGTAGGTGAGAGTCCACAAAGCAGATATGGAGACAAAAACCAAAGTTCTGCAGACTAAAGGAATCAAAATAAAATCTCGTAACTGCTGCTGCTCACCGATGTGCGCTCTGTATTTAAAATTTTGGAGATTTTAGCGTCGTTTTGTGAAATGCTGGATAAATTAGGGGTAGTCAGTTCACTTTTATAAAGCACCATCTTATAACACGTATTATATAAATTCTAGTGGTGGGAAAAGACGAGAAAGATGAGTCAAAACTATGTAAGAAATGAAGTCCAAGAAGAAACTTGGAAATGCGGTTGTGATTGTGGCCTTAGCTGCCACTTCCTTTCAGCCTAAGGCCCCTACATATTTCAGCTATAGAATTGCTGATCTCCCTTAGGAAGCACTTAAGCTTTAAAACCAAAAAATGTATGACATGTATTACATCAACACACGAGCGTTTGTGAAGGGGCTATTAGAGTTTTCAGTATTAACAAGGCCTCACCTCACACTGGCCTGGAGAGTGCTGGCCCTGCCTGCAGCTGGAGATTGCTTCCTTCTTCACCTAGAAGCATCGTTAAACATAAATATATAATAAATACAGATGGAGGTGAGCTTGTTGGGTGTGTGGTGAGGGGCAGGAGACCCCCCACTGCCCCCCTCAAAGGGGCAAATTCTGTTGCCCCCTCCAACGCCACAGGCTGGGGTGGGGGGAGGGAGGGGCGCCGCCTCAGGGTCTCCTTGGGGACGGGGACATGGCGGAGGCCATCGGCCTGTAGGCCTGGCCCGTAGGCCTGGCCCTGGGCTGGAGGGCGGCGAAGAGGGGCCGCCGTCCGCCTCAGCTGCCCGCTCGGGCCTCGCCATGGCCGTGCCGGTGTTCTGCAACGCCTGCTTCCGCGAGCCCAGCCAGGCCGGCCCGCGCTTCAGCCTCACCAGCTGCGGCCATGTCCTGTGCGAGCTCTGCCTCCAGAAAGGTAACGGTCGACGCCGCCATGGGCCGCACGGCTCCGCTGTGGGGCATCCCCGCGGTCCTGGGGACAAAGGTGCTCGCCCGTGGGGACACTAAAACACAATTAACTGAACCTTTGGGGCACTGGCCATGCACAAGTTCACATCACGCGTTAGCCGCTCGGCCTCGCTGATGGCAAATGAGAGGCCTGAGCATTCTGATTACTCAAGTGCTATTTATGAACCCTTTAAATTTTTTTCTGGTGATTTTCTCTCAGCTGTAAAAAATAGCCTGAGTCTGTCTTCACCTGAATTCTGCTAGATCAATCTGGCTTTGCAAATAAGCATTTAGACCCAAAACCAAAGGATATAATAATAGTTGACTCTAGATGTATCTACATGTATCTAGATTCAACTACTGTATTACATGTATTACATCAACAAATGTATTACATGTGTTACATCAACAAATGTGGTACATGTATTGCACTTGGAATGTATTACTAAATACAATTACAGGTAATAGTTAAATGTATGTTTATGTTGTAAAAGAAAGATAAAATGGCGGTCTCACTCATCCAGGAAGGGTAGTTAGTGATTTTCACTAGTTAAAGTATAATTTCATTATGGATTCATGTTATAGGGTTCAGATTTTGTCCACAATCTTTAAATACTTTAAATCTTACTCCTGTTGTCACTGAAACACTGGAGAAATTGTGAAAGCCCTAGGGAGATTTGAGGGGATGTTTTGAGACTCGTGTGTGTCGGATGTGATAGCCACAGGCTGGGCCTCCTGTGCTGTTCTTAGGTGAGGATTTGTGGAAAGGACATAGGGAGATCAGGAGGCTTCTTTTCAAAAGACAAATTATCAGACAAACACCAGTCTTTTCCTTTTGATGTCATGCTAAAAGCTCTGTCTTTCATCAGGATACAAATCATCAGAGCTCCATTTATATTTCAAAACTCACAAGTCTTTTTTTCTTGACCTTTAAAGTTTTGACACTTTTGCTGTTAA
>JAUBNY010000359.1:2129103-2156742 GCA_032275445.1 Crypturellus soui | reverse complement strand
TTATTTCCTTATGGATAAAAAATGCCATAGTGAGAGAAGTTTGACAAGGAGAAGGTAGTTGTGTGTCACCCTGTTAAGCCTGTCTTTATTAATGAGCAATTAAAGTGAAGTCACAACTGAACATGATTAGGAAAAAAAACCTGCCATGACCCAAAAGGAATTTTGATTCAATGTCTAAAAGGAACTGGTTGTGTGATTATGGACACAGAGAGGATCACAGTCGAAATCAGATTCACTATGTATTTTAATTCATGAATTGAGCTTTTGTCTAAAAGAGAGAAAATTGTGGTTTAATTAGTGGCATAAGGGTTGGACAACCTGATCTCATAAGAGCTAATTGCCTGCCAGGAAACGCTGAGTGCTCTGTTTCTCACAGCTCCTACCAGAAACCATCAGTATTTTGCAGGACTGAGCTCAGGGTTTAATAAAACTCTTGCAAGAAGATGTCATTAGCTGAATCAGGGAGGTCAAAGTGGGGACAGAAAGCCACTATTCCTGAAATGAGCAGGGTGTTCCAGGCTCCAAACCTTTCTTCTTGCTCATTAAACTACAGCTTGCCTTCTCCACCCAACAGTGGCTTGGAGGTTAGACCGAATTTATTATGAGGGGAAATAACAAGGGGCAACCCAAGCAAACAAGGAGGCTGCACAGCGAGTGGTTGGATTTGGAGAAGACAGGGCAGAGATGCTCCTGGGAGTGCGGATTTCCATGGAAGGAGGCACAGAGGACAACAGAGGGTGCATTGTCCTCACGCCACCAGTGTTAGCACCGATTTAGCTTGCGAACTCTGCAATCTAGCAGCTAAAAGGCAATCAGGTCCTGGTATTTATAAACCTCCGAGAAGTGGTGTTTGCACAGCAGCCTGGGCAGTGCAAGCAAGAGGGCATCCACAAGTTTTCATGGGTATGTATGTGTAAATATATATTTCTTCTGTGTGTTTGTGAAGGGTATAAATATAAGAAAACCACGGCTCTTAAGGGGACATGCTAAACAGCTTCAGCATTGCTTTCATAGCTCCATCTTCAGTCCATCCACTAATTTCTTGATTTGGCAATCCACATGCTACCAGTTAAGCCCTCCCTCTTCTCCCCTCCACAGTGTTTTGGTATTGGAATATTTCTCTACAAATCTACTCGGGCTCGTGGTTCAGTAGATCAAAGTACTCAGCCATTGACAGCATTTGTTCATAGTTAAAAATGCCATAGCTTCATACCCAGACTTAGCCATGGGGTCCTAGTGCTGCAGAAAAGGGACATTTTTAGATATGCAGGACCCATTCCTAGCGCTCAAGTTATCAGAATTTAAAGTTGTGACATTCTTACTCAGAGAGAAGGATATTTTTGGTCAGAGTGAAGGCCCATGATGCACTAGAGCTATTAAGGCCCCTTATTTCATTAGCAGAAAGGTGAAAAAATAGTCCTAATTAAATATTTTAGTGCTCTCCTAACCCCTCCTAAAATAGAGGTTTCTGTAACAGAGGGGACATAAGCAGAATGCGCCACGGGACGGTTCAGGGTTTTCATGGCCTTCCTTTAGCTCTCTGCATTACTCAGACCATGTGCTAAATGCTCAACCTAAACCCATGCCAATAAAAGCTCCTTCCCCCCCGTGCCCTGCACTTATACAGAGGCATCATCGCTGGGCATTCGTGTGCTTAATGGCACTTACTGAGGAAAACCACTGATGTTCTTTAAGTCACCGTAAAGCAGCCGAGGGCCAAGGTCTTAAAAGTTAACAGCAGAGGCTGGGCTGTGCTGGTGTTGGTGTGAGAGCTCCCCTGTACAAGCAAGAGCCACGTCCCCTTCTCCTTCATGGAAGTTGTGTCCATCCCCCTGAGCCTCGGGTGCCTGATTCGTGATCCCATGAGCTGCAGGACCGCACTCCACACCGGGCTTGGTGCCCGGCAGTCCCTCCTACCAGATCCAGAAGCTGCCGTAGGGAAGTTGGGATTTCCCTCTGTCCCGCCAGCATCCCCATCAGCCGGGCTTGCTGGAGGAGCATTGCATATAGCAGGGAGCACACGGATAAAACAAGTACCGTCTGGCACAGGATGCTGCCTTAGCAAAGCAGGGTGTTCAGCTCAGCGCATGGCCTGAAGCACACGCTAAAGCTCCCACCGGTTCGGAGGGAGCAGACCTAACTCTGTGCCAAACACCTGTGGGCATTTGTTTGAGAACGGCTTTGAGCTCAACCTGAGGGTCCTCCAGGACATTTCCCAGCATCTGGGACAAATAAACTGGCCATTGCCACAGCACAGTGAGGTCGAAAATGCAACCCCTGGTGCCAGGGAATAACCACGTTTCTCTACCAGCCTGTACAAACCCAGGTGTGGAGCTGGGGTGGTGAACGTCCACGTTCGCAAATTTGTGTCGGCTGTTACAATCGGCCAGGGTTTTTTCTTTGTAACAAAGGAAGCCCTTCTGTTCAGGCCTTCAGAAGTCAGATCAACCTCCAACGGCTCCAACCTCCGCCCTTCCTTCCCTTCCGCTCTTCACCTGCCTTTGATGGCAGGCCAGGTATTGTTTGGGTGACTTTGGCACCCAATTCTTCTTCAGTATTGAAATGCCACCAGCTACAATGGTAGAGTCCTACTTTCAGCAAACACATTTTGCCTGCACGACTGCGGATGGATCGCTTCAGCCCTCTCCAGGTGCCGTGGACTGGCTTTATGCCCCCAGATGCTCCCTGCAAGCTCTGCGATGGCACCGGGCACCACGGGCCTCTGGGGACAGCGTCCAAGCGGCCAGAACATCTATGAGTGTAGAAATTGCTCTTCCAAGTGCTCATGTTCTGCTTTGTTATAACTTGGATATGATTTTTATTTCTGTTTTATTTCTATTCCCATTCTCTGTCAGAACTGAAAATAAAAAATTAGGAATTCCAATAAAAAAGCTACTTCACATCACTTGAGCCATTCCCTTTCAAATTTACTTGAAATGTTTTTGCCACACGGCTTTTTCCTCTTTCTCTCAGAATAAGTAGAAGATATTTTCAAAAGTTTTCTATATCATCTTTAAAAAAGTTGATCAAAATTAATATATCCCCATAGAATGCTTTTTGATTTCATAAAGCAATTTTATTTTCAAAGTAATAGAAACATTTATCCAGAAGTTTTAAGCTAGCATTGGTCTTTTCTTTCCTTGATTTCTGCTAAATTCTCAGAAACCCTTAGAAGATCCACCCTCCTCTTTTAAAGCTGTTTTCGCCACAGCAAAATCTTTTGCCACAAAAAATCTTTTGCCGGGCATGAGTCCACTCAGTGATTAGAGCTTCCAGCACTGTCTGCGCTGGTAACAAAAGAATTTGCAGAAAGTCCTTCCCATCAGAGGGCTCTTGTAGGTTGGGAAATAGCTGCTTGTGGCCAAGATGCTCAGACTCGCTCACCTACGGAATTGCACCTATGTTTGAAACGTCGGCACTTAACACAGTCTGCTAGACTGTGTCCAAGATGTGGAATACCACAAAAAATAAACAAAACGGGGTATTGTTTCTTCTCTGAAAAGTGCTATGTAATCAGAGTTGCTTCTCAGAAACACCATTTTGTGAAAAAGCACAGACAGGCTTTTTGAATTTTTTTTTTTGTACCAGACAGGCTTTGCAATTATAAAAACATTTCAAGGTGAAGGGTGGTCCAGAAAAATAGAGGTTATGGCATGAGGCAGTTGCACCGTGCTACCACACGGATAATCTACTTGTGATCGTAAGCAAATAGCATATTTATGATTAAATGGCATGAAGAATAAATGACCTGAAGAACATTCTAAAATCACAGAACTTCAGCCAACCACAATTATGTTTTTTATTTGCATAGCAGAACCACACACATACATCTCAAATACCCGACAGGTACTGATGCCATTTCCCATAAGTACAATGTTTTGGCCCTGTTACTATCAGCATTGAGAGAGCTGGCCCAAGCCAGATCAAAGAAAAAACATTCAAGTAAATCCTCTAAGCAGATGAATTTTCTTTATCTTTTCTAAGCAAGGGATATTAGCTGGAGGCCTGTGGCTACCATGTGAGGCAAGGTACAAACCAGCTACGTGAGCGAGGTTGCCTCGGGCAGGGAGGGATATTACTCGCTCGGTGGCATCTGTGAGCATCTTGCCACGAGCTTCCAGCCCATATTTATGAACAGGTCCTGAGGCACAGCACACAAGCGTTGTGCATGATCTTCGGCATCAAAAAGGATCGTGCCCTTATCAGTTTTCTACAGTAATTCGCTAAATGTCATTGCCCTTACCCAGGTCTCACCCTGCAGAGCCCTGGCACGCTGTGGTCCTCCGAAAATGCAGCCTGCCGTCCCCCCTGCACGCACGGGAGTGTTTGCTCTGCCATGAGATCCCCTGAACACCGCACGTCTGATACGCCAGTTCGCTGCCTGGATAAATATTTTTGCTTGCCCTTCCTCAGTGCTAACGCCAAAATTTTGACTGAAAATAGCTTGGGGCAAGTATTGTTGTTTTTTAATCAATTTTATAATACATTCTGCTTGTGGAATCATTGATTAACATGCTCCTGCTGCAGTGTAAAGCACACCATGAAGAACTGTAGAGAAGTAACTGTTTTACTACCAGAAATGTTACCTTTTAGACATGTCCATTTCTGGAAGGCTAACCTGAACTGCTCACGGAAAACTAGGGGAAAATCTAGCTCAAAAATAATGATACACATCTATTGCTAACAGGGATTTGACTGTTTAACTTAAATGGCTGATTGCACTTGCTGTCTGTTCTTGCTACAGCCTGAATAGATTTTAAATGACAACCCTCCTAATGCACTCTACCAGCTGCAGATTTGAGGAGAACATTTTAAAGTCTAAGTAATAGCTTTAAAAATAAATAACAAAAAGGCAAAAATCCTAGGTTGGATGGTGAGCTATTTTTGACGTTATGGATCTTTTGGAAATATGTTCCTAATTACCATTTGGATAGAGTACATTTCCTTTTCTTGATTCAATCCTGAAAAAATTCCATGTACAGACAGTCCATACATTAGCGCAGCCTCTTTCACACATTACTACATAATAATACAGTTGGCTAGCGCTTGCTCCGAACAGGTCCTCTCTGCCCGTATGGCCTGGCTTTATTATTTTTCATTCCCATCTGTTTTAAGTTATCTTCTACCCCGAACACTTCAGGCTGCATTTCTTTTCTGAGCGATGTTCTTGAACTACATGCACAAAAACTGATTCTGAGATAGAAAAAAAAATTCCCTGTGAACAACAGGAGACCTTTACACTCACATCTGCGCAAGGTTCATTGAAGCTGGTGGAGCCTCCTGATGTAGAGTTTGGCTCTGCACAGTCTGTTAGACCTTTCTTTCTGCACGGTCCAAGTTCACATTACAAAGCTCTAGAGACCTGGTTCTGAAACTGTTTCCATGAAAATTCCTCTTGGAGAGCGGTGTCTTGCAGGACGGCTTTGCTCTTTCCCTCCCTGCCTCTCAGGATGCCCCAGCTGGGTGAGTAATGGCCACGTGCGCTGCACTGCAGCGTAGGGAAAGCCACGGTCCTGGCTCCAAGGCATTCCCATCCTTAGAAGACAGATGAAATGGTCGCAGCCTGGAGGAGATTTCTGCTGACTTCTACAGCCTATGGGTCCGTCTCAGGACTGGGGATCCGGGAGACGTAAATCCAGCCCATCAGATCTCCTGCCACCACCCAGCCTCACACCGTGCCCAGGTGGCCACAGCAGCGCTCACATCCTTGTTAGGAAGCGCATAATCTTCTCCTTTCTTGTTCTCTCCTGAAACTCGCTGTTCCCTACATAGTGATGCCATTTGACATTACTGATCCCTCCTAAACACCTGCTATCAAATGCATCAAATCTTTTCTTGTCAGCTTGCGTAATGCCCCAGGTCTTTGCAGCATCGAGCAAAACTGATACCACACAGCTGTTGTAGAGCCTTATTTTTTGTTTTGCGGACATGTCACTAGCCCATACTTTCGCCCTTGAATTTATTTGCATTGATCTTCACCTTATACTGGTCAGGCTTAAAATGGCATGGGGCAAAATCCAGGCAGAGTGGTCCAGGGCGCTGGGAATGGAAATAATACAAAAATGTGAATGCTTTCGTGGTTTCAACTGATCTTAAAGAGGGAGAACAAAGCCAAATGTTTCTTTTTCGTGATAGACTCCAAATCATTTTTAATCAAGAGATTTCACATTTGTTTTTAGTGAAAGTTTCAATATTTAGTTTGTTTTAATGTAATTGCTGCTATTTGAGCTCACAAAAGAGGACTCAGAGATTGTTTTAATCTTTAGTAGCTCAACACACTATATTTATAAAACCCCTTAGAAGAAATGGATGGAAACCAGTGGATATTACACAATATAACCTGCATGAAGAATGAGGAAGCAAAGACTGCTCTATTACTGAATTTATTGATGCAATTTTCCATCAACATGTGCAGTGAAAACAAACTAGAGAAACAGCCCCAAAAGCAAAGCTCTGGGCAGGTTTGTTTTTATTTGTCCAGAGCAACGTAACACCCTTTATCACAATCAGTAAAATATCCCACGGTTATTTTTTTCAAATTTCATAGGCAGCGTAAAAGAAAAGATGTTGTTCTATATTGATGATTTTTAAATGAGCCTTTCTTGATTTATTATGTCTTCTTTTAAAAGTCTGTCTGTGGCAGAGTGGAAGAGCAGAAAAGTGTGTGTGGCTGTGCATGTTTCCAGTGGATTTAACACAGAATATGGAAAGAATTTGAAACAGAAAGGAAAAAAAAATATTCTGAAAAAGACAAGAGCTGTAAAGAATGTATTTCTGTGCTGGAGAAATTCCGGGAAGCGTCCTTACGGAATACAGTCAGACTGTGTCAGCCCGTGTGGAGCATTATACATATCCAGTAAAGGTAGCTTTGTATCACGACAGAAAGAAAAGTTCTTTCCCAGAACTGCAGAATTTGAAGGAAAAAAATAAGGCAATACAATCTGGATATATAAATCTATAGTAAACATAGGCCACTAAATAAATTTAACCTGTTCTGCATTATTGATATATTCTAGAGTTATTAATATGAACACCATGCTGTAAAACCATTTAATAATATATTTATATTAGAGTAATATAATTACATTTGAATATTTATAATTATATTAAAAGCATATATTACTTTACACTACATATTTCATAATATTAATATTTTATTTTTAATATCATAATTATATTTCAGCAGTGTATTCTTGAAACAACTATTTAAACAAATATAAAATAATGATTTTCAAACATTTATTTTCATTTTATATTACCATAATTATAATGTTTTATATAGTATAATTATATAATTGTATATACTATATAATGCAGTATGATATGATATTATATTTAAAAAAAACTGTTATGAGTTTGCAATTACACTTTGGGGGAATTAACACACAACTTGCCTCCTTTTTATGCTTTTTTTTTCTATATAATAGAGGGTACACAAACATAAAAGTCTAAATATCAGATTTATTCTATCTGCAATTTTGTGAATCATCGATTTAGCTTTTCAGTTAGAGCAAACTCGCATATAAGAATCCTTATATAAAAATTCACATATAAGAATTATCATTATAATTCTTCCTTATAAGAATCCTATATTTTTTTTGTCTTCCTAAAGAATGCAAGTAAGACAGAGATCAATTATTACATTAAAAATTTCCATGAATTTTATCACCTAGTTTTATATTGCTTGTTCCAAATATTGCCTCTATTATTTACATATATAAATATAATAAATAAATATAATATAAATCTAAATATACATATATATAAATCTAAATATATATATATAAATATATATATTTTAGTCATTAGTGTGTCTTTAAATGCCATATCCTAATTGAAAGATAATGAAAGCAAACAAAAAAGTATTCTAGTCTGATATGCAAAACTTCTATACAGCAGGAGAAGTAATTTCTACTAATGCAACAGACACTATAATTTTAGGATTGCTTTAGATTTTGGTCTTGAAGAGAAGAGAAATACTGATGACCCTTGAAATAAAGTTTGTCCATAAGCTAGCATTAGAATAGTCTTATTTTGTTGTGCTAGGAAACAATCTTTGCCGTCCAAGATTTCTTCATTCAAAGTCAGTAACAAAATTCCTCATAGCCAGATTTTATTTGAGTGCTCAAGCATTTGACCGACAATTTATTTAGCATTGAGATGCAACTCATCTGGTAGGTAAATATTAATTTCATTGCCAATAATATATTTATAAATAAAAAATAATAATAATATTGAGGTATCAATATCCAAGTATGCACCATTTCTGTGTATTTTCAACTCTAAATACATTATTTAAAATTCACTTTCACTTTTTAGCTATACTGAGTAATAAAATATTTCTTAACAAAATGAGCTCTATTAATTGGATGTGCGAATCTCCCTTCAGCTGAATTTACTTTCAGCCCAATGGTAGTATAATAAGCGGAAAGAAAAAACATTTAAAAATGTTTGAAGCATGAGATTGTTCAGAACATGTCCTGTTACAGCAACAGTGACATGAGAAAGGGGAGCTGCCTTAAATGTCTTAACTGTCTTTTCTTTTTTTTTTCTTTTTTTTTCCAAGAACATGTCAAATATACCAAAAAGGGGCCAATTGACAACGAACATTTATGTACCTGAGGTCTTTATTCGTGGGCACTGAGGTAGCAAATTCTGAGTTACACTTTTATGCAACCTGCATAAAGAGAAATAAATGGTTTTAACAAGCAGCATTAAGAGCATGCAATGTGATCTTGCCTTGCTTTAAATCAATTTCTTTGTAATTTTTGTCATTATCATTATTATTATTACTATTTTATTATTATTTCAAGTCCAGTTCAATGTGGCCTGTAGGACCAGCACAAACCGAGGTGCCCTGGGGATGGCTGCAAATCTCCCTTAGCCTGCAGGGAGGTCCCGGCATTAGGCAGAAATGAAGATTTCAGATGAAATAGAAAAGGCTAGTGACAAAGGTGATGAAGGCCACCTTGAAAGATGAGAGGTGTTGGGCACAAGGAGTCGTGCTGAAGGTGACACAGAGGGTCAGCAACTGGATTGGGAAGAAACCTCGATCTTTGGCTCTGGAGGAACCATCAGGTAGAATGAACTGTTCTACCAGAGACATGAAGACATTGGGCCTGGAATCAGGAACGCGGACAGACCCCTCTGTCCATCACACAAGCTTTGAGTTTTCACAGGAAGAAGTGCTTGGAACCGCACAGGCATATGGCAATCGTGCCCATGTGGAGATCTTTGATCTAAAATAACATTAAAAGGATATCTCCGGGCAGGGAATGCCATGTAGTCAGACCAAATCCCTTCCCAGGGAGCAGGCAGCATGGGCAGAGGTCTTCTAGGCTGGTGGTGAGCTGAAACGCTGCCCACCTCTTCATGTGACACCCTGGCAGCTCCCATCTCCGGAGCCAGAGCCCCCGGCCGAGCAGCTGCTCAGGGGGAATTTTCCAGGAGGGCCCTTGTATCAGCTCATTAGCCTTTCCGAGCTCGTTAGCCCTCCTTAGCCCAAAGAGGCCAAGCCCCAGTGACATTTGCTGCTGGCTGAAAGACCCGTCCATTATTTGTCTCTTCTGGTGAAGGATGAGTTTAAAGAACTCATTGCATAACGTAGCCAGGAGCTGTCTTGGGGTGCCTCGCTGGACTGATTCGGGCAGTAATTCCATGCTAGAAGGGCTGATATCCTTTATGCTACTTCTGGCATGGAAGCCTGCTGACCCAGACGTAGCTCAACAGGGCTGTCAAACGTGGAACCAACAGAAAGACTCAGATCCTGAGATTATTTCTTCCTCTACAAATAGCATCAGAACAAGTCTAATTCACAAAAGCAAAATCCAAAACACTGTTTTCCCAATCCAAAGAACTCCTTTCCAAGCTTCTAAGACTTCCTCTTTCTTCTGCCTCAGGTAGGAATAACCTTCTCCTTGAATATTTGCTTGTGGGCCCTGTGGTGAGCTACCCCAAACCTCCTCCCAGGGGAGAGAGACGATGGATTGCAAAGAAACGCAATGAAAACCCATCTTTAAGCTGTGAGGGCAGAAGGAAGATCAGTGAGGAAAAAAAGAAACGTTGCCAGTGCACAAAATGATGTCATTGAGATAAAGCAGCATGGGCTACTGCTGCACTAGCAGAAAAACAATGAATTAAACTACCTGGGTGTAGAACACTCCAGTTGGGTATCAAAATTTCCCCTTCTTTCACGGGCACACGGTACCACTGCTCTGTAGCCACTGGTGTCCTCTCCCTGCCCTGAAGATGTCCCCAAGAGCTGGACCCTGGCAGCACCCACTCCGAAATGGTGTGGAGCTGCGGTCGAGAGGGGAATAGACATTGGCTCCTGTGACCGGGTTGAAAGGAGAACTCTGAGATCCGAAGAGGCAGGCTCGGTGCCGCTGAATGCAAGAAGCAGCGGGGTTAGCGGCGGGGCTGGAGGGAGCACAGAGCCATTAGGTTCCCCGAGTTTTACTCGAGCTCCTCAGGTGGACAGACTCATTAACAGGAATTAATGTCCCATTTCCAGGCCTGGCCAGAAAAAGTGCAAGGGCAACCACTGACTCAAAGCTGAAGTAACACTTAAAAGTCCATTTTTACTGTGTGTCCAAGTCAAACAACCCAGGCTGACATTTCTGCAGGCGCTCTGTAGTCTCATACACCATTTCTGGGCAACGTGAAGGCTGCTACGCAAACCGCCCCCACAGCTTCCATCTGCCCTTTTTTTCAAGCATTTTCCAAATGGTTCCTGATTATATCCCGCCTCCCTGCTTAGAGGGCATTTTGCACAAGGTGACCCTGCTAGGGGAGCAGCTCTGCGTGGGGAACATCAAAGGGAGGTGCAGGAGTTATCAGAACTTTCTTATCTTGTAGCCAACAGGATTTCTTAACCAGTGCACATCTGCCTTACTTTTTGGGGGGGAATTTTACCACATTAAAATCATTGTGGCTCAAGGAAAAAAAAAAAAAATCTGGAGCCTGTCTGGTTGTAATGCATTTGAGTCTCTGCTTCATGCCCTGGTCCTCCCAGTGCTTCAGCACTTGGGTCACTTTGCACATCTCAACAGCCTCATTGACCCGGTGGGAGTATCTGAGTGGGTAAGTGTCTGCAAGACCCAGGCCCTAATTCTGAAGAGAGGCTGAAAAGCACGGGCCAAAGAGGTCAAGAAGAAGGATGGAAACACAGCACGTGGCAAAAAACCTCAGGCTGAGAATCCAGGAGTTGCTATTGAACTTCTCACAATAAAACAGCAGGGAAATTCTTGTAGCACAGGTAAGATAAACTTAAAATTGACAGAAGAAAATGCTACCTTTTAATCAAGTAATGTAATTCTCCTCTGGCACTTCCGACCACAAAATGTCATTCTTGCTGGAAGCTGATCAAAAATACAACAAGAAATCTATTGTGCCTCTTCCTAGTTATGGGAGAATGACACATGAATTGGGCAATTATACAATAAAAAACAAATATAGCAGCAATAGCAGGACCATGCCTCAGCACAAATTCGAAAACTTTGTTAAATTGGTTCACAAATCAAATGTGATGTTTTTAGACACCACAAATTAAAAGTGCAGTATCCCAGGGTTTGGCTGTTGGACAGGGCAGAGCAGTGACCTATACACACACAAGAAAGGCAGAAAAGTAGTTTGGGGCAGCAATTTGCATCATGGCTTATTTCTATAGCACCCTTGTACTCCATGACCTGGAAGTATTAAGCCAGAAAAGGCAAGTTAAAAAATATATCATTTTTTTTTTTGCAGTTGTAGCTGCTGGAGACCTGTGTGCTCAGGGGTTCTGCTGCTTGCTCAGGCTTTGAACAGAGTGACTGGGATGAGACAGAGGGCAGAATAGCCCTTCCGTGGGCTCGGACAGCCCGCTGTGGGACACGAGCGTGACTGGTGCGTGACCTGCCGGGCTCCGTCCTGGCCTGGCGCCCCGATTTGAGTGAATGTGACTCACTAATATTCTACGAACATGCGGTTTCCCAGTTGTCGGGTGATTAACATTAACTCTGCCCCACTGTCATCCTTTCCACGAACCCCCGCTGCGTAGAGAGGCAGCAAACTGCAAATCTGCTGCAGCAGAGTGAGGTGGGAGCACCGCGAGCAGCAGCCTTGTGCTGGGAAAACAAGCTGACTCAGGCTAGCACCCATTTTAGGTTAAAAAGTGCTGGTTTCAGAGCATTAGCTTAAATCTGTAGGCTCAGTCCACACATCCAAATACTGCCAATCTCTACCGAACTCTTCTCATCTTTCCCCAGTGTGATTTTCCTTTTTAATTGTCGGGACTTTGTTTCTGAAGATCACACTGTCCTTTACGCATTTAAACTGAACACGCAAATTTCTCACTTGTATTTCCACCTTGGCCGAGGCACTTCATAATCTTATTTTTAAATATTTTTAAAAAATATTTTAAATATTTTTTTTGCCAACACACCAACATTCCCAGGTAACTGAAATACAGCATTTTAAAATGAGGAGACCCGAGTCATTTTTTTTCCCCTTGAACTTTGCTGCTGCTCTATATATTGGGCCAGCCAACTCAGTATAAGTTTTTTGCACCTCCTTTTTTTCCATCTGTTTTGTGGAGCTGAAATAATTTCTTCCTCGCGATGTTAGCACACGACCATATTCATGAGCTTCCTTTTGGGTGATGAAACACAAACTATTATCACTCATTGAGTCTGGTAATCAAAGATAATTTGAATATAATGTGGCCTCAGAATTAATAGTCCTGAAACAAATAAAAATTATAGACTCTAAGGAAAATTACAAAAATGGGAACACAGCAGGTTTTCTTTAAATGTGTCCTTAAAAAGAAACTGCGTATTAATAATCCTATTATTCAATGGAAAAAAGAGTCTCTTTCCCTGTTTCTGAAATTCTCTGTAGAAGCCACATTCTTCGGTAATATTACTTCCCACAAATCACATTAACTCAGTGACATGATACTGTACACTTCATCTCACATCTTATTAAATACATGTTTATTTCATCCTGGAGAGAGTTATTATTTTAATTTCAAAATTATAACGTCTTATATGCCTGTCATAAAACTACACGAGCACTGGCAAATGTTTACTTGGAGATACATACCACTCTATGCTTAAAAATATAATTTTTTTTTCAAGCACAGCAAAAAACTTATTTATTGTGACAATGGAGCAAAGGACAGCAGTAGGGGACACTAAAGCTAACTGTTGCCTGAAGTCATAAACATCTGGTGGCTACTTTAATTGCATTGTGAACTAACCGCAAAATCCTCCACTAAAAGAATAGAAATATTTCCCCTGTGCAATATCATATTTTAGAATTCCTCTCTTCTGAATCAATGTCAGACGTGATTACAGGACAATGAAGTCTGTGTTTTCATGCTTACATCTATCGGAATATGCCGTATACTCGCTACTGCATTAATAGTGTTACTTAAAGATTCACATATGCAGAGCAGAGGGGACTTGCTCCAAACACTGAGTTAAGAGTAAACGTAATTCTTACATTCATTTCAAATTTTTTACAATTAAGTGAGAGAGATTAATATGTCTATACACATAGACAAGCACAGAATAGTGGAAAGCACACATATAGTCTCCCAAGTGCACAGCTATCCCTCTCTATGAATGCATACGTACACATATATACATATACACATGCACACACGTATTCACACACATATATATGTATATATACACATGCATATACAGGATGCATTTAGTAAGAAGTAATATAACCTACCCAAATACGAACAGAAATTGTTGTTAATAAAATACTTGCATGAGTTGTACAGGGACCTTCTAAATGTCTGTGCTTCCTGGGGAGACCAAATGACCTCTTTTTACAGATACTAAGATCAAAGCTCTTGCTTTAGATACCCCAGCTGTCTCTCTCATTGGCATTTGACATGCAACCCGGTCCATTTAAAATCAGGGGGCATGTAAACATTTTAACCCTTGGCAGCAGCATCTGAGGAAGATGCGAGCAATAGATGGCCGTAACTGCTGGGCCGGAGCACATTTGGCGTCCTCCCTTTGAAGTCCGCAGAGGCACTCTACCCTATAGCTTTGACAGAAAGCCAAGTCCAAAAAAAGGCTCCCAAAGCTGGACGGACACGGACGGCGGGTTCCTCCTCATGGCTGCTCCGTCCCGGTCCTGGAAGACATCGGCATGCCCATGGCTTGGCTTCGTGTTGCTCTGGGGTGCAAGTGCTCTTTGTTTTGCCAAAGCAGAGGGCACCTTCACCCCTTACGACACCCGTGAGTGCAAATCATCAGGATTAGACCAGTCGTTTGATACAGTCATCAGCTTTTTTTTTTTCTTTTAATTACTGCCACAGGAGGGTGCCATTTTTCTGTCTAAGAGCCAAGTGGTCAGATCGCTTTTTCAGAAGTGGGTCATGGGTTCAAATCTCTTCTCTCCCTAAAGAGCGGGAGGTGACGGATGTGGAGACAGGAGAAGGGGCCCAGCGCGCCAAAGTCCGGCCTGCTGAAGCCAAGCCACCGTATGGAGAGGGATACAGGATTCCCAGGGTCAGGAGAGCAAGCAGATCAAAATGATTCCCATCTCCAGGAGAGGACAGGTGGTCTTCCCTAGCAGGACTATTTCTGTGACATTTTTGGAAGAGAGATGACAATGGAAAACCAGCACCCTTTCCTCCCACAGCCTCACGTGACAGAATGTGTGTCTTTCCCTCTCTGATTCCTGAAGAACTTACCTACTCCCTGAACTGGGCAGTGGTGTTCAGGAGAAGGTGCCACATATAAGATAAATGTGGCCACCCATCTCATTCGCACCATCCAAGGAGGCGCCTAATCTTGTTTATGGCTCTATTTTTTGGTTCAGATGCCTAAACATTTTGGCCTTAAAGTGTCTGGTGCCAGAGGGAGGCCCAAAATGCATCAAGATGATAATGCACCAGCCACCAGTCCGTTCTGATCCAAGGGCAGTGAGACAGGCCAAGGTGACCCTGGTTATGAGATGCACAGAGCACTGCTGTGGCCCAGCTGCCTCTTTTAAGGCAATGTGGAGCGTATTCAACACCGTGTGATGCTGATGGGAAGGAGGAGAGCAAGGCATGCCTTCAGGCTGCTCTATCATCACGGCCACGCATGGGCTCATCCTTGCCAGAGCCCTTCATTGCAAGGTGGATGCTCACGGGAGGCTCTGATGACTATAACCTGGCATGGAGTGGTGTGTAAATGGATGAGGAGGTAGAAACTAATTCCCAGTGGAAAGAAAAAAAGCAAAAACTAAAGAAAAACCCAGCAGTGATTTTCTTTTTTTTTTTCTTAGTCTTTCCTATAGGGTTGCAGCTATTTCCTGTTTCCTGTTTAACATGTCTTTCAAATAAGTTCTTGATAACTCATAATTTACTGTGTCCTACTATTCTTTAAAACTCTTGTACAAAGAGAGATAAAATATTTTGACATACCATTTTAGAGTTTCAAAAAAATGTATATACATGGAGCAGTAGTGGTATGATTTGTAAACTGATTAATTATATCAATACATCAATGCTTTTATTTCTACTTCCAGATTATACATTCTATGTTACAGAATATTGAACTCAGGGGAAGAATTTCTTAGTAGTGGAAAAATAGCCGTAAAGATGAAAGCAAAACATTAGGCTGATGTTCTCTAATTAGTATGTAGTTGACTAGGAGTGTTTGTAGTCAAGAAATCAACATCAAATTTTTAAAGCTGGAACTGTTCAAGAATTGCTACCTAACCAGAAAGACCAAAACCTGAATTCCAAGCGTACCAATCTCGCCGTTTGCTATCAATTGCTGATATGGATCACTGGTCACAGCTCTAATTGACTGATTACACAAAAGCACTTTGCAAACTCAAGACTAAGCCTCTGCAAAGTCTGAACTGTAATTCCTAGTGGCTGGCTCCAGCAGAGCTTCAAAGTTTGTATAGAACCAAATTGAATTTACTGACTTAAAAGTAAAACTCATGGTATTTGCCTTATACATTTACAGGGTCTCAAAGAATAATGAACAGAAGAGAAACAGTCAGATGAAGCATTGATTGCCAGGGTTTAAACTGAGCAGAAGTGTTTAAAAATATATTCTGTGTCTGGGTTCCAATAAAAAAAAATGATTTAGATCAGAATTGATGTTAAAGTTGGAAGATCAGCTTTTGATTTGCCAATAGCAAAAGTCAAATGAGTTTCAGGAAAAAAATGATAGCACAGACTAGCGTGCCTCTGAAATGATTTCATTGATGGGGCTGTGAGCTTGTTTTGCTTTTACCTATTTCAAAAGTAATTAAATTAACTGTACCGCATCTACCTATTTACACAGTAATCTCAAATCTAATTCTGCACATGGCCTTGAGACATCTTTTCATCTGATGCCTTGAAAACAGGAAGAAAAGCAGAGACAGAGAGAGGAAAGCATAACCAGAATTCCTTGTAGTAACTAAAGACCTGGATATCAGACTGCTTTGTTGTCACTGCTATTTAGAAACAAGCCATTTCACTTTCAGGGTGTGCTGTGATCTCACATGGGAAATGGTGGAATATCAGATCAGGACTGCAAAATTTATATAACAAATTACTCATATCAACCATAACAAGATTTTGTGTTGTATTTCTGCTGCATTGCATTATCCATTCCTTGAAGTTCAGGGTCCCTTTGAAAAGACTCAAACATTTTCCATGACCATTTCAGCAGCCCAAGGAAACAAGCCTCTATAACACAGCAATCTAAAAAATTCTACAAAACCAATGGTTGTTTTTTCCCCCTTTTCTTCTGCAATTTAGAAAAGAGATAAAAAAAAAAAAAAAGTTAAGATATCAAGGAGAAAAATACCTTCCTGTAAATCTTTGCCAACTTGTAGTTTATGGGAAAAGACAAATGTAATTTGGGACAGCAGATTTGTATTAAAATGTGACCCTTTTCAATTGGAATGTCCATAATGGGTGGCAGTTGAAAGATCTGTTTTATAACCCTGTCACTTCTTTAACAGCCTTCCATGCAATAATTTCTGCATTCAATTTCCTGTACATGTGTACGACGGCTCGCCCAAGGGAATTGGGTTCCCTCACAACCCTGCTCCTTTTCCTGAGCACTTGCAATTTCTAACCGTTGGAGGAGTAAAAAGGGAAAAAGCCCATAAGGAAATAACACTTACTGTATTTATTAGGCAGTGAACAAGTTTGTGTTCTTTGCTTCCAGCAAAATGGAAAATGCCTTTTTGCATGAGGCTTGGAGGAGCAAGCCTGGCTCCGCAGGGAAAGCAGAGCTGCCTCCTGGGCAATGCAGCTCTTTGCATCCTGGTGTGCAGTGCAGTTATCCCTCCTGCTCTTCTCCAGCTGCTGCTCTTCTAGTTGGAGAAGGGGCGCTGGGAGGTCGAGGGGTTAAACACAGCACTCAGCTAGCAGGGATAGTCCTGAGCTGGCCAGGACAAGACACAGGCAAGATGCCATCTCATCTTTAACATTGTCTATACAGTAGTCCTGAACTGTCACTGCATACACGGTGTAATTAACAATTTATTATTTGGCATGGGAAATCATCAGGAAATCCTTTACTTAGCAATGAAAAGTCTTTTCGCCCCGTTTGATAACTGACACTTCCTTGTCTATTGTTGCGGGGCTGCAGGAACTGCTGCAGGGAACCAGCGGGCCAGGCTGAGCACAGAGGCCTGGCTACACAACTGATTAATCTCCTCTCGCCGTGCGATTCATTTAGAATAATAAAATAAACCAGCTATCTAGCTACCTACAGAAATGTTCTCTCTGCTAACTAATGCCCTAGGCTTTCAGAGCTGGCTTTGGGCAGATAATCTCAGTGCTTTCAGTAAAATCATTCATGCCCAAAGCTAGGCGTGAGCGTCACTCTTCCAGGCACTCAGGCTTTGAGGAGCTGGGTTATGTGGTGGCTGCAGTCTTGAGGTCATCTGCCTTGCAAGGAATGATAGCGCTTTCATGCAGCCACTGCTGGCCTACAAAATGGTCATCATTCCATTTTGTCAAATAGGGCAGCTACATTTACAGTCTGTCTAAGCATAAAGCTCCATATCTACGTGTTTGATATCTAGAACATTTACTAGCTCCCTAACCTAAAGGAAGACACTGATGTTAAGACTTTGGACTAAGATCTGGTTTTGTTTTTGTAGCAGTCTGCTACCATTTTTTTGATGTAGTCTGATTTTCCTGGAGCTATTTAGTGTCCCTTCTGTGTTATGGGATTGAGGGCGGTTTCTCACATGCATAGGTATTGCATGGTAAGGGCGGTTACAGGTGTAATAGGAAGAGAGATAGTGATAATGGCTTCATAAAATTAAATCTGCTTTTTTCAGTGTTTCTTTTTCCTTTGAACAGACAGAAACCATCTTAAAAGTTATATGTGGCCAGCCAGTGCTGCTCACCACATTCAAATAGTAACAAAAATCCAACAAAGCAGTCAAGATACTGATCATTTTTTTTCCAGTTCCTTTAAAACACATCAAGTGATGTGGCAAAATAACCTCCCATCTGGATAAATTTTGCTGACACACTAATGTACATTGCCTAGAGAAACTGCTTTTTTTAATTTGTTTCATTCTGCAATGAGCTCAAAGAGCCTTAGCTCTCCAACAATACAACCAGGGCACCAGCGTAGCAGGTCTGAGAGCTCTAGAACTACGTGAGAATCCCTTACTTAGCCAATATGTCTTAGTTGCCTTCGTTGGCACTCCAAATTTCAGAATACAGGTATTTTCTCCTGAGGTAGCTCTCAAAACTGCAAATCTTTCTCATGTGCATCCATTCAAGTGTGCAAATGTTCAGACCTGCTCAGAACGACCTGAGAAGTTCTGCTCTGCCTCGTTGTGCGTTGTAGGCACCAGACACGTCAGGCATCCAGATGGTCTAAAGAGGGACCTTGTCTCCCTCTCTACGGGGCTACATCCAGTCCTGCTAGTCATGACCATGCTGAGGAAAGGGAAAGAGACCCTGTGGACATGAGAAACATGGAAAAAAGACTAGAGCCAAAGAGATTTTAAACAGCTTGTTAAGATAGCTCAGCTGCAAGAGCAAGGTGGTCCTCGCTGCTCATCCGTTCTGCTAGATTGCCTTATGTGCAGTGCAACCATGGGAAGTCCCCCTGGGGACTCTAAAACATACAAACACATCCCTGTCGGGGATGCCTGCAAGCTGTCAGGCCCAGTCTTGTCGCTTATTTTCCTTCTTAAAGCAGCGCTGACCACTAGTGTTGGCTGCACCCCCTGCACTTAGCGCAAGACTTGAGATCCGACACGTCACAGCTGCTGAGGCCTCACGTCACGAACGCCCCTTTGCAGGGTCAGTGAGATAGGGTCTGCATCTCCGTGAGCCATTTTGGGGTGTTTTAATAGTTAGTAGGAGATTAGCAGGGCTGGACTGCCACAGTCCTGGAGCCACCAAACTGCAGCCGTGGTGGCAAGAGCAGTCAAGAGCTGCCACAGAGTTTGCACAGTTATTTATTAAAGTGTCAACTTCCAGTGTGCAACCATGTGGATTGGGGACATCCGATAAATAAGGTCATAATTGTCTCCTGAATGTCACCCATCAGGTAATTCAACAGTGATGGGAATTGGACGTGTATTTACCAAATAAGTTCCTGAACGAAGCAGGGTAAATTTTCTTTATGAGAAATGAAAGGCTTGATAAATATTTTTATCTCTGACTTGTAAAACCTGGAGCCTGAGAACTACAAATACACTGAGCAGTCCAGGTCCTGTTTAGGAAATCGGCAGGGATTAAAATGCCTAAGTAAGTGACAGGCACTGAGTACCGCGGTACTCCTACGTCTAAAATATTATTGATACAAGGGATTGCAAGCAGATTTGTTCCGGGAATTGATTCATTCCATTATTCTAAATAGTAACATTTTGTTCTGGTTGCGGAAACATGGTGAAATTCGAAGGGACAGCCCACCTTTTCTACAATAAATTAAACACTAATGTGCTTTGGAAAGGATGGTGTGGCTTTAGCGCAGCTAGGTTTCCTTCAATACATTCCCAAATTCTTTATATATTTGTGGGCAAATCGTCTTATTATTTGAGATTTTACTGCCTACCTGCAACGTACAAAAATATTTCCTTGCTCTGAAGTGTTTTGTCTGTCCTGTCTGCTTAGCTGCTTTAGCTTTCTCTGGGTAAATACAGCGTGTGGCAGTATAACAGGGCTCCAATATTAGATGGCGATTCTAGCCCTGTTATAATAATAACTGTAGCCAACTCCCATTAAATCACCATGTATTTGATGTAACAGTGACAGTTTCAGTGGAATTAGGCGAGGGAGAAATTTATCCAAGAGTCTTTAACAGTGATTTAGACATGAATGCCCTTTTTATGTAAAGCGATAGTTGGAAGGATTAAGACGGGAAGGTTAATCTTTCCTAACGGCTAACTCATTGTTTTCTCACGATTCCAAAATTCTTTGGTAAGAGACATGGTCTGGACAGCTCACCATTAGCAATTTTGGAATGGAAAGTTAACCGCAAAATAGTCAGAGCTGGATTTCTTGCAAAACTCGCTCAAATACTGATTTCCTTCTGCATATTGCTTCTAAAGATGCCAGATACATTCCTATCCATGTCCAACAACTCTGTTTTTTGAAAAAGGAACACTTACGCATACGCATATAACCAGCCACGGAGACGCACACGCTCAGAAGAGACAACTCAAAATCTTTGCCAAAGAACACACACACTGGAAAATATATTGATTAAATAACATATTTTCTTATCATAGGGTCAGAAAGCTTTCCCTTTATAAGACAGGCTTGCTGTTGATAGGAGAATATTATTAATGTTGTAATAAAATGTTAACATTATTAATTAATTATATATATTTTTTTGAAACAGAGAGGTCACTCCAACAAATCTTTGGGACAGAAATGAATGGTGCTGGTAGTCCTATGCAACGATTTTGTGTCAGTGAACTGGCGAAAAGCAAGGAAGGAAGGTGCCAGCAATAGGTTTTCACTTAAACGCTGAAGTCCTGGGCACTCTGTAGGTCTGTGTTGCTTCCAGGACAGTCTGGTCATTCCTCACCAGTCACGGTAGGATAACCAGGGATCCAGAAAGGAGCCCGCTCCCTGCCACAGGGATCCTTCCTCCATGGGGATTCCAGCATATTTATAGGTAAGTGCAGAGCGGTCTGCTACACCGTTGGCTTTGGGTACCTGATCCCATAGGTCAAAATTTCTTATATATCTAAGACCTGACTGCTTCGAGGTAGTTTGTGCTCAGGGCAACCCCAGACAGAGGAGGCTGCTCAGTCTTCCCCTTAATCAGTTCAAGCCATGTGTTGAATGCCATTAAGGCTAGCATTTTCCAAACAGTTTGGTATTAGGTGAAATCTGCTCCCAAGGAGATATTTGAGTGGTACATGAACATAAATGGAGCGATGCTGGGCCAATGAAGAGGGTTTTGGAAGGCTGCCAGGGTACACAGTTGTGGGATGACATTTCTCAGTCACGCCCCGAATTCTTGTGCTCTTCCCTCCTGCTAGAAGTGAAAGTCCTGGTACTTGGCAAGCGTTAGTTATGCTTCCAGTTCTTAAACAATTAGTAAAGAGGGCTATCTAGGGTTATTTATAGTGCAGCTGCGATCAGAAAAAATAAAATGGCTGTAAAAGTGTCACGGTGGATGTCTTGTTCAGTGTCTCTTCATGAACAGCGTTCTTCGCTCTGTTTGCAAATCAAGGGAGTTGTCAGGCTAGCAAATTCAGCCGGGGAGCTGGGATTTACATGGGGTCATTTCTGCCTCAATAATCATTAGCAGCACTAAACTTTCTGCAAGATAAAAAGGGCTCCATCTGGGCATGGATTTGTATCAGTAGGATCAGGGCCTCGAGCACATAAATCCTTTCGAGGCTAGCACTGCCTACATTTATGTTTTTAGAATATCTCACTGAATGGGGCCTCAGAGCCATATTATACCAGAATTAAATGTTATTCTTAAATCAATGTGCTCCGAAATCAGTTAAGCAGTTTTGGGCCAGTCCCAGACATTACTGTAGATAGAATAACAATAATTCAATTTTACTGGTTAATTCATTCAGGACACCTTTAGGTGAAGCAGTGACCTGATGTCCTCTAAGACTGGTGGAGAGAGAGAGAAAAAGCACAAGCAAGAAAATATTTGAAGAGTGGATTAGGAAGTCCAATTTTGGGGGAAAGGAGTTTCTGCCATATAATTTTGGTTATTGTAAGTTTGGGACTGTATAGTATCATTATTTTTTATTGCTCTATAAAATGAAAAACTGTTTTTAAAGAATTCAGTTCTAGCTGTCCCTTTTGGGTAGTCAAGCCCAGGCGTGCTCTGCACAGGATATAATTAGACTGATGCAAAGCCTAATGAAACAAATGTGCTTTTAATGATGCTCAGGGTACTCAAAGAAAAAAAGTAGCCAATGCAAAAGAAAAACTGGAAGTCAAATAAAATGTCTTCTTGCAAATGATTTTTTTGGCTTATTTTCTCATTTCATCTCTATTTTTTTTTCTTTTATTTTTTGCTTTAGTTGAATCATTTTTCACAGCTTCCAGCGAGGCAAACCTGTCGCGGGCACAAACTTTCCTGCCTGTCTGCTCTTCCTGCCCTCTCACAAGTGGCTGCTGTTTCCTGCTCAGAAGAAGCTGCTCTATGGGCTCTGCCCTGGCCCCTTGCTGCGCCTTCCCCTGGGCTGATGGATGAGGAAGACTATGGGCAGAGTAGGGTGAAGATGTTGCAAAGTGACCCGAGCAGGCCAGCTCTCAGCAAGGGTAGAGTCAGGAGAGCTCAGATCTGCCCCCTGCTCCCGATTCTGGAAAATCATACTTTTCTTTAGTCTTTTTTTTTTCCCCTTGGAAGTGGAGATTCCTATGGATGCTGTTGCCTTCTGCTACCAGCTCTTCCTCTTCAAAAAAGAGGAAGTTTGGATGTGAAAGAGAAACTTTTGGCTCTGAGTCCTGGATCCATCTGAACTGGTGACAACTTTCCCACTGACTCCAGTGACATTGAATTTGGCCCTTGGTCATTCCTGTTGTTAAATGGAGCCAATAGTCCCTGGGTGAACCAGAAGACCTCTCCTTCTCATGCCGCAGGGTCATAGGGTTTGACTCTCTCTTACTCAAACATGCAGCACGACACAAGGAAAAGCTCATAAACAGAGATCGAGGCGGGAGGTTGAAAGAGAAGCCTGGGTGCTTCACGGAAATCCAAAAGCAGTTGTGCAACTGCAAACACATTAACGCATGAGTCAGCCTGGCGTTTGGAGGGCAAACGCAGCTCTTGGTGGACAGATACAGTTGGTAGATGGACCACATGGCCCAATGCCATCCCAAACCACTGCTATTTTAGGTCTCTTAGAACACATTTTTCACAAAACAGCCCTTTCAACCTGACCTTTGTGCCATAAAGTAGGGCATAACTTCCATGCAGATAGGTTTTTTTGCATTATTCCTCCTGTTATGCTCTTAGTTTTCCACTTTTCCATGACTCTGCTCTCATTTTTCTTAACATTGCCCTTCAGTGAGTTGCTGCTTCCTCTCTGCTCACAACTCCTTAATCCCAAGTTGACAATTGCTTCTTTGTTTCTTTTTCATCATTTCTTTTATCACACAACATCTGCACTGTTGAACAAGTTTTCTATGAAGTTCTACTGAAGTGTTGCTTTCTTCTCACCTGGCCGCTCACTCCATATCTTCTCTGACTTTGTTCCAGCATTTGTGCTTAATTAGTTGTACCTTATTATTAATTTACCTGCTGTGTGCCTATCCTAATGTTTATTTCTCCAGTTCATTCACTAGTTTCACCTACCCGGTGCTATCTGATGAACTCGTTCTTTCCCTTGCTAAGGGCGATCTTTATTTAACTGCTCTTTTTCTTAATGCACTTATGGAATATCCAACCTGTGGGATTCAACAATTACAGATCTTCTTATTTGAGGCTAGTTGGACAAAATAAGGGGCATCAAGCCACAGATGCAAGATTGTTATGAATACATGGTGTTTGGCTGGTCACCTTGTATGAAGAGAGGAAATCTGCATCCCTTCACTTACCCAACCGCACAGCTGTAACCGTGCAGCTTGCAGCAGCATCTACAGCAGTCAGCATCACTACGTGAGAGAAATACAATTTCAGCTCTGAAATTTTACACACTGATGTTATGAACTGTGAAACTGTGGCAGCTCTCCATGCAGGAACAGCTGGATGTGTGTGTGGGTGAAGTAAACTCTGTTTTACACGTCTTATCTGTTATAAGGTAAGGACTTCTGGAAAGTGCATGAGTCATTGTATTAACACACAAAAGCATGTAGTTATTCTCCCAAGAAGTGTCATAGAAAGTCATGGAATTATCACTCATATCCCATGATCCATTTGCATATACATTTTGAAACCAATCTTGGCTTTTTCCTTGGAAAATGTGAGTTCTCTTGGGCGAACAAGCTATTTAGTTGTTAAAATATTCAGTTTTTACCAAACGTGATTGAATGTGCTTTGGATGCCAATCAGCACAGTCACTGAAGAGAAAGAACAGACAAGGCTCTAGAGTGTAAAAAAGCTCTTTAGCCGCCATCCCCTTCCTGCTTTCCTCAAGCAGCCAGCCTGATGGGGACCTGTTTTTTCTCTCCTTGCAGAAGCACTTGGGTTGTGCAAGACTTCGACTTCAGCAGCCCGGCCTCCAGCAGAAGTAAGTGACTTCTTACCTAAGAGCAGAGCTTCATGCACTGAAGACAGAAACGCGAAAGGAAAGGTTAACGTTCTGGCTCCAAGACCCTTCTGGCAGGCTGGAGATTATCTTTGGACGCGTCAAGAAAAGCTTTCAAGACAGATTCCAGGGCCAAACACTTCTGAAGTGACTAGCACTTTTGGGAAACTTGCTTGTGCCGTGCCCAGCTAGAGAAAGAAGCATTTGAAAACTTGTTTTGCGAGAAGACAGGCCCCTTCAGAGAGCTGAAAGGAGGACGTCTGGTCCCTTACAGCCAGAGACTACTCACCGTTAAAAGCCTTGGGTGGATCTTGAAGTTGCCTCAGTTTCTTCTCAGTAAGACATCTCTGTAAGAGGATTCTCATTGTAATGTGGAGTGTTTGGCCCATAGTAATGCATGAGTTTTGGGGTTTTTTTTTTTTGCACTGCTATTCACTAACATGGATTCTAATCGCAAAATCGCAAAATCACTCCCAGTGGTAAGTCAGTGGAAGTTTTATCACTTATTTCAATTATGCTGAGCTTTCTCTCCTTAAGAGCTCAGTTGTTAGCTCGTTGCTTCAGAGAGACCTGCTACATCAGAGGCACAGGGAGGACACAGTACATGTGAACTCAAGTTCACTGGGGAGACCTCAGAAGGAGAACAACTGTAACAGAAATCAATGGGGTACAAATACTATAACCAAAGGGGAAGCCTCTTGCAGAGAATCAGCCTTTTAAGGCTGTATTCCAATTTTATATAAACTTGCTGAAGAGCATCTCAAACAGAGACTTAAAATATGTACTGAAACGAGAAAGCATATTCTAGTAGGATGGGGGCGAGTTAACTATCTACAGAAAGTGAGAAAACTTCGATACCCCGGTAGCTTGGGGGCTAGCTGACTTTGCAAGCGAGGAGCCTGTCCTGATACCCCAACTTCAGGCCAGGTGCAGGGGAAATCCTTGGTATATCCACGCGTTACTGGGCTGATCTCAAAAGGCCTGTGCTTCCTTGTGAGCATGATCCAAATACCTCCATACCTTGGTCCGTGGGCGAGAGAGAGAGGAATGCCTAGAATCCCTTGAGATTTATGCACATCTCGAGGTATTTTGCTTTGCCTGGGCTTGGCAGTTTTGCCTATATTTTTTGGCAGGAGTTTCAGCACCTGCTGGGTCAGGTGGCAGCTGAACGTGAAGTTGGGCTCATCTCGGCAGAGACTCTGTGTTGAGGCACCTCATCATGCAGCTGGGTTCCCGAGTCCTTTCTGGAATATAATCCTTTCCTTTCCCTGAACGGCTCTGAGCTGAGGCTCATGGAGAGGCAAAGCTTGGTGCAGGTGGTATAAAAGTAGAAATTCTTCCCCATCACCACTCCATCAAGCCCAGCAGTCCAGAGAGCCTTGGCATGCAGGTTTGCAGGATGCTCACCTCTCTCAAACTGCTTGTGATTTACCTGGCACTGTTACATTACATTACCTGGCACAAGTTACATTTCCACCACTGATGAGCAGCTCTTCCAACAGCAGCTGTCAATTAAAGAGAAGCTTTGGGTATCGATTCCTCGTGTATGAAGCAGGGGCAATAGCTACTCAACTGCTGCAGCAACAACCCAGCTCCAGACTTGAAGTTGGCTGCAACTCACTTCTACTCCACTCTTGACACTCAGCCTGTTTGGGCCTTTTTTTCACCCCAGACATTGGCAGCAGAGCAATGGAAAACAGAACATGTTTAACATGTAGGAGTGTTTACTCTTGTCATGACACAATTTGGGATTTTCCATTTAAGCTTGAAAAACAAACCCTAAACATAATTTATTAGGAAAATAGTAGCTATGAGGTAAATTTTATGTCAACAAATGCCAAGAGGTCAGATCCACGACACATGATATTTTGGTTGAATATTCTTGGTGTTCCTAGAAGCAGTGTAAAAGCTGGCTTGCAAAGTATTTGCTGGAGCGCAAGAGTGACTAGGGAATAAGGCAAGTCCAGAAAGTTTCTGAAAGTAAAGCCTTATTCTGTTTCATTAAAACAGAGCCCTTTTCTTCATATATGGAGTCCGAATGCTTCAGGATTCATTGCACCGAGGGCAGCGGATGATGGAGAACAGTGATGCTGTTGTGGCCGTGTCTCCAAGATGAGCCAGAGGGTGCAGGACAGGCGAGTACACTCACCTGGGGCAGCATACACCCTGCTTTGGTCCAGCCTTCTCCAGTTCTGGCTTTCTCCATGATGCTTTCAGTTTAATATGTCTTAATTCCTGGCACAGTTTCCTGGCTGGGTTTCCCAGACAGGCTGCTGCCATGGCTGTACTGAGACAGGAGGAGATGTCCTGTGTCCTCACAGCATTTCTGCATTTTGGGAACCAAGGCATCAACACTGGCATATCCCATTCGGTGCCATTGTTCTGTTCAGTTTTAATACACTGAATTAGACTTGCTGCAAGGAAGGACTACGTCCTTCTGCAGCCCAGGTGTGGAATGACACTGTGCCCAATGATACTCTGAACCATCAGGCCAGAATGAGCAATTCTCACCATTTCTGTTCCACATGCTCTGTCCTCATTCAGCAAAGGTAGAAATCCGCTAGCCCAGCAAGAGAAGGAGAACAAACTAGTGGCTAAAACTGAATATGAGAAAGAGGAGGCTACCACAACTTGCTTCAACCACTGTTCATACTTTATCTTCAGCAGTCACAGAACACGTACGATGTGTTTCACTCATTATGCAGATCCCACTTGTACTTTTCAAAAATGATAACAGCATAATTTTGACTCTGTGAGCTATGACTTTAAGCATAATTACAATGGGCATAAGATTCATAATAAATATCACAAATTTGCACCATACTTTTATTCAGGCAGAAGCTGGACACTGGATTACTATCCATCTACCAAAACATTGTCCTTGTCCATCTTCAGGATGCATTGGCACCATCTGAATAGAAATATTGAATACATACAATATCATGGCTTTGGTAACAACACAGGGGTTTAACACTTACTCCCAATACATTC
>JAUBNY010000359.1:1898532-1911517 GCA_032275445.1 Crypturellus soui | reverse complement strand
AAACTAGATGCTCTTTAATACAGTAACTCATAATTGGAAGCGCAGCAATGATCGGATCCAAGAAACGCTTTAGCCGAAGACTTCGGAATCTGCAGGAAGTTCCAGCGCAGATCTGCACCTTGCACCTGGTTCCTGTCTGAGCAATGGGCAGAACCAGCATTTCTTATCTGAACAGCCACCTGTTATTCCCAGCAAACCCAAACGGCAGCTTTGGAGGCATTCTTGTTTAGCGTCAGAAACAAATTCCATAGCTAATGTCAAGGATGTAGCTGCTAAGCTTTCTACCTGCTCAGTTCCATCCTACACGAATAAATGCAAGAAAAAAAAATAAAAGAGAGTGAGTGATATAATTAGAGCAAGACGAGAGTTTTAGAGCTAAACAAGACAAGAGAAGAAGAGTTTTAAATTAATTTATCTTTCGTTTTTGGCAAGTTTTTCAAACAATGTTTAGTGAAAGATACTGCTTGAAGCAGAGCCAGGGAAAAAAAAAAAAAAACCTGCTGACAACAAATAGTTTTTCAGTAAATGAAAATACAGTTATCATTCCCATTCAAGGGAAAAGTTCTTTAAATTGGCATTTTAAGGGATTTTTTCAAACTTAGAAGGATTCTTTCAAATGAACTGAGCAAGTTCAATCTGCAAAGGAGAGCCTCCCCCCAAAGGCAATGGCCCTTCTTTATCTGCAGAACCACCCACCAGAAGGGAATTCCTGAGTCCCAGATTCTAGGATTATTCCATTATACAGGGAGAGTCTAACCTCACAAGAACAGAGTGTATTTGCTTGGCACCTTTTCCAAAAAATGTGGGCTGCGTTACATAATTATTAGAAATAACATGCCCTGATGGAACATAAATTCTGACTGCAGTTTTTCTCATATTGTTTTCTGCTGGGGAATTCTGGTGACAATTTTTTTTTTCTGCCACTGCCTGCATTTCTCATATCACTGGAGTGCTCTTAAATCACTGCTAGTGTGGATCAAAGTCCTGAGTCAGGCTTTACAGAGAGGAAAGCAAGCAATATCACCCCGAGAGCACACCTTTTCCTCCCACTCAACTATATTCAGCCAAAAGTCCTTTTGCCAGTAACACTCAGAGCATATCCATGTGATATTATGATCCAGATTTCATTAACAACTGATCCTATGGGTCTCAGACCAACTTCTTTCCAAAGAAACAAATTGCTGCTGCTCTCTAACATAGAAGCCCTCAGTTACAGCCCTGCTGCCTGATGGTGAGTTTGGGTAGGAAAATTTAACTGTCCCCTTTGCAGTCTCTTCTGCTTCCCTATGAAGCAGATGTTGGCTGAGGGTTGTGCTATGGATGTTCCCTGTTCTACTTTGTTCCTCAGCTCATAGCAGCTGAAGGTTGAGCCACAGTGATGTCCTCTTGCTCTTCACTCCCAACCACGGGTATACCAAGCAGAGCACGGACCCAGCACAACATTTCACCACTAATCTTGGCACTTTCCGTCTGCTTGCCCATGGAAAAGCACTGTCGCCCCCACAAAGCATCCAGCAGGAGATCCACTGGGTCACCTTGTCTTAGAAGTCACCTTTCAAAAGCAGCTGGGCTCTACCAGAGATTAGCTAGACAGCTTGGGTTTAACCCAAATATATCTCCAGACAGTCTAAGGCTCAAATCTCCCTGCTTATCCACCCAGTACAGAGGGTTTTCACCCCGAATATCCTTTTTTTCACCCAGACAGCCCTCCTAAAATATGGTGGTCTTTTAGGATCACAGTATTAGCAGCAAAATCCTGACAAATCTGAGAGCAGCAATTAGCACGCAGTCATTCCAGAACAGCAATTTAAGAGAAATAGCCACATGGTCATCTCCGTCCTACAGGGCAGCCCTGGCAATTATGCAAGCATCAGGCTCTAGAAACCAGAAATTTAACCTCCCGGAGGACATCTTTTCAGTACAATACCTAAAATCAAGGTCCATTATTAATATATATTTTTATAAATCCTCAGAAAAATGTTAAAGATTTCTTCAGTTTGAAAAGCAAAGACTAAATAGCAGTTGGTATGAAAATCTAATCATTTGGGGCTGTCATCTATCTGCAGATATGTACATTTATGCGCACTTAGTTTCGACAGTCAGACCTACCATCTAGTACACTGCTCAGTTATATTACCCTTTCTCTGACTGCTTCCCAATCAGGATGTTTTCCAGCAGTTTATCCCATCTATTTTAGGAGGTACCATGTGCTTGGCTTTCCACCACTTCTCCTTCAGGGCTGTGCATATCTATGCAAATAATTTTGGCTCCTTACAAGCTGCCTAGATTTATCAAGTAGAGACTCCTTGCACTCTTTTCTGCTTTTTACAAAATACTGCTCTTTGTCCTTCTGTAATCCTTGGCTTTAGCACAATTTGTGCAACAGACTGTTGCATGTCTTGGAGCTTGCTTTTCTTTCAAGCTAAGATTTCTTGAGGTCTTAATATCTTTCACCTCATTTTCTCCCAGAACTTCACTGCTGTTGACCCCGAGAAAATGCACACACGAACAAAGTTTCAGAAACAAATACAGATATTTATTGATAAAGGCTATAAAGGATTAATAGTAAAGCGCGTATATTCTGAGCCCGTTGCTTTGACTTATTTGTGATGATGCAGAAGAAACAAAGCCCCGTTCAGTATATGAACTCTGCAGACAAGATAGACTTAACATTGCCTATTGCTATCCACACATTTGTTACAGCAACAATTCTCCACAAAGAAAGTCCATCATCCTACAAGATTCACTATGAGAATCGTGACCTTTCTCCCTGTATTAACTGTTCTCTAGCATTCTGAAAAAAAAAAAAAAAGGTATTGGAAAAATATTGTACCAATGAAATTACATGTGTTTGTTAAAAGTATCTCCTCCGATGGAGTTGGAAATTTGAATTTGGCAAGTCCAAGTTTACTAGCAAATGGGATATCCTCCTCTGGGGATGAATCTCATCAGTTCAGGGGAGTCTTGTGAAAAAAAAGGGAATGAGAAGACACTTAGGGAGGAGGTGATGAAGCTCTGGGGAAAGGGAGGACATTCCGAGAGCCTTTGGGAAATTCAGGCACAGACTCAGAAATTTACATTTATGCATCTTTCCTGACTTTCTGAAATGATTGACTGCATATTTTAATAATACTGGTTCCTGCTTTTAAAGCCCAGCTAGCATAAAAAGCAGACTTGCACTGTCGGCAATATATATGCCATGTTTTATTGGTTAGCTTCGTAGCTGACCCTGAACTCCATTTAATGCTCACCCTTTCGTGTAATATATTCTAAGATATGCATGGTGTCACTGTTCTGCACTACCGTGCTCAAAACTGCCTATGGAATTGATTGAAGTGATGATTAAATCTCAGTTTTATGGTACGCTGGGTTTCAGAGCACTAGATGGTGCTAGAGAATGATCTTAGCCGCTCCGGAGGCTGCCTCTCTGCAAGCTCCCGCAACCTACCGTTTATTTTTGTAGGATATAACAATACAATCTGGATCAAACATCCATACTCTCTGCAGCGCTTCGGATCAGCTGCTTACACTGCTGATCGTTCTTTCTTCTTGTGTGACAAGAAGATGCTTGTTATTGCCAAAAGCAAGCTGTCAAACCCATGAGTCAGGCTGCACAAATCATGAGACTGCCTTCAAAAACAGGGGATGATTTTTATGTGTACTTTTTATTTGCCTTCAGTTCCTGAGCTTTAGAATGCTATTTATGTGCTCCCTAGGAAGATGTGGAAGTGCTGAGCACAAAAAAAAAAGCCCTAGCATTTGTGCCAGGAGCAGGTTTGAGCCACAGAGTTCAAACCAAGGTGCAGACCTACAGACCTATCTCAACCTGAGGATCTTGGGTTTCAAACTAAGGTTTTGACTCACTTAAAGTGAAAAGAAAAATCTACAAAGCCACGAGATGAAAAAGAGATTTAAAAAACAGAGTAGGGAATTGCACATTTTTGAGCCTACTAAGAGTTACATCAGTTCTTTGGCTGGAGCACTTGCTGGAACAGTAAGTGGCATAGTAGACCCATCGGCTGCCTGCACCCCACAAGAAGCTTTCTTCATGTCATCAAGAGCAGAGGGCTACCTTGTCAGCTGGTACGAAACAGACTCATGACTGACCTTAGAAAAAGGAGAGTTATGTGTCCTGTAATGTCCAGAACGGACAAGGAAGGCCCTTGAATCTTCAACAAGGTAGGTGCCTTGCTCAGACTGCTGTGGGCTGCACCTTTTCACCTGGAAGGTGGCCCTGGCATCAGTGACATCTGGTCACTTTGCCACTGTGAAGTACAGTGAAGAAGAGACCCTATGTGCTCCAGGCTCATGGAGAAAAACCTTATTTGGGGTCTCTCTCCTGCTGGGGATCGCATGGACATGAGAACTCAGGGAACCAAGGTGCACTGATGCCATCCATGTAACTAGGACGGCATGGGACGTTTTTCCCGTGCCACAGCTCAGCTAAACATGCTAAAACCTAAGACACAGGTGCCAAGGAGGAGGCCAAATGTAGGTAGAACTGATTGAATGATGGTTTCGTGGTGCCCTCAGGTTGCAGGAGGCGAGCGCGGTGCAGATGCAGGCACGCAGCAAGACGCAGAGCTGGAGACACCAGCTGCTCCCTGACAGCTGGAGGGGACCCCCACCAGCGAGTCAGAGCTACGTGTTGGCCAGCGCTGGAGCTAGCACAGTTGGGCACAGCCCTCCCTCCCGCCCTGTCCCCAGGGCAGCTGCCGAGCCAGGTGCCTCTGGCCATGGCCTTGGCCTCATCCTCACCAGCTGGTGACGTGGTTGGAAACAGCGGCTCCACCATGAGCCCCACTGGGCTTCATTACCACTTGAAACAACCATCATAACCCCCCAAAAAACACGTGTGGATGGAGAGGGGGAAGGGGAAAGGGGCCACCTGCTCTGCTAAGGACATCCGCTCCCAGACCCGAGTGTTGAGTCCAGATGGAAACTTTAGAGAATTCAGACACGACATCACGGCATCCCAACATCATCACTGAAGCAACCAGTCTGATAGCAGCTAAATAATGACATTTGCCATGAGCTGGTTTTTATTGCTGTTGTATTTTTAGTGCAATCGGGTCTTTAGTGGGACACGGCCAGGTCAAGTTAGGCCCATAGCTACAGATATTTCAAAGCCAAGATCAATGGAAATGTTGCCAGGTTTTGCTTTTAGCTGAAATGGAAGCAATTGATTGTATAAATTTAAGTGTATCCCTGGAGCATTCACAGAGGGCCAGAAATGAACTGTAACCCCAAAGGGAAGCAGCTCCCTGTGCAGCGGTGCCTCACCACGCTCTCATTTTATATCCTCTGCATCCTACTAACCATAACCTGGGGCCGTAAATTAGCTCTTAATTGATTGTTAACCTCCCGGCGTCCCTCCTGTGCACCTTTTATTTACATTAGCTGTCTAAAAGAGCAGAGAATTCCCCTTCAAATTTCCTTTGGCCAGAGAAACGTTCGACGTCGGCATCTCGAGTTCCCCGACTCGCTGTCATCACTTCTCATAGCCGCTCTCTGAGATCCCCTCTCCCAAAATCTCTCCCTCCCAACGCTTCTCTGAACCACTTCCTAGCTGTCAACTTTTTTTTTAGCTACTGCTCTGAAATGAGAACAGGTTCATTTTTTGGCTATCTGTGTAAAAATAAATTAAATAATAAAATAAATTAATTAATAAAATAAATAAATAAAATAAAATAAAGGGCCCATGAGGAGGTGAGGAGATAATTTCTTGGTTTCTGAATGGGAAACATCCTTGGGATGGTATCCTCCACTGAGGGTTCCCATCCTCAGATGGACAGCCACTGTTGATTAGTACCCAAGAATGAATTCAATAGTGATCATTTATTCATGTGTCACCAAAGTTCTCAAATTGCGCTACCAAAAAGAAATCGTTGCTCTTCTGGAGGGAATTCTCTTGGACTAGCCACTCTAAATGAAGATTGAGAATGCCCTAAGAACCCACTCGCATTGCCTCGGTTTCCTCATCTGTAAAATGGACATAGCAGTTTCACTCAAGCAAAGGTTGGTCCAAGAGGAACAGTATTTTCTACTTGTTTTCTCTCCCCAGCTGAACCTGTATTTGTGCACAAGAACCAAGAACTTGGGAGAGACAACTAGCAACATTAGTAAGAAGCCCTCTTTGGACCATGCCATGATCAAATAAAGATATATTTGAGCCTGCTGATTAACGCCGCAATGGACACACTGAGAAAAATACTCATTTCCCCCCAGGAACGGAGCCCGGGTCGGCACCCACTGCGCCGGCTGGCCGGGCAGCAGCCCCAACCTGGGTCTGTCCGTCAGTCCGGGCAGCGCAGAGCCCGGCTGTCCCCTCTGGCCGCCCCCTCGCCGGCAGCGAGAACTTTGTGTCCTAAACGCTCATTCTTTCCATAGCGTAAAAAATAAACCGGCATGTGCTCAGCTCCAACGCCGCCCGTCTCCGCCGCGCTGGGGACAGCCCCGCGTCGGCTTGTTGTCCTCTCGGGCGACGCGGCGGCTCCGGCAAGAAGAGCATCGCGGCGGGGCTCGTCCTGCACAGCGCTGAGTGTCCCCCAATAAATTAAGGTGACACTGAGCGCCACAGCCCGGTGCTCGCGCCCGGGTCCTCCCCGGATTATCGGCCTCTCCCGCGCCGGGCGTGCGTGCCCCTCGGGGAGTCATTAGCTGTGATTGAGAGCAGAATAACGCCTTTAGCAGAAGGTTTCCACATTCGCGTTCTCAATGGATTTATCATGCTCGCTAAAACGGGAGGCAGAAAAAAAATATATAAATATATATATTTCCTCCCCTCCTCGCCTTATTTATTTATTTTTTATTTTTTAAGAAGAAATCCCTAAAGCAGCAGCCATTCCCCAGTGGCTCCTTGAAGCAGAAAGCAGAGGTGGCGGGGAGAAGAGGGAGGGAGAAGGAAAAAAAAAATGGATATAGTAAAACTTTTTAAGGGAAGCATGAATCGGTTCTTCAGAAAAACAAGGCGGCGGTGCCAACTGGAAATGTTTGCTTTGGGGGTGAGCGAGATGGCTGGCGTCAGCCAGGGCTAGAGCCATGCCAGCGGAATGCAATATTGGGGAAGCAGCAGGTCACTCAATCACTGGCAATTTGCCCAGGAGCAACTGGATGCCTTCGGATTTTTTTTTTTTTTTTTTTTGTGCACGTTGCTTTTTTTTTTCTTTCTCTTTTTCTTTTTTTCTCCCTTCACCCCATCCCCAAGCAAACAGAGCCACAGTAGTTTGGGGTCCGGGGTACGGGATTTCGGAACGCTGCGCTCCTGCTGGAATACCCCCGTGGCCTCCCCCAGCCGCACGGCAAGGACATCTGGCAGCAGGAGCCGCGTTAATGTAGACGGGGCTAAATCCTGCCCGAGCGCAGCGGGACGGGGAGCCAGGCGCCGCGGGCCGCGTGCGCCGGCGAGGGGGCGGCGCGGGGAAGGCGCAGCACAAGGGAAGGGGACACAACCTCCAAGGAACAGGAGTACTTTTTCCTCCAGCAACAGCAAATATCAAACGCTAGAGATGAGACTTTTGTTTATATCTTTGGGAGAAAATGGGATTTTTTTTCCCCTAGGTTTATTTGCTTGTACAAGTGGAGCAAGTGGGTAACGCACAAAAAGTTGAATTTTCCCCCGCGCAGAAAGCCCTTTAACTCCCCGCAGCACACGGGCTGGGGGCAAAGGACCCAGGGGTGATTTTCCTGCGTATCTGTCCTTTTCTCACCGTTATGGGCTGCATGCTGAGCCCAAATGCCCTGTTCCAGCTGCCTGGAGCCTGACCCGGAGCCGCAGCCATCGCTAGGGATTTGCCTGTTTTGCTAAAGAGGGAAATCAATACTGGGTCAATGCCCAAGCGCTGCACGACAGCAACCGGCACCTGATGTGCTGGGGTTGGCTGCAGCTCTTCAGAATTAGAAACGAGCAATAAAACCGCCCTGTCTCTCCAGGGGGTTAGAAGACCGTTGGGTGGAACGGGAGCTGTGGTGGGCGATGGGCTGTGTGTGCTGCTCTGAGCCCTGCGAGGTTCAATGCCACCCGGAGCAGGCTGCCCCAGCTGACGCATGCCCGTGGCACCCGGGACCAGCACCTGCCGGCCTTCCCTCTGCGGTGTCATTGCTCCCTGAGGAGCCCACAGCAGAGACGGAGCAGAGGTGATCGGTGATCTTCCACGTGGCGAGACCCAATCGATCTGTGGAGAGCTCGGAGAGAAACGACAGATTTTCTCAGCAAATATGGATGCCCAAAGGATCTCCTAAGCCGTGTTGTGCGTATATGTGCCGAGAAACTCAGGAGAAGCCTGCAGTCCTTCTGCAGCATGCACAGAGAAAGCTTTAAAATGATGACCTTCAAAAAGTCTTGGCTAGCTCTTGATGCAGGGTCTTTGGGCTGAAGAACATCAGTGCAGAATTTGCTGTGGGTGTCCTGCACCTCACCCTGTGCTGTAGCAAGGGGTTCGGATGACTTTACTCCACCCCTGCTCCTTGATACTCCTACTGCCTGTGTAGGTGCCCAGGAGATACCCATTCAGCCCACCCACACCTCCAGACCTTCAAACAGCAAGCTCAGGTCTTCCTCACCACCTTAAATCAGCTTTATTCCCCTCCTGCCCTTCAGAGAAGCTTTGTTTTGGCAAAGCTGATTTCAGCCTGATCACTCATCACTCCATGGACTCCCTCCTTTTTATATCGTCCTCCTCGTTTTGGATCTTGATGCAGCTCTTGGGCAGAGCAGACCAAAATGCACACTGTGTCCCAGCTCCCCATCCTCCTCCCTTTTTCATCCATTTTCAGCTTGAAAGAATCATATTCTTAGCAAGAGGATGGGTTTACCGTCAAATCACTGGACAAGGACTTTAATCAGAATGGATTGCATTTCCAGGTCAAATACTAGTTTCTTCTATGATCTTGAGAAAAAAATCCCCCTGCCCCAGATCATTGCACAGTACGATGGTACTTTCTTTTCCTTGCTATGTCTTTTTTTTTAAATTTTATAGGGCAGAAAGAGTCTCTCTCTTATAATGTGCATGCATAGCAAACCAGTGCAAAGTATTTGTTTTTACAAATATTTGTAAAGGCATCTTGAGCAATTATTTAATAAAATATTTAATATTTAATAAAATACCTAAGCTCCTGACAGAATGCCCTGGAGGAAAGAACATTTCCCCAGGCTCTTTTTTAGATGAATAAACAAACTTTTGCCTTGTAAAAAGAGTCAGATCAGAGCATACAGCCCCCTGCAAACATGTGAGATACCGCGGACACCCATTTGCACAAGACTTTTAATCATCTGCCTCGTTCTTCCCGAGAAAATGCTGATGGGCAGTGAGGAATGGTAGTGAAGACACCCTTGATAACCCACCAAGATAAACGTCACAGGGAAGGCTCCCACGCGGTCCCATGCTCCAGCACGGACAGCAACATGGCAGTACGAGGCAGGGTGGCCACCAGGGAACGGACAGGACCGGGCTCTTCCCTGGATTTACCCGGTGCTGCTTTGAAACCTGAGGAAATGGGGTTTCCTTCCCATTCCTCAGTTTCCCCCCAGTCTGTAATGGAGAAATAATGATCTTAGCTTCTCTTTAAAGCTCTCTGAGACCTGTCGATGAACAGCCCTTTTAAAGAGGTAGGTAGTATTATAAGCAACGGCCCTCCCATCTGCCAAGAACCAGAAGTGATACGAGGGTGATGAAATTCCGGCCACCTCATCAGCAAAGCATGTTGTCCTGGCCTTCAAGACAAGGTTAGGGCCCTTGGAGAGAGCCCGTTCCTTTTTGGGACAGAAAGGAGGGGACGCAGACCCAGCACATGCGTTCCTATTCTTAGTCATTTGTACCCATGTATCGCCACAAACGCGTATGTCCCTTCACCTCAAAAACCCATCCAAAATGAGCGTGTAGCATAAAGCCATGGGTCCTGGGAGGTCAACCACATATTGAGGGCTGATTTTAAGCAACGGGGCAGTTTTCCTATGACAGTTCATCCTGGTTGGGTGCAACGAGCACTCGACAGGCTAAAGTCTCCGTGTTGGCACGAGCCCACCAGCAGCCACTTGAGGGCAAAGCGGAGAGGACGGAGGGCGCTGGGCTGAGGCTGGAGCTGGAGAACACTCAGGTGTCCCCGGAGGAGCGTCCGTCCGTCGCGTGGATGGCCGGGTGACGCGAGCCTTGGCCGGGGGGAAGGAAGTTGGACGGAGGCGAGAGGCAGGGCACGGGCCGGGCCGCGGAGGAGCCCTCAGGAAGCGGCCGGCGGCACGATCGGGAGCTGCCTCGCGCCGCGGGGCCAAATCCGGCGCTGGCAGAGCCCCAGCGCGGGGCCCTGCGCGCCGCCCCGCCGCGGCGCCGCGGACGCCAGATGCCCGGCGTGTTTTCGCAGCTGCGCGGGCCGCGGCGAGTCACACGGGGCCCCGCGTGCACCTGTGCGACCCCGGGCCACCCGGCTATTAACAGCCGGCGACGGCGCTCTGATGCCGCATCGCTGACCGGCCGCGGCGCCGGGTGGTAAATTAGGTGCCCTGCTGACAGCCCCGCGCTCCTCTCGCGGCCCAGATGGATGCGAAGGAGAACGCGCCCAATGCTCCTTCCCGGGAAGGAGACGTCTTCTTGAGATGAGGTGGCCCTCAGGGTGTCCTAATGAGCGTGCAGGATCCTCCAGGAGGAGACGGTGCTGGAAACAAGCGCAGCTCCCTGGGGAGAAGCTAAACTGGGGATGGTTAAGGAGCAATGTGAAGCCATCGGGGTGCATTTGAGGCAGTAAAAGGCATCCGGACCAAAGAACTTCAGCAGGCTTTGAGCATCAGGAGGCTAAAATCTTCTCAAATGTGGGGGAAAACTGCTGAAGGCGTCAGGGAAGGAGGTACTGATGAAGAATGTGGTATTTACCCCTTTCCTTACTCCATCTGCAGCGACGTTAGCACCAGCACTGCGCAATATTTGCACACCCAGAGGAAAAGTCCTGCCATGTGCAACTGCTTTGTAAGACACAAGATGAGCAGGGCGATGGCTTTTACGCTGTCTCTTTTCTTGCACTGCTGACCCCGAATAATCGCAGTGTGACTAATTAACAGAGCTGGTTCGCATCACGATGAAGTATCCAACACGGACTGCAGAGCCTTGGGAATTGGATTTTGATGCTTTTGTGACTCAGAATAAATGATTTCCCAAGCATCATGTGCACAGCACAGCCAGATCTGTGACTTTTCCTCTTTTTCCTCGTCAGTTGGTTTAAGCAGAAAGATGATTTTTAATGCCAAATCATTGTGCTGCTTCCCTCTTTATGTCAGGCCGCAGGCTCACCACATTCTGGACCGGGTGCAACCCATCTGGTTCCACTAATACTTTTAATATAATATTTATAACTAGCTAAGGGCTGATCATATGACGGGTGTAATCAATAAGTCATACGCCAATTGTGGTTGCTCTATACCTCAAGCTATTTTTTCTGTATTTTGTACAGAAGCCTATGTACAGAGTCTATTGTATTTGCACGTTTGGTTACTGCTTTGCTGCCTTTGCAGTCTGGTATTAACAAAGGTTTTCCTGAGTCTCAGTAACTGAAAAGAAAAAATCACTTCTCTTCCACCCAAAAAAAAAGAAATAAGATGAGAAAATCAACCGAGAGCTCAGCCAGATAACATTTGCCACCACCCCTGGCTTTGCTGAAGGAATTGGGCTTAGGAAAGTTGTTCAATCTAAACATAACCATCTTCTCAACAAGTATGGTGAGAAGTGCTGCCAGAATTGTCACCCAACTGAAAGGAAAGCCAAGTGTGACAGTTTAGCTCATCCATATCTCTTTGTGTAGCACATCTTCATATCCAAAAGATCATCGAGTAGCGTGGAGTAAAGACACCTTACATCAATACGGGGGAGAGGAGGTCCCATTGCTTGCAAATACCTCCTCCTCGTCCTTTCTGTCCTCCCACTTTACATGGCGAGAAGGAGGAATCTCCTGGCAGATGCTCAGCTATGGAAAGATGCATTCTTGGTCAATCTGGCAAGGCACTTTGTCACATATCTTCAAAAAATTCTGGTCAAGGCATCTTTAAGGAGGGAAATATATAGCTTAGTTGAATAGAGTGAATATCCGTGGTGTAAATCCACTGGAGTTGCACCAGGACATGACTTGGCTCTGTGTGGTTGCAAGGAGACAGGAGAGGAGCAAACTCTCCCTTTCCTTGGGTTCTCATAGCAGGTCACAGACTACATAAGCAGATGATTTTGTGATCCATTCTGGCAGGGGGAAGGATGACTTCAGGTTTGAGTTTCCCACATCACTTCTACCAGCTGCCCCTGGAGAGGTAACACGTCCGTGGCCAAGACGATTCCACGCCGCAGAGCCAAGCGGCGCTGCTTTCTTGTGCTCTCTAGCAGGAGCAGGAATGAGAGGGTCCCTTCGTGACCCCATCCCATGGGAATTCAGCAGCAGAGCAGACGCTGTGCAGCAGCCCAGGGAGGACAGACTGAACACCTCAGTTTTATGCTTGGGCTTTCAGCAGTGACAACCGCTACCTTGTGAGTCAGCTTATTCAAAACTGCTCTGTGCTTAAGGGATTAACAAGTTCTTCACTGCTTGGACCACTTCACAGTGGGAAGATCCAAAATCAACTGATGGAAAAAAGGATAATTCCTCCTCTGGAGGGAGCAAGATTGTTTGTGGAACCAAATGATCAAACAACGATTCCAAGTGCTGCAAATTTTCTGTTTATGTTAGCACCAGGTACACGGGCCACATACCCAAACTCAGTGGGGCGCTGACGTGGACAATGCAGGCTCATGGTGTCATCTCACAGCTGGGACCTCACGCCTGTGCTCCGACCTAGTTCTGTGGGATGGTCAGTGTTCAATTGTAGGGGCAGGGAGAAGTGACAGGAGCAGGAGCAACCTTTCTCTCAGACACAAACTGCAGGCACAGTGCCCGTGGGGAGCACACATTATTTGATGCTTCAAATAGTCCTGAAATGCCCCCACGCTGTTCCTGAACAGTCACAAATAGCTCATCCATT
>JAUBNY010000359.1:1840415-1850515 GCA_032275445.1 Crypturellus soui | reverse complement strand
TCGCACCAAACCACTCCAGATAGGAGCTATTAAACCCAGGCAGCTTCATGTATAACTTCACCCAGCTGCAGCAATCTATTAATAATGTCCTACAAGGTAGTCTGGTCTTAGAAGGGGAGTCACATCACAGCACTATATGTCTATATATGTCTATATATGTCTATATATGTCTATATATGTCTATATATGTCTATATATGTCATATAGTGTATGTCAGCAATCTGAAAAAGAACACCTTTTGGAGTCTTTTCCCAGCACTTTCCAAGGGCCATCAAAACAGGACTTTTAAAAGCAAAACAATGGATAAATTTTAAGGTGCACTAAAATAATAGAGTGGCAGATGCAGTGAAGTCTGTTTTCCTAAAGATTTGTGTAGTTTTCCCCTATGACCTCCCCTCCTCTCCCAGTCCCATGCTGGAAAATACATCGTGCGTGTTGAAAAGTAGAGAGGCAGAGCAGAGGAGGGGGAGAAGAAGGAAAGGGAGAGGAAGAAGGAGAGGGAGAAAGACCAAAGGTGGTACAAAACTGATCCAGGATGCTTGGAAAGACCCCTGAGCTGGCTAGGGACTGAAAACCATGGGCAATGTGAGCTGGGACAGAGCAGCACAAGGCTCCTGCAGAGCCTGCTTGGGCTACATCAGCATTACTGAAATCCCACGTCAGGGCACGGACCTGATGTCATTAATATGTCATTGACTCCCACAACACCTCTGGCCCACTTGAATTTACAGGGACTTGGGCTTGAGCAGCGCTCAGCTACAACTCCAAACTCAAACAGTTAGGAAAGGTATTGGAGATAGGAACTGTGAAATTGTGGCTATCGCCTTTTCCTTAGGTGAGTCCAAAAAAAGTGCAAATCTCCCACGTAATGTGGAGGTGCTGCTTTCTATGTCTCAACCTAAATCCTTAGGCAACTTTAAAACTTGAAGTTCACCCTTCCAACCACGGTAAAAAGAAAAAAAGATGATGCCATGTGACAGCACTGAAAAGCTAGTGGGCTGTAAACTCATTGAGAAGAAGATTTGGTGAAGGCTCCTATGGAAGACCTAGACGATACATCTGCTTGAGGTGAAGGTGGACGGGTGATTGACGCCTGCTATGGGAAGGCAGGGAAAGGGTGGGAGTGGTGCCCAGTGATGGAAGAGGAGCAGTGCAATATCCTGCAGTGAGCAGAAGGAGGTCCCAGGACAGGGAACACCACCAGAGGAGTGAGAAGGGGTGAGATGAAGATAAAGAAGGAAGGAAGGAAGGAGCTGAAGACAACTAGCATCAAGCAAACAAGACAAGGAGGACAGAACAGAAGTGTTAACTGAAAGGACCAGAAAGGGAAGAAAGAACAGCCCTTCATCCTGCCAAACACAGGAATTACAGCTCCTTCCCACACATCTGTGGTTGGTACTGGAGGCGCTGGGGAGAGCACCAGTTCTAAATGAGCACCAGGCCGAGGCCCTGAAGGAACACGGGGCTGGCACAAGTCCAGCTGCAGAATCGCCCTCTGCTTTGGCATTACGGGGATGCTCAGTGGTTGCCCGGAGCCAGGATGCAGAAGGGCGCAGGGTTTTCATGGGTTGTTTCTTTATGGGCTTCCAGAAGGCCTCTGTTCGCTGGAGAAAACTCAACGCCAGGAGCATGCATGGCCCATTTGTTTCCTGAGGCCCAGTCTCCCGACCTCACAGAGGAGAAGGCTCCAGGCTGCAGCCCAGGGACTGTCCTCTGCATGGGGACAGCATTGCTCTCCCCGTAGGGGCATTTTACCCTCCGCCACAAGAGCTACACTGCATGGAAGATCATGGTCTGCAGAAGCAGTGCAGGGCTTTCTGCCACAGCCTCCTCCAAGGTCTCCGGCTGGGCAGGAGACCACAGTGGCCATGGCTCCATCTCCTGGGAGGAGGAACCCTCCTCTTGCTGTCAGTGTTTCACGGTCTCACCGTAGCATTGGCCTGAGGGGATCACGATGGGGCATAAGCGAAACACAGGGCTGGAGACCTCTACACCTCCCTCCTCAGGCAATTAACTGCTCTGATTACTCACTAATAACGAGTTGATGGTTGCAAACCCACATCGCACGCTACACAGTACCGGGAGCCCCGAGCACGGCGAAACCCGAGATCGCTCCCAAACACGGAGGGCTCCAGGCCCCGAGGAGCCCCGCTCGGCTTTTTTATCTTCCGCCGCAACATTTCGGCATTATTTTAAAAGTGTAATTGAATTTCAGTGCTCCGTGTGCGTGTGTGTGAAGAAAGGAAACGCTTCTCCCGAGATTTACGGCACGTCTGTTACTGTGTGGGCTGTTTTGACTCTGCGGCGCGGCGGAGCCCATGCAAACCGCGCGCGCTTGGAACCCGTTCAAACTTTTACAGTCCTTCAAATTGGGGCTGGAGCCGGAGAGGAAATACTAAAATCCTGTATATACAACTTCTGTCTGTGAGGGGGAGAGAAATTCCATGAAAATTAAGAACTCAATGATGTATAAATTTATATTCTGTTTAAAGGGTGGGTTGGGTTTTTTCTTTTCTTTTAGGGACTTTTTTTTCCCTTTTTTAATTTTTTTTTTGAAGAAACAATTGAGCTCTTATATAAGGAAACCTCGGATCTTTAAGTAATTTGGGATGTTGCGAACTGGTAAGGGAAGAGGGTTCAGCCATCCCATCAACACAGGAGCCGAGTTTCATGAAGGTGAGCCCGCTCGACGCGTGTGTCCTGAGGACACCCAGACGAGCCTTCTTTAAGGGCATGTGGTGTGAGCAATTAAAGCCGATCTGCAATCAGCAACCCCTGGTAATCGTCCTTCCTCAGCAGTCCTGGGGATGCTGCAGTCAACGCAACCAGCACAGACCCTGCCTGGCAGGCAAGGCCAGGCCTCTGAGACCAGTGTTTTGCTCTGGGTGAAGAGGGAGGAAGGAGAGGATTAAAGATGCTTTTAGCACCCTCTGATGGCTGCACAGCCTTGCCCCAAAGAGAATTTCTGTAAGCAAAAATCTCCATCAACCTCCTCCCTATTTTCCCATTCTGTGGCATTGCCTGGCTGCAAAGACCAACCAGCCTCTCACTGCTGCTGCCGAAACCTTCCCTATAAAACAGGGCAGCAAAACCCGCCCGGGGGCAGCAGGAGAGCCCAGCTGGTATTTCGGAAAGGCGGGTGCTGCATCCCAACCCATGGGACTTCCCAAAGGGCCCTTGCTGGCTCCCGCGCTCAGCTCTCATCCAGCAGGAAGCTGATTGAACCGGGACCGTTCCCATCTTGTTTCCATTATACTTTTATGACTGTCATGTGGACGGGGGGAAAAAGAAAAAAGGGGAGGCGGGGTGGGGGGAAACAAACAAGAGGAAAAGAGAAGCAGAACGTCAAGTTCTGCCTTTGAGGAGGCAGCGGACAGAAATATGTTGGTCAACTCCCTTGCGCACCCGCTCAAAATCAGAGTGCACACAGACAGCCCCAAAAGAGACCCGGTGCTTCCCTCAGATGGAAGCAGGGAGCAGCTTTTACAGCCCTTCTTGCTGCACCCCAGCCTGCCTCTTTGTCCCAGGGTTATTTGCTCTTCGTCACACATGCCAGGAGAAAGCCAGCCCTGGCACCGTGCCAAGGTCCAGGTGTCAGAACGGGAGCCCCAGCATGGCCAGGACACCACCCCAGTGCTCACAGCTTTCCTCTACCTAACCAGGACATCGTGGGTCATAATGAAAGGCAGGGAATCCTTAGATGTTCACTTCAGAGCAGGGTATTTGGCAGGTAAGAAGGCTGGCAATTGCCTTAGATACACATTCTATGTGTGTATTTATATATAAACTGAAAATTACGCATTCTCGCATTCACGGGAGGAAGATTCCAGCTTAAAATGTAAAGGTCAGAGCAGGCCCACACCTTCCCCAGAAGATCCAGGCAAGCAGAGAAGCCCCAGCACTGGTGCTGATGGCAAGAAGGAAGGTGAGGCTGAAGGATGCAGGAGATGGGGGACGCATCAGCACAGACTTAGACCAAAGTGCTGTAGATCGACTGCCTCCAGGCTCACGTCGTCACGTTGGAGCAGCAGAGCTAGTCCATCCCACACGAGCGTCCAAGCCACAGGGATTTGGCTCCTCTGTGCTGAAGTCTCCATCTGTCTCTGCCCTCTCTCATCTTGCTGAAGAATTTCGGGAGCTTGTAGCAACGTGCACAGCTCGCGCCTGTGAAGAACGGGGCCGAGGGCTGGGTGGCCAGGTCACGGGAACGAAGAGGGATAGGAAGGGCAAAATAGGGCTGCCGCTTTCATGTGTAACGTTTCAATGCTGCTTTGATAGACATGAAAGTCTTCTGTTTTCACCAGAAGTTTCTGCAAAAGAAAAATCGCTTTCAGGCAAGGACTCATTGTTTCCTTTCTTTCTGCTGAGTGATGACAGATCTCGCTAAAGCCATGAGCATAGGTGGAGTAGGAGAACCACATAAATATAAGCGAAAATGCACTATACTTCCCTCCCATGGAATCCTGTCAGCCCTCGTAAATCCTGCGCTGTTAGCAGCTGGATCAGGGACGCACGGGGAACAATAAACAACGCGGGAAGCGATTACCAGTGCTGCCGGAGAAGCTCCCGGAATTCCCAAGAGCCGGGTTCCCCACGGCGCTGCGAGGCACGTGCAGGAGCAGCCCAGGCCCCGGAGGGACTCAGGCTCAGTAAATGATGACGAGCAAGTAGAGAGGTGGAAGAGCTGAGATGGGGTCACGTAACACATCAAGGGCAAAGGCTGCATCTACGTCCCTTGACACCCAGTCCATAGACCTGGGTGCAGGCCAGAAAAAGGCAAGGATGGCCAGCTACTTCTCGCTCCTACACTTACTGCCTCCTTTCACATCCACGTGCTCCAGAACTGCTGGAAAGAGGACAAGACTCCGTATTTTTCTAAAAACTTGCAAGATACAGAGTGCACCATCTCTCCAGCTGAGTGACTGCTGCTGTAAGAAGAGGCATCTCCAGAGAGACATCTCACATTCTGAGCTCCTGTAGACCATTCTTGTATCACCTCTACATTTCTTAGGGCAAAAGTCAAAGGATTGACTTTGGAGTCTCTCATCAGTGGGGTGTATGTGGCTCCTGAGCAAGCAGCACAGCTCTTCCCTGAATGGCTTGCAATTTTTTGGCATCTTTTTGGTTGCTGCTCAACAACAGTGTCACTCAGACACTGCTGATGCCACTCAGATGGTCTTTGACCAGATCTCTTAGGTGTCACCGTGCTCCTGCATTGCCACCAAGGATGTTCCCATGGGGACTTCAGCTGTGTAGGCTTCCCGGTGGCTCCTCACTGCAGCCATAGAGCCTGCCCTGTCATGAACACCCTGGGAATGTATGGGTGCCAAATGCTGCTGTAAAACCAGCTGAAATGTGTTTAGGCAGCTCTGCTTCCACGGTAGCAGCCTTCTAAGAAAGCTCATTTAGTCCATAGAATGAGAGCTGAGAGGGCACACGGGTGCTGCCTATAAATAAATCAGGAGCAAGCACCAGGGAGGCAGTGGAGCTATTGAAGCTAAAAGACAATATTGGCACAGGAACAAGTGGGTATGGAAAGGCCAGGAATAAATTTAGGGTAGAAATTAGAAAGAGAAGACAACCCTCTGAGAAGCTCTGCCTGGAACAGCTTTCTAGTAACAGGGGTACAGGATACAAAGTGCCTTTGCTTTTTGCCCTGTGCAATAGGCCTTGTTCTCTTTTCCTTGCAGAGTGTGCAGGGAAGAGAGAAGACCAACTAAAAACACCGAAACAAAGTTTGCGATAGCATCTGTGCGAGAGTCTTGGAGAGTCTTTCCTTCCTCAATCCATTCTCAACATTTTTTTTGGTCCTCTTTTTTGCTTGCAGCAAAAACAACCCTTAAGTTTTCCACGAAAAATCTCCGCACCTTTTGGCAATGCCCTAGCATGGAGCAAAAAGAGAGCTTCTTCCCTTTGGGGTCAACTGAAAGGAAAGCCATAGCACAGTTCACAGCACTATATTATTTTTTAACCTCTTCATGTTATACAAAAGCTCTGGCTTAGCAGATGGAGATTTGCTGAACGCCAGCCCCCACTAGAAGATCACACTTTTCAAAAGATTTTGGAAATAGATTTACTATTAAACACACATGATACATATGGCACCGTATACAGGTTTCCTGACATCCCCGAGATAACCTGAATATACGTTAAATTACACAAGACACTGTAACTCAGATTCATTCTGAATATACTTCTAGGCTACATTATCCTTCACTTTTATTTTACTCAGGATATATTACCCCAGTCATTCGAAACGAGGGCCAACAAAATCTTCCTAGCGCAGCCTGTATCATATGTTCCCCATATACTATATTTAACAGAGAAAGTTCACCAGGGATGTTCTAATTTGATTATATATATTAAAAAAAAAAGGGAAAAGAAATAAAGAAGGAAAAGAAAGCCATCTATAAAGCTAATTCGGGGCAGATGGATAGGTGAGAGGTCTAATTGCTAAATTTATAATTCTTATTCCACAATCAATCCACTTAGGTTCAATCATAAGGACGATTACCAAGAATAGCACCTTACATAAATCCCACATGCTCCCTTTCTGGCCCACTGTATTCAAGTGTTTTTAGAATCTTTCCATCAAAAACTCCGAAAACAATAGGAGATTTAGGAGATGCTGGATAGGCAAGTGTCAGGGGAAGAACCATTTCATGCAACCTTCTTGATGCCTAAAGATTCATGAAAGGTTGCACCAAAAAAGAGGGGCATTTAGGAGGGGGGGGAAATGAATTTAACTCAGTTTAACCATGGAGAGATAAGCACACTTGCAGCTGTGTAATAATCAACTATGCGGCAGCCTGTGTATTACAAATTTAATTTAATATCTGCTCCAGGAACACGCTCACCTCAGACGCACTTGGCTCGCAGACTTCAGGAGCAGCTTCCCGCTCACCCCAAAGGGAGGTGAAGGCAGGGGACGGCTGAGGGTCCCCCCTGCTCTGCGCGGCCCAGAGAAGCCTCCCCGCTCACCCCGTGCCCTGAGTGAGCCTAGCACAAACCCAGGAGCTAACCCCACCGCTGTGCATTGGGACCAGCTTCCCATTCCAGCACGCAGCACTCTCACATTTCTGTTTCAGAATGGAACAGTGTTAAGGAGGCCTTTGGGAAATGGAACAAAAATGTTGTTTTCTTTCTCTCTTTTTTTTTTTCTTCTTTTCTTGTCTATCCATCACTTTTCCTCAAAACCTTGAAACTCGGGACATCCAGCCTAACACAATCCAGATCTGGCCCGTTCAGGCTCAAAATGAAGTGACATCTTCAGGGTTTCTGGGCAAAAAATTCACTGGAAGGGCCAGGGAAGGGGTTTTGTCCCCCAAGATGAGAAGCTGTGAGGGAAACCTGGATGCTGGGTGCAAAGGTAAGAACAAAATTTTGGCTTCTCAACCCTTTTGAGGATCAGGACAAGCCCAAGACAAATTTTCCTTCTTGTGTCCCATATCATTCAAAGAAGTTAACAGTAGTGTCAAGAATAAATGAGCCAAGAAACCTTACAGCAAGAGCAAAAGATAGGGAAGATGTAGATGTAGTATTTCTGAGACCTGTGAATTCCCTGCAATCCTTTGCTTTCTCCCTGTTCATCTAAAACACCTACTTTTCCAGCTCCTTGTTGCAATGCAAAGAGAGCAGCCTCCCCTTGCTCCCAAGGGGACCACAAGAACGCGAGATGCTCAAATATTCTGGCACTGGAGCATCTCCTAAGTGCCTTAGCAAGAGCTCTCCCTCCACATCCTCCCACAGAGGATGATGAACTCCAGCTCTGTCTGCCCAGCTGCCTCAGGGGTGATGCCTGCACGTCTCCTTACACCTGTAAGTAAAGGTGCATGGGAGGAATACAACTGCAGGTCAACAAACCTCTATTCCCAGAGAGATCTCTCTCTCTCTATGATCACCCACCTCACTGCCACTGCGCAGCTCCTCTGCAGGGACCTCGGTAGATGTTTTCTGCCATGTCTTTGAGCATAAATCTTGGGAGCTGTTTGAAGACTTGCAAGTCCCTAAATTTCAATCTCTATCTCCTTGCTTATCTTTTGCATCCAAGGAAAGAAGCATTCCACCTGGAGACCTAATAACAGTAACTAATAACTTTAACTTTTGCCATTTCACCCCTATTCAAAATACAGGAATATGCACCAGGCAGTCACGATTGCCTTGTAAGAGTGACCATGATAGGTTACAGATTGCTTCACATATGAGGCATATGTGCATATGGCTTGGCATAGCTTTCCTCCCAGCCTTCATGAGGGAAATTTTATGCTTCATACTTTTTTTCCCCACCAAAAACTTGTTTTTGAACATCAAAATTCTCGCTAGTAAAGTTTGTCTGATGCCGGGATATGAAAATCACAGATGTTGGCTAAAAAGTGGTCACAGAGACTGGAAAGTTTCTATAGACCTTGTAAAACTTCACAGACTCAAATGATTGCAGCTACGACCATACAGTTTATTTCGGAGCAGCCTTTGATTGAACCGGGAATTCGGTTGACCGTTGCTCAAAGGATTCAGTTCCCAATGCAGACCATTGCCTTGGAAAATACTTCACAACGTGAGATTCATTTCAAGAAGGTGGCTCTGATGGATGTGTTGTGTGCACAGACTGTAGAGGCAGCGGGTGTTGCAGCAACAGCGTTCTCACAGCAAGGCACAGGCCAACACGGCCAAGCAGGGCTCCTCCATCAGCCTTGGTCTCCCATCCCTCAGCACTGGAGGACAGAGGCTCCATGCTGGTCCCTTGCAGAGCATTGTCAGAAAATCTTCACCTTTTTCCTCAAAAAAGGAGGTTCCTTCTCTTCCCTTTCGAGACCAAGAGAGGAACCCACCCTAGCGTAGCCACCTGAGAGCCCGCAGCAACAGAAGATGTCATCACAGCTACAGTTTCCAGCACAACAAAAATAACATCAAGACTATCCGCCTATTTCAGGACCATTCTCTCATGCGGTGCTACCCAGCCAAACTATTCTGGGCCGCTACTGTACTTGCTGATAGACACTGTATGCGTGTGCCCAACATACTGTACATTCCCTTGTAAGGGATTGCCCCATTCCCTGCTCTGCTCAGAGTTTTCATCTGGCTCTTTGCCTCACACCTGCTAACTGGAAGTCTTGAAAACCTGCTCCAGAGGCTCCCCTGGGAGCTCCCCGGTGGCCTATGAGGGCTTCAAATCGAATGGGGTGTTCCCAGAGCGGGGGCGAGTTCGTACATCATCAGCATGAGCTCTTGCCTTGTGCCAGCCGTGTGCTTCTTGTCAGGAGGCCTCCTGAACACGTTCGCCTGCATTTAATAGACCCTCTGCCGTCAACTATGGCCTGGGACCAAGACGCTGCAGGAGGAGGGAGATGGACACGATCGCCGGGACTGAGGTGGGGTTCACTCCTCGGCTCCACGTCAGAGCACCTGGAGCTGGAGCTTCGCTCAGGATTTATCGCCGCTGAGCTCAGCGGGGCGTAACGGCAAACTCAACTTTTATGAGGTTCCCGGGCGCCCTCGGATCGGCAGCCCGTGCTTTTGTGTAACACCTTCTGCAGCGGGATTCTGGGCCACGCCAAGGGCTGCAGGAGTGAGTAATGCGAATGAGACAACCTTGGAACAGAAAGATGGAGAAGCCCGTGAACCCAGCGCTTTCCGAGTTAAAGGGAAAAGTTTCAAATCAGATGAATTCATCCCGTCCAGCTGTAGGCACTTTAACACGATGGCTAGACAGAGCCTCGCTGCTCTAGGGTTTCTTTACAGTCCGTGAAGACAGGCAGGCTCCTCCAGAAGGCAGTTCAAATCCTAGGGATAGCACAGCTTTTCCCTCTTTCCATTGACTTCAGAGGAAAATTTAGGCCAGTTGCATTTTCAAGTGAGGCACCTGGGTTAACAAGGCGAACCTCGGCCAAAGCCCTTGGTGTGTCGCCAAGGCGAGCGGAGCAGGACGCGCTCCTGCACACACCACGCCGCTAACATGGTCAGTCCAATGTCTGCCAGTGCGGACCTGCAGGAACCCCCTCAGAGCAGAGACGAGCACAGGGTCCTCACAGCCCGTGGGACCTCTCTGCTGACCTTAGCAGCGATAACTGAAAATTGCTGCCGTGGAAGGGGCAAATTCTTCA
>JAUBNY010000359.1:1804661-1822207 GCA_032275445.1 Crypturellus soui | reverse complement strand
CTTCCTATGCAGAGAGGAATTCTGATATGCAGCGTAATTGTTTTACCACAACAAATTAAGCAAATTTAGCAAAACTATTCAAACTGGACAAGTGAAACACACAACTTCCTCAATAATAACCATAAAAGAAAAGGACAGAAAAAATTGCAACGTCTGAGACAAACGTGTAAGTAGAAAGTGGTTTCATCAGTTTATTGCTTTTTGCAACCCGAGCGTTGATGCCATTCACAGATGGTCGAGTCTGCGCAAGAGTTTCCCAAGCAGTAGATGCTACCACGGAGAACAACGTTTTATCACAAGCCATAAAACTGGCGGGAAGAAAACAAGAATCTAAACCCCATTCACATAACTTGAGAATCTAACAATAAATAGAACAACTCCAAAACGCAACTGGCATTTACAACAACCGACTATTCTTAAGTTGGAGTAGAGCAAAAAGTTCTGGTGAGGGATCAGATGCTGGGATATCCGTGTGTATCCGTGTAATCCTGGGTGTACTCAGGATTTCCTCCCGACACACACACACTAGGAATTCTTCCAGCCCTTTTGAAATTTCACCAATACCAAATTAAATTAAGGTCCTTTGCTTCCAGTTTACACATCAGGAAAAAAATAATCAGCATGTTTTAATATATTAAAGTAAAAGGCTATCTGTATAAAACTCTTCACACATGAAATATTTTTAAATTAAATATAATTACCGTGCCTGCACAAAAACATGGATTAGAAATTTATTGCTAGTACAAAAAGTAATGCATTTCAAGGAGAACTTAGATTAATATTATTGCTATAAACACAACCAGTGCCAGAGACTAGAATCGGATATTCAAATTGGCTTATCATTCGTAAGTGGCTTTCAGGTAAGCACAGGTGCATGGGACTTTTGAAGGATAAAGTCTACTGCTTCCTCCAGAATTCTGCTTTTTTAATCTGCTGGCGTTTTACTGTCTGTCAGTATAGCAACCGCCACCCTTCCATTGCTCATACATTGTCCTTTTATCATTTATTAGGTCCTCTCGCCATGGAAACAAAAAAATACAAACCAAAAAATCCTAACCTTGCCTTCCCGCAAGTTTTTTTTTGTAGGATTTAACTCTAACTGTGCATATCTTGGTCAACAATAAATAAATACTAAATAAAAAGAAAAAGAAGGAGGAAGGTTCAGCACCTGGTGATTCCGTGACTATGAACAATACATCTCCATGTCAACCTTTGAGCAACTTAGTCACAACCTTTCATTCCCCAAGACGGAATCAGGGATTGCGGAGTGATTGAGTAACAGCGCTACTCAGCGCAAACAGTCACATCTACTACCCTGCTAGAAACAAAACGCAAACAAACATCTCAACCTGGTCACTGCTCTGGCACAGCCCAGTTTCTCTGCAGTTCAACTTCCAGTCAAAAGAACGTGTATTTGAACAGGACAAATATATATGTATTTATATATGTTGCTTTCAGCAATCACCTACCTTGCTACTGTATGACATTACCTCCTCAAAGTGATTTTCTTCTTAACTTCTATGTGCTCACCCAGTTGCTGACTTAAAAGGTGACCCAGAAGCACAAAAAAATCTGCCCCTGACTTCAAATAAACAGTCAACACTAGAGATCATAAGAATTAACATCCATCAAATTAAGGTTATAATATTTGTAAATAATTACAAAAGGAGAATAAGCCAATGGAAATTTCATCTTAGTTACAGATTCTCTTATTGCTCTATGTAAGATTTATATAAAAAGGTGTTTTCTGGAACTCATGAAGAACAGATAGGTCCCTAATTCTCAATTCTAACACTAATTCTCAAGTCACTGTAAAAAAAAAGGGGGCAGGTTTCATATTAATGCCATTTTTTTAACAGGGTGGTTGAATTCTGCGGCAAACCAACTAGTTACAAACACATATCTGCGTCTGAAGGAATGGAAATGCCAAGAGATTTGCTGCAGGTCAAAGCCTCGTAGTAGATCAATACTCTTGTACCATACCCTGGGGCCCAAATATGCCTCATGATAAAGCAGGATTCTAAACCCAATGCATTAACAAATCATTGATTTTAATACCAAGCACATAGGCTAAAGAACTTACTATTCAGTTGTTGCCACAATAGTTTCGTTTCCTTCACCTCCACTCCCACATTCCTCCTCCACCCCCAAAAAATATTAGCACAATAGCAAAAGAATATAAATATTTGAGGGGAAAACACCACGGTCAATTTGCAACAAAAGACTTTTGAAGCATATGCCTTTCTTTTCATGTCAGGCATGAAAAGGAGTCATACACCAGGAACCAGATTCACAAAGACAGTAGTTCAATGGAAAAAATTAAATCTCTTATACTTTTAGACAACTCAGGCTAGCATTTGTGCGTACCATACACACCTGCAAACAAAACTCTGCTTTTCTGCAGGCAACTTAAAATATTACAGACATTACATATTTAAATGGATCTGTTAAATCAAAGTTGTATTTACAAAGTTATCCACAAAAATGTGCAAAGTAAAATGCAGTATCTAAATAAATTTAAAAATTCAACAAATTAAACCTGACTTAAAAAAAAAAAAAAAAAATGACAGCAGAGATTCCAGTTCATTTTGTACAGGCTTTAACAAATCACTGAAGACAGTAAAAGGGTTGTTCCAAACAAACCTCTGGAAAGTTCACAAATGCAAGCATGCTGCAGGAGCACGCTGGGCAGACTAGCTGTCTTTGGTGCAGAATTCACAATGTATCCCCCCGGTGAGGTCTTTGACGACGTTTTCTTTAACCAGTCTTTGCAGGAATTTCGTTTCGCCCGTCACGTTGTGCATGGTTTGTCTGTTCATGGCAGCCATGCAGAGGTTGTTGTAATAGTGCAAGGGAGCGCTGGGCTGGTCAAGGGCATATCCAAACCCTGCCAGGCTCACTTCGTCACACAGGTGCGTGGCCAGAACAACTGCGGTGACCCCAATCGTGGGTACATTCTAAAAAGGAGGGGAAAAAGCCTGCTCAATTCAAACACATACTGTTTTTGCCAGTTTTATAACATTTTACAATACTTAATGGATTTACTAGCTCCCCTGTAGGGCAGAATAAAAATAATATCACATTCTCTCAAGGCAAGGGGAACACTACTGCAGGAAATAATTCATTCAAAACAATTTTATAACTGAACAACTAAAATTTGGATAATTGCCTTTAACAAGAACTTTGGTTTTCGGTTCTGTATTCTTCCTTGTGAACTGAAGGTAACATCTCCTATTTCTAAATAATTTAACTGCAAGAAAACCCTTGCTTCAGCACTCCAGGAACTGCTCATATGTTGTTAAAACTGACATTTCCTGATCCATGCTTACTCCAGTCTTGAGCAACAGGCTAACAATGTTGTTCAAAATACCACATTTCACTGGAAAGCCCTTGAAGAAGGTACATATGCTAAGACACAACTAAAATATACATACTTGGCTATCTTACCTTGCGATATTTATTTAAAAAGTGAGAAGAACCTTCAAAACATTTGTGCAATGCAATGATGTTACCATGATACGCTCTTACACAAGAGAAGTGAAGCCTGGAAATACCGAATGGTTCATTCAGAAATACTGAAGGGTTATTTGGAGTTTCTCAGAGCCCCAGAGAACTCCTGGCACCCAATTTCTCAGGTACAGAACTAAAAAAATTAACTAAAACACTTTTTCCTGCAGTATTTAATTAAACTGGGTGAATCACTTTATACTATTGCTGAAGCTATGGACACAGAGGGAGGTCATGCCCACAGTTGCTATTAAGCACACTGGTATGCATGTAATTCCAATAGCTGGAAGGAATTGCTGGAGAAAAGGGTTATTTCATACTTGCCCTGTTTCTGTTCTCCCTCTGCTCTCACTACAGCAGGAGAGAGCTGTCAGCAGCTGGTCTCTAGTGTGATTTAACCTGGCTAAGCAGCAAAAGCACTAGTCTTTTGAGACAGTTACTTCGGAGAGAGTTAGCAAGCTGGTATTGCTTCATACCAGCTCTCAAATTGCACAGGGAGACTGTATCGAAAGAAGAGGCCAAAACATTTTTAGTTTATTTCACTTCATATTTTTGTGCAACCTCTCTCCTGTAGAGAGCAGCTTACCTTATCCCAGCCCCAGAATTTCGATCGAGGTTTGGGGAACTGTAGAATGTCCAGTGCAGTCTCTTTAACAATGATTGGATTCAGAATCCGAAACTGTTTTGATGTAAAGGGTATTTTGTCAGCAACCGCCTTCCAAAAGAAAAGTCGCATCCACAGAGGCTAAGAGAAAGAACAATCAGTTCAGTTCCCCTTTCCAAAGGGCAACTTTCACGTAACACCCAAGTTATCAGAATTCATCTCAGATCATGAGAAAAATCAGGAAACAGTTTACAGCTAAGATAGCTCAGGAATATCAGCACACAATTCAAGAGATTGACTCAAAAGAGGAAAAAGTCTCATATTAATTGTAATTGCAGACATTGGGGTTGGTAAGGAAGGGGAAGTTTGTTTAGTGTTTTCTATAAGTGCACTTTGTTTCTAATCAGCCAACCTATCCTCCTGCCCCTGCAGATTCTTCAAATTTCCCCAGCACAACGGAGCAGGCAGCAGTATTTAACAAAATGGGAAGCGGAACCTCAGCTTTACAGGGACATTAACCAGGGCACTCTGCAGCAAGCACTGGATTTAAAACCGTTTTGCTCAGGCTTTGGAGCGGACGGTTCCTGTTTGACAGTCTCCACTAGTGATAAACACAACACTCCAGACGAGGGATTTACGCAAGATCCAGCACACTGGATTCCCACCCCAGCCACCTGCAGTCAATTGGATATGTGCTCATGGCAGAAAATAATACCCAATCAGGCTCATTTTATCCATCTTTCCCTGTAACGTTTAACATGAAGCAAATGGTAAAACTGAAACAGCTGCACCACAGAGCTGTTTTTTAAACCAGCCTATTTCTACAGCAAGGTGCAACTCTACAGTGGCTTATAATTAAATCCAGGATCTGATTAAATCCCTTCCCATTCGCTTGAAACCGTTTACTGAAGCAGCAGTGTATGCACAGGATGTTGACCCACCTGAAAGCCTAATATTTCAAGTTTGTTTTCAGCTCAATCAGTTCCCCAAACTGACTTTCCCCAAAAGCAAAATCACACCAGAGCAAGCAAGGTGTGAACAGAGAGGTGCAGATGCATGTATCTTTATGCTTCTTTTCAGCACAAATACAAAAGTTTTGTTTAATTATCTGCAGTACATACGTAAGAAGAGAGAAAGAGCTTGGGATAAGAACTGAAAGTGCTGAGCCACTGATGGCAGTAACAGAGCAAGATAAAATGACCAGGAGCAGAAGCAGAAAGACTGGATTTGGGGATAGACAGAGAAAACAGAATGGCAATTCCATTTTCTCCTCTGATTTCATATTTATGGAATATTTATGCACATTACTCTAGTCCTGCTCTTAAAGTGAACAAAAGAAAATATGTTTTTCCATAAACTACATACTTAAGACTTGTAACAGAGGGTAACAGAGTAACTGAGGGTACAAATGCCAAAAATATGCTTTTGGTATAAAAAATTGCTTTCGAGGGTTGAAGAAAAAGTCGTGCTTCTGCTAGTCACTCTTTAAAAGCAAGTTTTAAAAGACAAAACAACTAGAAAGTTATAAAACAAGTCAGTCAGGGATTCGATCCAAATCAGAAGCTGGCAGTATGTAAGATTGCCATATTCCTGCAAATAAAGGCATGGACCACACTGCCTTGCCCTTGGTAAAAACCGCTGAGCGATCAGTTATTCAGTTTGTACACAACCAAGAAAGTCTCCTCTCTTGAGAACATACTCAGATTGTTCAGAACAAGCCCGTCTCCTAGAGCACACACACTGCACTACAGCAAAGAATGTTCTGGTCAATATTAAGCAGCTCTTCCATATGACTCGACATCATAATAGTCACAATTAAAAGGGGGGTGTGGGTTGCGAAGTACCTAAAACATTATGTATTAAATTGTTAAGGAACCCAACAGGCCTTCTTATAAATCTATATCAAATGAAAGCTCAGAGCAGGTTTCTTGATTTTTTTTTTTTCCAATTTGTGGTTAGAAAAGCCTAGCTAGTGGCTTTCCACTTGGTGGAATTATATGCCAGCAAATTGAAAGAGGTCAAACCCACAAATTCAAAGAGATTTTGGAAACAGGAAAACCTTCTATCAGTTCCCTAGGAACCTCTGCATGGAGCAATGCACTTTAATTATTTAATGAGAAAGGAATAACTATTTAATTTTAGAGCCACAGACAATGCGAACAACACATATACACAGGCCTCAAGTATACATTAACTGCATGTATGCCCTTGTAGCAGCACAGACTGTAGTGGTTAAAAGAAACGGTCTGACCTCCCAAAATCTCATTTCTATTTCTGGCTCTGCAGACTTGAACAAATCACTTCAGCTTAATGTGAAATGAATTCCACTTTATTAAACATTCAACATGTCATGTTGTTTTGTGCCTGTAGACCACCAAGATCTCCTTTCATATATTTATTTATTTATTATCAGTAGCATGTGGCTTCAACCTGAATGCTGGTACTAACTGTAAGTAGCAGACATTCAAAAATACATAAAAGATACTCAGTACAAACCAGGAAATAATGGTCAATCAATATCTTAAATACTAGAAATCAAAAAGAAAAAGAAAAAAAACACAAGTATGTAATACTTTCCCTTACATACCAAGGTTTCATTTTTAATCATTGCTTGAAGCCAGTTGAAATCAACACTTTTAAACAGAACAGCCACAAACAAGCTGGCAGAATGATAGTCGTGTTCAGAAAATGAAGCTCCTTCTGGATAAGTCATCCTTATAGTTGTTTTGTTACCAACATGATCTGTGTATCCTTGAACTGGTGCATCGTTTAACCTACAAAAAAAGTTTAAATACAAATTAAATTGCACAGGGATGCAATTTAATTAAAATGTCAAGACAGTAAGCAAAGAACTTCTATTTGGCCCCCAGCTTTTCATCAGAGCCGAGTACAATGTTTTCACTATCTCCGTGTTCCTTGCCTCACACACTCATCTATTCCTTATCTCTGAGAGGCAGCCAATTCTATTTTTGGATTTAAGTGTCACAAGTGCCAAATTTTGAAAGGAAGAGCTTGAAGGAGAAGTGCTTAAAACAGCACTGCAGAATTTCACTTTGCCTTGTGATGGTTCGGAGAGGTTTAAAAGCAGAAGGAAAGCACCTAGAAAATTGCACGTATTTTTTTATACATGTATGTGAGTTTACACACAAGAAAGGTGTTTACATTATCCCTTCACCAACACACAACCCTGCAATATAATGCTTTCTGTGTCAATCCAGCTCACTAGGACGTCAGTTGATAAGAACTGCATCCATGAGCTTGTGAGTTCTGCAGAACTATCAGTAAAAGCCCTACAAACATTTTTATTTCAACAACACAGTGACCTCCATACTCTGACACAGTTTCAGCAATTAGTGCAAATCCTCTGCTCCTCTCAATGCAGAAATGTTTGTATAGCTTTGCATAAGAGGTATTCACACACTGTATCAACTCTTTGCTTTTGAAAGGGAGCTTGTTTCGGTTGACAGAATTATGTCAAAATACTTTCATTAAATTTATCTGTTAGTTTACATGAATCAAAATACAAAGAAAGAGTTCTAACTTTTCTATTCAGAAGGCAGGAATGCACAAATATATTTAACACAAACATCAGACAATTGTGTGGATAATCACAGAATCATGCACTATTCCTATAAATATAAGCAAATATCAGCATGCTATAAACTGAGCAAATTGCAAGCTGAAACTATAATTCATTTTTATTGTGCTTGAAATAGCTTTTATAAGAAAAAAATACTTCACATAAACATCTCAAATAATCGGGGGGGGTGAGGGGGTAGAAACAAGTCCTAAAGCCTACTTCAGAAAGCTTAAACACATGAATGGATAAAAAAAATGTATTTTCTCTGATTTTATTGGATCGTCATCATTTCTGCCCATGTTTTCTCATACCTGATATCAAAACCCACAAATTACAGTGAATTCTTGCCTTTCAAATATGATAATTTTGTTATTTTGCTCCTCAAGACTTTGAATCCTACCAAGTCACAAGTAAATTTCTCACAGAAACTTGTGAACTTACAAGAACTAGAGATGTTTTCCTCGTATAAAACAAGTCTGCTCATAAAGCAAAACTGAAGTAGTTTGAATCCTTAAATAAATGGGAAAATGCTTACCTTATAACAATATCAAACTGATTCAGTAAGTGACCTAGCTCTAAGCCATGAAGGATTCCACCACTGCCAATAACAACGCAGCGTTTACAGTGTTTTGACTTCAAATCTTCTGGCAAATCATGCTCAGGTAAGAGTTCAAGGAGGCTCTGAAGCTTATCAAAGAACTTGTGAAATCCAAAGGGAGGACCATATTTAAATAAAGCTTCGTCTTCTTTTATATTTTTTCTTACAAAAGGAAATATGTCCATGTTGTACTTCTCTGCAAATAACTTTGCCATTTCTTTTTTTGCATGAGAAGGTCGGCACTGTTCCTGCAGCACAGCGCTGGCATACTGTTGTGCTCTCTAAAACAAAATATGCAAAATTGCAGTCAGGAAAGCTACTTTCAGTGACAGAAACAGCCCTCCCAAAGCAACCCATCTGGGACTGCCAACACTTTACCAAATATAGGCTTTTAAAAAGAAAGTTTAAACCAAGAAACACAGGATTAGTCAGTTCAGGATGAAAAACTGCAACTGAGTGTCTCTTCATTAAGTCATCTGGATAGGAGCTTTTCTAAATACTAAATTTAGGTAATGAGAGAGATAAATGAATATAATATCCTTTATATAGGAAAGATCTGCCCCAGGGGCAATTTGAAAAATTTAGCACTGCTACTTATGAAAGCAAACGAAAACTCTGAATTGCAGTTACTCGCCTTACTTAGCAGCAAGACAGCAAGAGGGACTCTACGTTGCTGCTCAAATGCGCGACCCAACCACAGCAGGTTTGACACAACAGTTGGAAAGTTGTATCAAATGGCACAAATGGCTTATTCACAAATCAACAAAGCTACGCTTTTTCTAAAAAATTGCTAAAGTGGTATTTCTATGACTAAACACAACACTAAAAGAAGTGCAAAGGGTGATCTCAAGTTCACTTTGAAAGATAAATAACCAATATAAGTAACTACAGTTCTGTATCATCTTATAGCTGAACCTATTTAAAGAAATCACACACTGATGCATCTCATTAGAAAAAGCTCTTCATGGAATTTTTTTAGAAATTTGTAGCAGCAAGCTGCTACCTGAAATAAGGAAGAAGAGAAATAGCCAGCTGCTACTCACAAAAAAATCCATTTGCATGACAGTAGGACTTTGCTCATCTTTCCTCCACTTTAATCAAGAAACATTAGAGAACAAGAGGCTGAGAAAGCCAGAATTCAAATCTGCTGCTTACACACTTCCTCTTTTGCAACGGTAAGAAAAGAGGAGAGTGTATCTGGATGAATGAAATGTAGCTTTGGAGAGATATTGCAGGGTAGTATTTTATTTTTTCAAAGATGACTTCTACAGAGCTGCTTCTGCCACTGTGACAAAGCCTCAGGCTTTGTATACCCAGGCACTCTGGGTATACAAACACCACACTTCTTTGGGCTGTGCATGACTGAACAAGCTTCGTGACACATGCTGATAGCAGGACTTTGTGCATCCTGAGAAGAACCTTATTTTTCAGCCCATCAGCAAAAACCAAGGCCCAGCTGTTTCACGAGAAAAGAGGGAACACGTGTACAGCTGTACATCTCTAAATCTATTCGTATCACACTGTAAGCTCTTTTGCTGGCTATTGCCATCATAAAACTGCTTATCAAAGATTGGTGTCACACTGTGCCCGTCACCAGACAACTGCCCAAGGAGTTTAGAATCTGCTGCTGTTATCCAGCTAGACAGAGTGTCAACAAAAGAAAATGAACTATATGAACTTATGAACCATAAGACATCAATAAAACAGAGCCCACACAGCCCTTTGCAATGGAGCAACTCAAAACCCAAGGCAAATGCAGCATGAGGAAGAGCAAACAGGTAAGTAGGAAAAGCCAGAAAAGCTGCAGCAAGAATTATAGAAAATCTTTTAGCCTTCTTTTACACAAGCTTAAAAACCACATACAAAACCACAGCTGAAGCAAATATGTGCTATTTTAAAAGTTCCCACTCCAAAGAAAACCCAGAACAAAAGCAAAAAATTTCTACAGAGCTGCACCGTCCTACATAACATCTGCACCTGCTTCCTAATATCCGAGCAACTGCAAAGCAAAACAGAACAGGGAACCAGTTTGGGGGCAGAATAAAGTTTGGGTGTTGTGTTGCTTTTCATTGACATTCACTTCCTGACCACAAGAACATTTGCACTGACATAATGGGCAGATAATGAAGCAGGACTGTGCAAGATCACTCCTTAAAACACAGGGCCAGCTAGAAGTAGGAGTGAAGCTGGGCTTGGTGACCACAACCTCAGTCTCCTCCTGGAAGCACTCACACCTCAAGCTGCACAAGAGCTAAGGGAACAGTAGTCCTGGCTAAACTTCAAGTCTGTAGCTCCATCTCTCACATGAAAAATGTCACAATGACATGTCCATTTCAAGGGTTATTCTTAACAGTCAGTCATGCTGTTATCTCATTTCACCCCTGAATTCCAGTTCTCTGTGCACTGCTCACCATCACTGTTCCGCAAGAACACCACACAGAAGCCCTAAGAGATGAAACAAAGCAAAATACATCTGCCTTCACAGGATGACTTCATCAACTCCATTACACATCCTTCTAACTCTTATATTGTGCATTAAAAAAAAAATCAAGTAAAATACACACACAAAAAAACCCCACCAACCTTTACACGATCGAGGTCCACATATGGCATTTTTGTTGTGTCACATTCTTGAAGGCCAAAATGTAGTTTGATGATATAAAGGAAGCACACTCCAACCACAAACAGTAGAAAAAGTCTAAAAACAAACAGGTGTGTGTAAGAGACAGTAGAAAAAAACACTATTTTTGCAGCATTTAACCTACTGTTAAGTTACTTTTGAACAAGTTTAAGGTAACTTAAGAACTGAAAAGACATATGTGCATTCAGTTCAAACTAACAAAACCTTTAATATTGAGTGCTCTAAACTTTCCAAAACTCTGAAGAGAGGTCTGCAGGAATCTGCAAACCTAGAGATGCTTTAATATAGAACCTGCTATAAACTGACACTTTGGCTCTATACAATTCTATACCTATATCACACGCTTTAAATATGACTCTAACGTAACAACAGCTCCACTTAAAAGGAATCAAAAAACGACTGTTTCAAAGGGCATTAAAAAAAAAGAAAAAGAGAGATCTTCATGCAAGTGAAAACAACAACAAATAATGAAAACGACAGAATCTCAGCTTGCAAGACTTTGGGCTCATGGTCACCACTCGCAAGTAAAACTTCCAGCTCATTGGAAGGCCAGAATGCAGTTTTAAATGCTTAAGCTTGTAGTGAAGAGCCAAATTTATTTATTTATATTCTCAAAACACTTATAAAAAAAAATAATACTTTACAATTGAGTAGCACTTGATAATTGACAGCACACTTCTGTTATGCTTATTTCTCATTACAAAGTAATCTCACCATTCATCTCAAAATATTCAGTTGGTTCATTTCATGTCTGAACAGCTTTGCAAAAATTACATCATTATGTGGTTAGAGTTGTGACTGAGCTCAGCATATGTAGTGCAACCTTTGTTATTGCTTTTCATACTGGATTTTTAAGTATTTCCTATGATTTTCTAAGGGCTGCATATGTCTTTCAATGTCTTAAAAATATACAAGCTACGAGGTGTTTGGTCTGTCTGTAAACTCACTCAGGTAAACTTTATACAGGTTTCAAGGATTTCAAAAAGCCCTTGTTGCCAATCTTGACCATATTCTTCACCAACTTCTGTAACGCATGACCCACACTAAACCACATTTATGATACAGATAATCTCCAAGTTTCAGTAGTAGCAAGATACCTAGCATATGGACTAATACACACAACTGACAATCTTTCATAATTTGCAGTACGTGCTGTAAATGCTACGATAACAGTGAAAAATTCTGGGCAAAACTAACAAGGTGGCCATGGGAAAAGTACTACTATTCTGGGGGTTGATTTAACCAATTTCAGTTTTATATTGATAGGAATGTTAGCATTCCTGTCATGTTAGACTGCCTCTCCTGAAAAATCAGATAGCCCAGAAATACAGAATACACAGACAGATGAATGAGGCTTCTTTTCCTCTACAGAGGTTTAAGGAGTTATTTCTAGACCAAGCTGAGACTGCATCATTCAGGAGTAGAAAACATCTGTGAATTTATCAGCTTAGTTTTAAGTTTTTGTTTTGTTTTTTTTAAAAAGCTTTAAAGTCTAAAAATTCAAGTCACAAACTATCACAGTAGTGAGATACTGGTTTTACATGTAATTTGGGACATATACTTAAATATACTTTCTAAATCCAAGGCGATCCTACACTACATACAACACAGTAATGAACATTTTGTGGTGCAACATCATGGAAGAAGAAAAGTCACCATAAATGAACAAACTGTGAGGGGACATATCCTCCTTCTATCTTAAAACTTCCACTGTCCTTAATTTTCATCAGTTATCAGACCTTGTCACTTTTACTGACCTGGAATACTTACGAGCAAAGTACTGGAATCTCACATTAGCAGGAGAAAACTAGTGATACTACAAGAGAGATTAAGCATCTCAAAAAGTTTTAGCTGCCAAAAATGAAAACTAGGTGCCTGATCCTCCATTCGATTGCCATAGAAAATCCCACTTCTTGTTGCTCCATCCTACTTTTTTTTTTTTAACTCTCCATACTAGGGGGAGAGGAGCTGCCCTTTGAATGACCACAACAGTGACACTTACTTGGGAGTACCTTTTAAAAACCAGCTTGGTCTTTTCATGTTTGGGTGCAACTGTCTTATACCATTGCACAGGAGGTGAACAGTCGCTTTTTAACTTCACACACTTGTCGTCACTCAGCATTGCTGCAGAAAGAAGGAAAAAAAAAATATCACAGTGTTTGCTTAACAGAAATCATTCAGAAGGCATCCAGAGACTTAACTCACTCTGCTCCCCAGAGACTTCTGGTCATCCTGTCAAAACCACTGAATCACTGCTGACTACCTCATGATTAATCACATACCCATTTCAAGCGTACTTCTAGGAGATTATTCTAAGAATATGTGAATGTTTCCTGGTAGGGAAAAGAATTTACCCACAGAATCCTTAGCACACATTCCTCATTTGAGCTAATCTATAGTACTTGATGCTTTATAGTATTATTTGAGGTAACTATCAATTGATATTCTAAATCACAAGGCTACAGAACTGGTAAGGCAAAAGGTCCCTTCCAGCAGTCAAATCCAATCCAATGAAATTTTAGGAATTCGGAAGTTAACACTGAGTCTGACTCTCTTCAAGCTGCTGCATATCACTTATCAGGAACAAACCTGAGACACATAAAAGGTTGAAGGCCCCCAAACCTTGCCTGATACAAGGCAGAACAAGTAAAGATGAAGATAAACACAGCACCTACGTCCCCTGAAGAGCTGGCAACAGACAAGTGACGCTTTCTGGAGTCATCTCCAAGCAGTCATAGCCCGCAAAACAAAGCAAGGCTAATGGGCTTTGCCAGCAGAAAGCTTTACCATTTACCTCCGACATAAGTAATACCATAATATTGGGGTATTACTAAAGGGGATAAGCAACAATAAAAACAGCACCAAGTACCCAAACACGACTTTCACCCTCCTACTCATGTGCACTCCATATTCATTTTGCTCCCAACTAAGAACTGCAGCAAACTGACTGAGTCCAAACAAAACAAGCCTAGTGTGCATCAGGAAAACCTGCTGCAAGGTCTATATCCAATAGGCAAGCTGAAATGCTCCGCTTTGGCACCTCCAGGATAGGACGCATGCCCCTCCTGTCCCACTTTGCAACCAGGACCTCTTGGCACCCCTCATCATTACTGAGAACCCACTGCCCTTAAACAAACACGCGTGGTGTATCACACAGGGATCAGGAGCTTTCTACAAAGTCCAGGATTGCTCCCGATACTGCAAAAATGGATGCAGCTGGATCACTATGGAGGCTTGTCCAGGCTGGCACAAATGAGAGGCTCTCAGCACTATTCGGCAAAAGGACAGGGGATCGTTCCCCAGTACGGGCGTAACCAGATCGTAGTCTACAGGGACCTGAGGATCAGGAGGAAGAATTTTGTGAGAAAGAATCAGCATCAGACTAGGTATCAAAAGATGCATCTCAAGACCAAAAGCCAGATTCTGACCAAAGAGGTAGCTTTGCAGTGAACATTATATGGTCCAAGTGACATCGCTTCTTTGCAAAGTAGTGTTTTATCTGCCAGGATCTAAGATCTCCTGTAACTTGACAGAAAACTCCTGGTTATGAAAGGCTGTCCAGCAGATCTAAGCCCTGGCATTGCCCAATGGCACTAAGGTGCTCTAAGAATCAGTCTGCAGCATGGAATAACCAAGCCAATCTCCTCTGTGCAGTTTAAACAGTCAAAGAATACCCATTCACATAGAGTAAGAATTAAAAAATTTCCACAAATGATAATTTCCTATTGCAGAATTGTATACAGAAACTCTAAAATAGATGTGCTTTTATGAAGTCTTTCAAAATAAAGGGAAAAGCGAAGATATCTGAAAGACAGATGAACTGAACGATAAAGACAAAAGTAGATTAATGGGAAAGCAAGACTGTAATAAACAAGTATTATCAGCAAGTCTTTCCAGTCTCTGAGCAAAATAAATTCCGGCTTCAACCCCAAAGGATTGATCCACTCATCTTGGATGTACAAAGAGAAAGCTGGCACCTTATTAAAAAAGGAAACAGAGAGCATTTAATTAAACATCTCAGCACGTCCTTTCCGAGTGAAATTCATTATGCTCAATGTCATCATGTAATTTGTTTATAGGGCTGAAATAATTACAGTTCCTTTCATTTCCAATAATCTACTTCAGGCTGATTTTTGTCAGTTCTCACTCTTCCACTTTCTATGATTTTTTGTTGACCAAGCGGGGGGCGGGGAGGGGAAAATCTATCCAGCACAGGAATTTCTCAGGGTTTGAACCTGTGTTCCTGTTAAAGTCGATGCACATCTCCCAATGGCTGGGACAGCTTAAGAAAGAGCAAGAAAAAAATCATGAGTTTTACAGGGAACCATGACAGTAAGGAAACCAGTTAGACATACAGCACAACAGATGCATTTAAATGTTGTTGTTTGCATACAAATATCATGCCAAAAAATACTATGCCCTTTCAGAAAGGGCCAGGGCTGCAGTTGTTTTGGGAGCCATAAAAGCAAATGTCTCAATTTGTGGACAATCATGTCTCAATAGTAATCCTACATTTTGCACAGACATTTCCATAGCTACTCGTTGTGGTGTAATTATTGGGGACTCAAGAGACTTGAATTTGCTTTTCATGTACTGAACTTAGGTGATTTGTATAAGACTTCTGCTAAAGCTAAATCATCAGCCAATACGGATGCACTTCAAAGCCTTTTTGTGGTGTTGCTCTTTCCACCATAATTTACTTTTGACTCATTGTTATTCTAAAGTGAAAAAGACTTCCACACTTAGAACATTTCAGAATTTTTATGTGGGAATGCTAAAATATGAATAATGATTTTAAAAGCTCCATATGTCAAGTAATATATAGCCACTGGCACATCCTGAAAAGTTGTGCTTAATAGAGGGCTTGGCTTTACCAAAGACAAAATATGATGAGATTAGGGACTCTCCAGCCCCTTTTATCTGTGTGCTACCCTTGCTGTGAATAACTGAACTCTGTGCTGAGATTTATTCACCCAACCTCAGTGACCCAACACGGTGGGAGTTATCAGCACCCCTATAACTGCACAGGTTCTTACCCAAGTCATCACTGAAAGCCCAGTAAGACATGAAGCATTTTTTGTTCTACACTTTCACCACATCTAGAGCAACAGCCTTAGACTACGCCTGAAGTTCCTAGGATTTGCAAATACAATCAACTTGCTCTGTCACAGTACTGCCAGAAGTAGTAGAAACAGCCAGTTTTCACAATTCACCAGCAAGACAGTCCCCTAAAAGGTGTTACAGACTTTGCAGTTCCTCTAAGAGAATCAGCAAACTTGCAGTATAAAGTTCACACAACTGAAAGCCATATCTATGCAAAGAAAATACCAGTCAAGAGCAGCTGACCTTGAAAAGGCAGTGAAACAGATGCTAAAACTAATGAATGAAAGACTTAAATTCCTCTGCTCATCCAATGTCCTTTCCCCTAAATCAGATACAAATAAATTACTTATGAAGTGTGCCTTCAATAGCGGCAAATGATAGAATGAAAGCTACTTGATCATAAGCAACATTTATGTTTCAAAAAAAAATGAAAGACAAAAGTCACAGAAGGTGTTTTTATATAGAAGAAGTTTCACTGAGACAAAGTTCTTAATCTAGATGTTGTGCCATTACCAGAGATGAATTTTTAGAAAACTTCAGCTGACTGCAGAATGTTTGCTGGGACACATTTTGGGGAAAGAAAAAAGAGATGATTTCATCTATTCTCATTAGTGATTAAAGAGAAGGGGTATTACTGCGATCTCAAAAGCCTATATGAAGAGCTAGATCCAAACAGAATGTTGTTAGGCCAAGCCACAGCATAAACAGTATCTTGTTTAGGATGAGTTTTGTTTGCTTTTGAAGTAAACAAAGTCCATGGAGATTAAAGATGACGTTCACTAACACTTAGAATAAAAACTATTACGGAAAATGTTTAACGAGTTGTTGCAGGGGGCTGTTTTAAACATTTTTTTAAACCTCTCCTTAGTTTAAGAGCCATCTGTTAAGTAGAGCGTCTCAGTTAAAAAAGACATCTAAAAGACACCTATAAATATGATAAAGTTAAGAGATTCATAAAAACACCAATTCAGAAAGCATAATTGATACTGAGAGAAAATGAGATACACATAATGGATGAAGGTGCTATTCACCTAAACAAATGTACTACTTTCATAAAATTTCTTTGTACCTGCAACAAACTCTGAATTTGTTCAAAACATATGCAGAAGTAGCAGAATCAAAGACACATGGAGCAAGTAAAGTACAAAGGTAAGAGATATAATACTTTATGTATTTTTTTTATATGTTTTACATGTAGTAGCAAGCAATAAAACTGCCACCTTGCAATAGAATTCTATATTCTACTTTTCAGGAGGAATTAATAGGTCCTTTTAGTGTTATTCTATCACTGAAAAAAATGCATAATTAAATACACTACTATTCCTCTTAAAATTGGGGTGGAAAAAAAAAATCATGCAATTTTTACTAAATCCACAACAATACCAAACTACACTGAGACTTTAGCTAAAGTACTAGTTTCACAATTGCAATTAATGCAAAAGAAAAGAAAAGAAAAGAAAAGAAAAGAAAAGAAAAGAAAAGAAAAGAAAAGAAAAGAAAAGAAAAGAAAAGA
>JAUBNY010000359.1:1760116-1775945 GCA_032275445.1 Crypturellus soui | reverse complement strand
AAAAAAAAAATCATGTCAAAGACAGCTGAAAAGAGACTTAGAAACAGGGTACATACAAACTGATCCTGCTGAAGACAGTAAAAACCAGCATAAAGTGGCTGGGAAGCCTCAGTGCCAGGGAAGTCTTAGTGATCTGATGTGCTTCTGCACACTTCTTACCATTGGAACTTGGTCTGACATCAGAAAGAACCAGGATGACAACTTTTTTTTAAAGCAGTAAAAATCCCAACAAATTCTGATTAAGAATTGTAAAACAGCTGGTTGGGGAAGTTCCAGTTACGAATTCCCCTTTTATTTAAATATTTGCAAAGCCCAATTACAAAACAACTTTCTACACACTCAGCCTTTCTATTCTCTCTTCCCTATGAATCAACTTTTGGAGAACCTTTGCTCCTAAACTGACCCTACCTTGTATCACCACAGAAGTGCCTGAAGGGCCCATCTGTAATTACAGTCACCTCCCAGAGTGCGGGGGAGGATGCGCTCCCAGTGACAGGAAGAGGCGGAAGGAACAAGATAAAAACATCTAAATATACGGGGTCAAGCTGCATGTTGAGTGAACAGAATCAGAAGCCTCTGACCACAGGAAGCAGAAAGTTTATTGTTTCCACTTTCTGCATGCATGTGAATTTTAAACAAACCCGAGCACGTCCTGTCCCCCAAGAACTTCTCTCCACAGACAGAAACTGCCACCTACTTTGTTTAAGTAGATGGTAGACAGAATCAGTACTGCAGTGCTAGGGGCTTTCCTACAGGTGTCAGCTGTTAAACTGCAGGTGGGATTTGAAACGAGAGGGACATGTGCTTAAGCTTTAATAGACAACTCAAAACTGAGAAGGGAGAAGGTAGGTTGGCCCATCCTGGCACACTCAGGGCTGATTTTTTCCAAAAGGCTTTGTTTAAAGACTCACCAGTATGAGATAACCTGACAGTGCGACTGACTTCTTTAGCTGACTCCTGAATTCATCACCATCGCTTGGACAACTGATTCTGAAAGAAGTGAGAAACAGCCCTTTGGCTTAAAGCACTCTAAGTACTACTTACCTTGAGTAAGGCCCTAAAGTACTTACTTTAGAGCACTGCACTAATTTATGGAACATACAGCAGTATTTCTTACCACTGAGAAGAGTAATCAAAGATGACAGAAGGATTACTTGCATGGAGCAGTAGTCTTGGGACCTTCAGAGGAAGCTGGTACCTAGAAAAAGACATCTTCAACTTGCTCTGGTTATTCTGTCTTTTCAGCTGAGGTACTGAACAACTTCACACACCCACTTCCAACACACAGAACTTGTATTTGCAAAGTATCTGGCATGACTCCTCCAAAACACATAGTTCCTTACCATGACACAACCAAGGACACCTCTTCAGCTTCACTGAAAAAGAATATGAGCACTTGGATGAATCAGTTCTTTATGTCAAACTCTTTAGGGGCTGAAGAAATGCCACCGTACCTCCACAAAGACAACCCGGCGTAGGTACAAACAACATCTTGCTGCAAATAGTTCTTAGGGATTCTTCCTCAGGAGAACAGGCTGTAGGAGCATAGAGGGCAGTCTGAAATTCAGTCTTTTGTTGCCATGATTGTTCTTTCCTCATCTAGATATTTGCAAAACCGTATCCAACCAACCCCTTTCTTTTTACAGAAATAAATGTTTTTGAGAAGAAAACTGGAGGACAACAGAGCTGATGTGTTTGTTGAGCTTCAACACAATTTGGAGCACATCTGACACGTAATTCAAAGGGGTGAGGCAGACTGGAGCTCTGCAGAGGCTCTTCCATAATCCCATCCCAGCATCTCCCAACGCTGGATCACGCTTAGTGCGGCTCCACCGAAAGCAGCTCGCCCAGGAGCTCCTAAGTGAACCCTGGCACTTTTTCACTAATGTAGGGGTACCTCAGAGAGCAGCCAAGAGGTGGAATAACTCAGAAAACGTGCACATATGATAGCAAGATTCAAAGCATTTCAACAATTTGAGAGAATCTTACACATTTCACTATGATTAAACTATATATATATATATAGTATGTGCTTATATTTATGTATATACACACATAAATTAAAAAGCCAAAGAAAAGTCCATCTGATATCTGAGAAGTGGCTAACTATTTCTGTAAGCAGCCAAGTTTGGCTATACCATTTTTAACAGTTATCACAGACAAAGTGATGGCTGTTGACTGTGTGACAAAATTCCCTCTGTATTGCAGCCACATAATAGGGCATTCATAATATTGTTTATAATGTTCTTTATTAAATATCCTCTTTGATACAGAACATATAATCAAAAATAGTTTTAAAACTCTTTTTCAGACATTCTTAGAGGAGTCTTCTATGCATTATTACAGCAGTTCCCTTTAAGAAATAGATCTTTATCAAATATGAGGTTTTTCTTTGGGCAGAAATCTGTTTCATACAACAAAGTTGCCAAGGTAGATACTGAAGGAAGCCTAGAGAACCTATAAAAGCTCTGAATTTAGATATTTGGTTAATAAATCTAACCGTGTCACGGATAATGGGATAAGCAGGATAACAAAATACATCCCCTAAAGTTTAAAAAAGATCATGGCAGTACAATAAATACAGTAAGAGGATATGCCTCAAGCACAGGCACCTCAGTACAATACAGGTGTAAGTTTGAATGCTACTTCAAACACTGGAAATTTGCCCTGAAAAACTGTGTGGCAACTGGCATTGCCACCCAGATGACATTCAATGCAACAAAAATCAGACAGGACAAGCACAAGCGACTTCTGCCTAACAAGGGTGTTGCACAGGCTATGTGAAAGCCAAAAGATCTCCTTGGTTTCATTCCTTTCTACACACACCAATATTCTCTCTCTTATTTTTTTCATTACTGAACAGAAAGTATTTCCTTGGGCCAAAAGACAGCTCCTAGGCATAACTTTTTCATTAAACAGATTAGGCTCATCAGTATCCCGGTTAACAAAGCTCCTGGCATGAGGAAGATGACTGGAGACAGTATATACAGTTGTACCACGCGCTGAGGGAATAGCTGCAGGGCATGTTTATATTTTTATGATGAGTATTTTAATCCTAATCCTTAAATTACAAACAAAACATTATGTAAGAGGTTGCTTGAGGTCGAACAAACCAGTCCCTCCTTTAACAACTTTTCCAACCACTAGGCATGCAGAAGGAGATCTCAGCTCATCACAGGCACCTAGAATAGAAACCAAATAAAAACATATGAGAAGGGTATCCAAAGGCTTTGCACAGGTCAATGCTAAAAATCAATTTTGTTTTACACACAAGAACTTCCGTGGCTCAGCACCCTAGGTCTGGAAAGGCACTGCCACCTGCTGTTCAGATCGGATTGGTATTTCTGGAAGCAGAATTCCAACACTCTTCCTGTCCCTCCCACAGCAGCTATTATCTCTTCCTAATCTTGGAGGGCAAGCAGAGGATGAGGCCACACATTCCTAAATTCTCCCCCGTCAGCACAAAAAGACAACGCATCCTCAATTTGGAGAGAGCACATATTTGGCCTTGCACTGACCACATTTTGCTGATTAGATAAATTGCTTTAAAAAGGAAAAAAAAAAATCAGTGATGCAAAAAACAAAAAGATTCCCTTTTCACTGCAGTCTTTTTTTTTCCCCCCCGTTGTGAAGCCTGTTTTTCTTTGTACAGTGAATCCTTTTGATGTGAATTTTAAATCCTTCTGGCTAGATGCGAAGAGGACTTTGCACTGGAGAGACATTCCACGAATTCCTTTGATTTTGTGGTTACTCGTTGCAGCAAAACAGTGTCACAGAACATTTGGAAGCTCACCAAATGACATGTCTGGCTAGCAGTGTTTTGCTTTCACTGTTTTTATAAGCTTTCAGGCTGCTTTTCATTCATTCTGAATACCAGCAAGCCGGAATTTTGTCATTACAGCACGTTGGAAGATTGGAAATAAAAGGAAAATTGGAAATGCTGAACATTCTACCTTAAAGAGGACTGGGGGGAGCTCCACCACAGCACTGGGCACATGCGCTTGCTGCTCTGGCCTCATCTACAGCTGTACAAGAAAATAGCTGCTCCTAAACGTGTGCCAGCTCACGGACAGGAAAGAAAAAGCTTCTTTGTTAGATGGCTACACAAAATGATCACCACTGCCCTGTGTGCTCACGTGACGGTGAACAAAGAGTTGTTCTTTGGGCAACTTTTGCCAAAGGGATTTCGTTCCCGATGCAGACGTGCGTCTGATCACTAAACGCTCCTGGTCGTCGCTGTGCTGGGTCCCACCTGCTGCTTTAGCTTCGCTCCGACTCCCAGCCCTTCTCTGCTTCCTCCTTACTGACCAGAGCCATAAGGAGGTATCTCTGCAGTATCTCTTCTAATGTACAGTCAATACCAGCTGCCTTAAAGCAAATTGGATTCAGACTGCTGCATTCCACATTATGACTCCAATTTCCATCCTGATGAAATCTATAAATCCCTTCACTCATAATCACTGGAGCTTTTGTGCTCATTCCTCGTGCCCTTCCATCAGCAGTGCATTTCATATCTTTATTCGAAATATTACCCATATATAGAATTCACTTAGCAAAAAAGCACTTACTTCCAAGTCAGTGTGTGATATAATATAAATCCAGGGAGAGCAAGTAGCAGGATGGATCATTTTCTTTCAATGTCACTCTAAATTTGCTCTACTCCTTTTCATTTTTTAGATGAATTGTAAGCCAATAATGTAACCAATACTACTCATTAAAACCCAAATTACCCTCATGAAAAAGGAGCAAAACAGCATCAAGAGAAAGGAACTCAGGGACAAGAGTTCCTCTCCTGACATCCTTGCCTGACATCTGTTTGAGACAGCTTAAGATAATCTAGCTTAAAAGACCATGCTGAGATCTCATATTATGTAGCAAAGGCAACAACACAGGAGCATCTAGAAAGGAGCATCCAACTGGCAAGGGGCAGAAACAAAGTGTTTTGGCAAAATGGGGATGTAATTAGCATCCAAGTGTGAAATCAAACACATCATCTAAAGTCAGGCTTAAAAGATGCATATACTTTTTGGCTGCGACTCCTGAATATATGTCGAGTGACATAGCAAATGATCTGAAAGAGCTACACAGCCATGTGGGGCAGGTAGGTATGGTTCAGGCCTAAGGTATCTGTATCCTTTTCAGAGCAACAGCTGCTAGATGCCAGAAAGGATACCCGTGGGCATCTCAAAAGGCACCAGAAACCTCCTGTTCAATAAATAAATCTGACTCTGTATTTGAGGGAAAAAAAAAGGCAAAGAGAATAAAATGCTAGTGCTAGTACAAAGTGGAAAACAAATACAGCCAAATTAACAAGCAGGAAGGCTGGTCTCGAAGTTCCTAAGGGCAGGGTTAGAACAGGAGAGATGAAGCGATGGAAGCTAAAACAGAGACATGAAAACAAAGCAGAGATGGCAATTGCAATAGTGCAGGTAAAGACAGATAAAGGGAGATTTAATAGTTTGTTAGAATTTTTTTTTAGTAAGTCTTAATAATCTTGAGATTTGTTATAAAAAAAAAAAAGAAAAAAAACCTCTCTATATAGCGTTAAAGAAAAGAATTACGGATCCCACAGATTACATGTGGGAGCTGACTTCATTTAAGATGACATAATTTTATTAAAAACATCTGGGACATTCTCAGACAAGGCTTTAATTAAAAATTTAGCCTCTGGCATTTTTTTCTAATGCAATTCTGTATTACTTAAAGTAGTGAAAAGTTAAAACGAAAACAAAGCCTATGCGAAATGCTGCAGCAATATAGTTCAAACCAAAGCATTTACCCATCATTGTTGCTTCCTTCAAGAATTTGTAGCTGGTTTCAAATGTCATCTGTTGCAGAGGGGAAGAGTTGGACTGAATTCCAAAACGATTCAGTGGTTTATAAACTCCTTCAAAACACATGTAATCCGCCACAAGGGAAAGGTGCCGAGGGTCTACCACAATACCTAAAACATGGAGAAGAGGAAATATGAGGGTACTCAAGGACTAAGGTTTTTGTGTGTGCGCACACTTTTCTTTAAAATAAAATACATCTAAAATAAACACCTTGACCCTAATGAACACGGAGATATCTTGATTAATACTCCTCTGGCAGCTGCACCTCTGTGTGTGTAGCTGGCATAACTGCCCCACTCGGATGTCCAAAATGAGCAGACCTCACCATAAAATGACATTTCTGCAGGGAAACTATAATGTCAAGGTGGCTGCAACGAGGCAGAGGTTTCACTATGCAGAACATCCACACATGACTCACCTCAAGCAGGACCCACTGCTAATCAAACCTGCACCACCACTGTTTATGCAGGATGGATCACACATCCATGCACTTGTCACAGGACAGAGCTCTATCCCCTCACCTGATAAATCATATTTACTCGACACTGGAAACACACAGGTTTTCTTATTTTCTGTGTGTGATGTTATGTATCCATAGAAAACTCTATTTAGACTAAATATTTTTAAATACATTTGGACTGATGTATTTTTAAATAACATCTGTGGAATCAGTGTGATCATTACCAGCTCTGTCAAGTTTCACTCGGCAGTCCTAAACAGTCTGAAGGTCAGAGCACTTTGGGCTGCCATTTAGCAATATGTTTGATGTATCTGGTTGCCAGAATTTTCACTGCATTAATCTTCTCCCTTTTCAAAAGTTTGATTCATAGCAAGACTTAGGTCTCCTAAGGCCATTTTAATAATGCAACTTCAGCAGCTGCAGTTACCTAAAGCAGCTGAAGGCAGCTTAGCTAAGCCAGGTTGTCTGGATTCTCTAAATAAGACAGAGAAAAAACCCAGATAACACCATACAGCTATTTTAGGGAAGATAGAAAGGTGGTCGAGACTCCTACTATTTAAAAGACTAGAGATAGACAAAACTAATCGTGTTCTCAGGGCCATTAGGCAAATATTACATAGTGAGGTTCTTCAAATGTTAATAGCTAATTCCTCTGAACCTTCCGGCTGGCAAATTAATATACCAGAAGAGAAAAGATCTGTGAAGAAGGAAATAAATTCAGCTTTGCCTAGGAAATTTTCTACTGATTAAATGGAACCTAGCAATTAACTAATGAAATCTTCACAGAAGGCAGTGTAATGAGGAAAATTATGAAGAACTGTAACCTAAGAATACACACATAAATGCAAAGATCATGCAATGACAACTTGTAACAACAAAAAGATTTCTGCACTTTTCCCATCTTAATAACAACACCTTAAAAGAAATACAATCTTTTAAAATAAAAAACCTACCATATACAGCAAACACATCTTTTATTTCCTTTATAATAACCCTCAGGGCCGACTCAACACCATAATTCTTAGCCATGGCATGAATATCATTGGAATAAAGTCTGTTCAGGTCCAAAATCTGAAAACAAAAAACAAACAAACAAAAAAACCACAGATGCAAGTTAGAACAGTAATTACTGTATTTTTCCAAATAACTAAGCTAAGACAGCTTTTTCTATACTCTTCATTAGCTTAAACTGCACCAAGAGTTGCAGACCAACTAGACAGCAGCTCAGAAATGACTGAATTTACATTTAAGCTGCTGGCCACTAGGATTTTAAACATGTGGAAGAGTGTTGGAATCAAAATTTGGCACAGAAAAATAAGCTGACTTTAGGGGGAACTAAGAAGCAGGAGAACATGTAAAAGTCCCCAGGTAATGCAATGTAATGCCATGCCCAGTCTGCCTCAGACATCCAAAACTTTCAGCAAAAGAATATGTAACATACACAAAAAAATCCTGTACTTGTAGAACTACATGGAGTAACACAACTATTCATCTCCAAGTGCTGCAATTCATTTAGATGGAAGAGCTCCCTCAAGAAACATTTACAGAGATAGTTACAAGCATGGGGGGAATTATTTGTCATTAGATACTGGGCTGCCGCACAAAAACTCATTTGCTGTCTGCCCTTGAGAAAAGATTCTGCTGAGCTCTGACAATATCCTGGGGGAAGAAGAGAATTTATGAGCTGAAAAGGATACACATCACGCCTGCTAAATTTAAATGGTACCCATTATGCACTGTTCCTCCCTAGAACACAAAAAGATCATTCAAATTCAAGTTTAGAAATAGATTACGTACATCGGAGTATCTGAACAGTTCTGCAAGGTTTATCCCTTCAGTATGTAAAATGAGCTCCTTCTCTCCTTCATTATTGGTATTTTCATTCAGCAAGCATCGTGTGATCCCCTTTATCTCGTGAATAACTGTGTTTCGTGCAAGAGTCACCAGCAAGGAGGTGAGGTCGAAGTACACCTTCATCAAAGGAAGCGTCAGCGAAACCTAGAAGAAACAAAACACAACAGTGAAGAGTAGGGTAGAATTATCTAGTTAGATCTGGTTAAATAGATCATCTGGTTAAATCTGAAATAAAGTTTTGTTCTTTTAAAGAGATAAAAAAGATTGTTAAAAAAAAAAGGGAGTTTCCTGCTGACACTATCACATCCATTCCAGAATTTATGTCCTTTTTAATTACTGTACCATAAAATGAAATATTCTAGTTTTATTCATTCTAAATTCCTCTATGAATATACATACTTCATCATATGGAGCAGGCTCTCCTGCCTACCGTTTTCAGGATACATTCACAAACTGCCTCTTCCAACAGTCCTGCTGTCACTTTTCTTTGTCAACCAGTTACACAGGGGTGCATCATATATTTGAAGGTTAAAACAACATGAATTTGCCAGTTGTCGTCAAAAAAGTTTCAGTTGGGATATTGGAAATTAGGGATTGCTGAATACTACGTCAGCTAGCACGTACTTGGAGGCATGCACTGCTGTTTTTCTAATATAGGAGTGCTGAGACAAAGCAGCAGAGCTGCAATGAAGAGATTTATTTGCTCTGAGCTCTGTGCAGTCATTTTGCAACGCAGATGCTGACAGGCACTGCCAACTTACCTCACACCAAAGTTCATTTTCTGTATCAAATGTGTAATCCTGTATTGATGGGTGGCTGCTCAGGACAGCATTTATTCGTAACGTTGCTGATTTAACTATTCGATCCCTCTCCTTTTTGTTCTGAGACATAAAGGAAAGATGTTGAGAATCATCACCCTCTGCTCCATTTTGATCATTTTGATCTCCTCCTTCAGCATTTTGAGGCCTTTCTTCTTTGTCTGATTCAGCCTCTTCCTCTTCTGGGTTCTCACCAGCTTGTCCCTCCCCATTCTCTTCTTCACTCTCATAATCAACCTAGAGAGAAACAATATTGTACTTTTTTATATTTTTTTTATAATCTTGCCATTACTTCTCTATAAAGTCTGAGATAATAGAGGTTTTTGTGACTTCAGCAGAATTTGTTCTTTTTTTATTTATATACATATTTTTCTAAAATGCTCTTTCCATAGTTCAGCTCTTGTGATGGGAGTGTCCCAGGAGATTTTCAATTACTCTGCCCTCCAGCTGAAATTCCAGCAGTTCATCTTTAAACAGCAATTACAAGATAGCAAACATGAAACAACATGATCAGCTGGGGAGAGGGAAGCATAGAGAAGTTTAAAATACAGCTAATGGCATGAAATTAGCAAGATGTAAAATTAAGGTGAACTGCAACACAGACAATGTGGCTGCCACACATCTGCCCAACAGCTGAAGAACATGGTTTAAAAATGGAAAAAAAAAATTCTGCAAGGCTTCAGCGCTTCTCTTGAAGGACAACAGGCATTGACCAGGCTCAAGCTCATCACCCTTGTGATGTCTCAGCCCACATCTGCTGCTACATTTCTCCTCCATCCAAACCTCACCAACAAAAAGCATAAATTTCCTGACTCCCTTAGAATATATTTTAGTATTTTGTTTTGAAGGAAGTCTTTCCTTCCCAGTTCTAACCACTGGAAACCAGTGGAAAAAGAAAACCAGTGGAAAAAAAGAAAATAACATGCAGAGCAGATTGCCTGTAAAATCATTACCTCTTCTTCCTGTTTCTTCCTCCGCTTTGCTTCTGTAGCATCACCATCCCCTTCATCCGCTTCTGCATCAACAATCTTTTCTTCATCTTCTGGAGCTTCCCGATGATTTAATCCCTGAAAAAACACAATGGGTGAGATAATCCAGCTGACTACGCTGGGCAGCTTCAACTGCATCAGAAGATATTAGTCAAACATTTGGATTTTTCAGTTCCAAGTCAAAACCCACCCTTAAAGGATGAATTAATTTCTATAGGACATCTGCTTTAAAGAAATAATGAACTCAAAATGGTGATAGCTTTAACAGTAAATAGGAATAAATTCTACAGGATAAATAAGCTATCATTCTGGTTATTTGACAGTCTTTCTAGGAAAGGAGACATACATAGAAAGAAACATACATAAGTCAGTGAAAAAAAAGAAAATTCCTCAAAGGTTTTGTCAATGATTGCTGCAATAGGACCTGGTTCTAGAAGGAAATGGAGAGTATCAAGCTTCTATCTCACTGAAGATAAAAGCAAATAGGCATTTTAAGAATACAGTCCTGCAGTAAGCTAGAATTTTATATACCCTTTATTTCCTTGTTAACTTTTTGAGAATGGAAAGATATTTTATGCACAAAAATATTTAAGAAGTAATTCAGTAGCTGTGAAGAACTTCAGAAATGGATTTAGTTCTTCACACCAACATATAAATCTGCAAAGCACTATACATTCTGCAAAGCAGAAAAGGAGTATCTTATTTTTAACACTATTCACATCACAACACGATAATTTTTTTTTCCAAATTCTGGTTCTCAAAAGAACAAAGGGAATAAGGCATTTTCCAAGTCACGTTTTTCTGTACCTGGTCATGATCACCATCCAAATCCTTCCGAGTCGCTTTCCGAGCACTAACTTCAGTAAAAGATTCCAGCTTTGCACTCTTCTTTTTGATCGTTTCCAGCAAGACTTTAAAGAATCTGAAAGAAAATGCAACCCAAAACATCTAAGCTCAGCAATACTGCAGTCAATTTCAAATTTTCAAAAACTGAATATATTTTCTTTAATAAGCTCATCAACTTAAAAGAAAACATACTATTTGGTGAATATAAAAGTACTTCCACTTTAAAGCAATATTTTTCCATGTCTCCTCTCCACTCCTTCAAGAATGTGTTGGTATCATCTGTCTTACAATACACATATAATAAACACTAAGTATCCAAGGATAAGGAGTAGGATGTTGTTTATACAGTCTACTCTGACCTCTGGAAAAGGTGAGAAAGATCTGCCCAGATGCAGCTCCACATTGTGGTCGATCTACAGACCTAGAGTTTTATTCAAAAGCATCAGAATGTTTTCCCAAGCCTGTCCTTAGGCTACTGAGCAGACATGAAAGCATTTGAAAGCGAGCTGACCTTGTTTCCATGAAGCACAAGATGTCCTTGGGCTTCACACATTTCTCCTCTCGGTAACATTCATGGGGCAAGAAATGGAATTTGATTTTGTAGAGGCGATGTTTGTTATGTTTCTCCCTCAAGTGCAGGGATTCCTCCATTTCAACTTTCTGCAAGACCTACAAAAGTGACAAGAAGGAAGACAATTGCTTTGATGAAGGCACTCCATTTACTTCCTGCAACTCCAGTGCTTTCCATACAGGACCGGAATTATACAAGGATAGCTGGCAAACTTTTCTGATAGCTTTGGGGCAGCTCCTGAAGAGGAAGATTATCCAAATGCAGCACTCTGGCTTAAGCACTTCCCAGCAATCAGGTTAGACAGTACTGGGAAAACAGCTCCACCTCCTCCCTCAAAGGCCAGCCATACTTCCTGGCGGATCAACAAATCCATCTTATTGACCCTTCTTCCTTGCTCATGGAACACCACAGCCTTTTAGCATCAAGCTGAGACTTAGCTCCACCCTTGCTGTTTTCCAGTTGGAGAAAGGACTAAGGCAGAAGGAGGTAGTACATGCATTAGACCAGAGAAAACACTGTGGTCATAGAAAGAGAGGAAGCATGGAATAAATCAGGCTTCAGTAACCCTTCATGTTCCATAGAGAGCTTGTAGCCTGTGACAATGTAGTAGATATTAGTTTGAATCTAAGCCTCATGGCCAGTTACTGAAATTCCCTTCAGAACTCCACCTCTCCTAGCAGTTTTCACAGGTTCAATAGGCAGGAGACGAAAAGGACCCTCTCAGCTCCCAAATCTTGTATCTATTGGGATGCCTTCAAAAAAGGAAATCACTAAAAAGCTGAACTGATACATTCCAATAAGAAATATTTTGTTTAACAGACTCTTAAGGACATACTGAACAGGAGGCTCACCTCAGCTAAGCATACTCTTGTCAGCCTCTTCTTAAGCTGTTTCACCTTCTTGTGAGCTTTCTTGGTATTTAACACAGGGACACTCATCATTGGTGTTTTAATATTTGCACTGGCTACCATCAATATCTCCCGCAACCTTTAAATAAAGAATGATTTTTCAAGTTAAGTAATAAAAGCATTATGCAATCAAATAAACCTCCAGCTCATTTAATAAGGCAGTATGCAGCAGGATGTTCATTTAATAAGGTAGCAATTGCCAATTCTAGTAAAGCTTGATGCATAAAGAGCCGTGGTTACTGCTGAACCGCCCTTTCTCACATTTCTGTGAACAAGCTAACGACTGGCTGGTAAACGCGTACCAAATGGCAGTCACTGTTACCAAACAGTCAAGGGGAACCTGGCTGGTTTAAAAGAGGCTTCTTTCTGCCCAGGTGATGACAACCCTAAACCTGCAAGACTATTTGTCTTTCAGATTCATTTTTTAACTTCCCTGCAATTAACTAACAAGTTTTAATGTTACTAGGAAAATGAAAGGGTAGGCAGATAGCAAATCCTCAAAGTTTGATTTCTTTAGGTTTGTTTTTGTATTTTACTCAGTACAGTATAAGCCATTTGCTTCGCATCAAATAAGATCGAATGGCCTTCACAGGTTCTTTTCTATCTAGAAAACAAATCAAAACACCTATGGAACTGGAGAATGTTAAATATATCTGAATGCGCACAATTTATAACTAAATTGAAGCCTCATTTGCCCTTATGATTCCATGTGTAACAGCCAGTAAGATTATGATGTACTATATAAGTTCCAAAATGGTAAGGAGCTTAATGAGACCAAGTTTCTCACCTTGGAATGCCCAACGTGACGTTCATTTCACCTCTGCCAGCAAAGTGGAAAGTGTTCAAAGTCATCTGTGTGGAAGGTTCCCCAATACTCTGGGCTGCAAGGAGACCCACGGCTTCTCCTGGGTCACACAGGGATCGTTGCCACTTTAAATACAACAAATCCTTTAATCTGAAGTTGGAAAACAAGCAGAGATTTAACTCAAAGTAGGACAAAATAAAGAAACATTGAGCAGTTTAGCAAAGTCACATCTTTCAGCCAATTTCTCTTGGTAGTATTTGGATACATCTTACAAATTACAGAACTGTTTAACTCAATTGGATCCAATAAATACATTTCATTAGCATAACTGGGACGGTACAATATGGTTTGTCTATTTGGGGCTAATTCCTAGATTGTTAAAAGAGAATCCATTTAGTTTCGCTTGCTCATCTTAACTGCCTGCTAACCCCCAAGGGGTGTTTGTTTCAAGATCACAAAGACAGGATTTGACACACACTTCTCATTTTTAGCAATCGCCATTTGAAGAATTGGGCGTTTTCCTCCCGCTTCAGTGCAAAGAAGTAAGCACAAAAAAGTTATGACCTATCAGAAGAAAATGCTGGTTGCATGTAGCACCCTTGGTTCTCAGATTTCCATTTCTTGATGTAATCGTCAACTCCATTTTCAAATGTCTCTGAAACAGATGCAAAGTAAGTATCTGGACGCCAGACAGAAAGGCTTGGGTCAGGACACTTAGCTGTCTTCTTCTGATATTTTCTTCGTTTCTTCTCATCTAGTTCATACCACATCTTTAATAACTGAAAATAAGCAGATTAAGCAGGTTGGTTTATCCATGAGATCGAAATAAAACAGCACTACTTCCACCAGTAATCAAGCAGTAGAGAAGGAGCCACTTGCACAGTGTTTAAGGGCTTATGTAACACACAGCAAAGAATAACTGAGCTACAAAAATGGCTTTCTCCACTTTTTCCTGATATTTATATGTAGCACTTTTGATCCCACAAGATTTCAAGGTACTTTACAAACTTGAAATAGTCAGGATATCCACCCACAGCAATCACTTTAGACACCAGTGACATACGGTCCCCTGAGAATGATTTTAGGTTAGCAGTGACATGTCTCTTAACTTACACTGCTACTTCTAGCTGGTTAGCACCTTGCTTGTCTATAGCTGACATGAGAAAGGAGCTCTTCTTATTTACAATGAGTATTTAAGTCCAATAGTTCAGAGATCTTCAATTTAGTCTGCATCTTGTGCATGCTAATTGGTCTTATTTCTGTTCTTCATTTTCTTAATATTTCAAGAGACATTTTAAATGTGGCATTTAATAAAGAATAGTTAATGATAGTTTAACAAAAGTACAGAAAATGCTTTAAATGAATCTTTACAAAAGTCTTGCTATTTTATGAGGCAAGAATTTGTTTTGTGATAAGAAAGTCTGTCCACTAAGCCTTTTAACATACTTATCTGGAGATTTAGCTATTTCTATCTATCTTTCTATAAGCAGAGAGTGAGTAAGAATCAATGAATAAATTGAGGCAAGAATCACATGGCCATGCGGTCCCAAAGGTTACCAAAAGTGCCAGTCTCACAAATTTAGCATCACTGCATAAATCAAATCAGTGACAAGATACAGCATCTTCAGACAAGCGGCCAAACTTAGATCTGACAAAACCTTCAACTTGGAGTTTCATGCAAACTGCTCACGTTCTAGTACAGCAAACTCCTTGCAAAAGCCAGGTCATGGATCTGTACCTGCCTGCATTGCGTGTCTGTACATTTATTCCTCATTTGTAGCCACAACATATACATTAGCATGCGGAGGTACATTTTTAAAATAGGCTAGATTGGTTCAATTATTTTTGCTTTACCTGTAAAGTAGCAGGATCTCTTCCATTTTTGCTATCTCCAGCAGGAATCTGTGCTTTTACACTTGCCATTTTCTTCCGGGAATACATCAGAAAACCTCCTTCTCTTTGCACAGGGGTTTGCTGGTGCCTGGCTCGCCACTTTTTGATGGCTTTGAACTGTTGGTTAGCTTGGTGAGACTCCATCTTTGCTAAAGCTTCATCCAGATGATTTGTTTTTTGGATCACCTAGGGAAAAAAAAAATCTTTATGATCGTCTTTTCTCTACTCTTCCTATAGCTGAAAAGACAAAGCAAACTGAAAAGAACATCTGTAGCCACTCAAACTTTTCAGCTACTGCAACAGAATTTTTAAAATTGGATTTCAGCCAGCTGAGGCTAAAGCACTTTTATCTTTTTGTGACTAGTGTCGTTTTTATTAGTCATTCAAGCAACAGTGGTAAAATGGAGTTACCAAACTTGACAGGCTGAATGGTTAAGTCATCTATATGGATATGAATCAAACTGCAGAAATAAGAATAGGAAAGTCTAGGGAGAAAACTTGGTGCTCAGACTTTGAACACACCAGCAAATAAAAATGCAGGATAGTCTGAGTGATAGGCAAACATCTATGCCACTAGATCACTGGCAGACATGGCAGATGCTAACATTTAACTGCATTTAGGTGAATTAAGTGTTTACCTTCATCCCATATAAATACTTTATTTAGATTTTAGGTGTTCTACCTCATAGTTTTCAGCAATGAAAGGAAATTGCTCGGGTTGCAAGAACTGAGTTTTGGGGATATCAAGGCCATCTTCTCCATACAGGAACTGCACCACGCTGCCATCGCTGTCACGTACAGTCAGGTCATACTGAACCACCAGCCCTTCCAGATGTTTTATGATACACCTG
>JAUBNY010000359.1:1648174-1659964 GCA_032275445.1 Crypturellus soui | reverse complement strand
GGTGGCCCTGCGTGTGCAGGGGGGTTGGACTAGATGACCTCTAGAGGTCCCTTCCAACCTTAGGCATTCTATGATTTCCAAAGGTTCATCTATACTAGGAGCAGGACAAATACACATCCCACTGTTGAGTGAGCTTTGGTTTACCAACCTACTAATTCTAGGGAACTTTTCAGGACTATAGGTGGGTGCATAAGACCCTAGGCACAGAAACATTAACGTCTAAGTTTCCTACTACCTTCGATGAGTTCTTTCCAAGCCTCTGGAGAACAAGAAAGTACTTTTATCCCTATTTTACAGATTGATTTCTCAAAGGCCCAGCTGAGTTTTCCCCTGGTTGGACATTCATTCACCAGACTGCAGCAACAGCTTCTAAATGTTCTGTTGCTGCTGTAGCCAGTCGGGCTGAGCAGGGTAGCGGCTCTGTTTCTGGCCTGGCGCATACAGGTACGCAGCGTGCGCACCCCTTGTGCCTAAACAACTCCTCGTCGGAGGGCACACGCTTGCACAGCCTCTCGAACTCATACCGGTCCCTCAGCATCTCTTGCTTGTTGTCCAGATCACCAAAGGATAAAGATTTCTGACTTACAGTTCACTTTATGAGAGTGTGTGGCAGATTTAACACCAGCAGTTTCCACGAGACTAAAATATCTCAGCACTTTGCAGGAAAGACTTGACCCAGCAAGGATAGGGACCTATGGAGGCATGTCAGGATGCATCACTTCATACTGAGACTTCACTTTATCAACTGGAATGTATGGACATTTTAGACAGAGATTCCCAGTCAGAGTATGCCGAGACAAAGAGCAGTTTTCACAGATAACAAATACCTGTAGTTTCCATTGTTTTTGCTGGAAATACTGATGCTTTTCAGCACTACAAATCAGCAACTTGGTCACAGTCCAGGTAGAGTCAATGAAAGAGTCAGAAACAGAAGACTTGATTTCCTAGCTATGTTTCTGCTAACCTTTATCTCCATCATTGTTACATTCAGATGATCTCACTCAGTGGGGGCAGCTTAGTGCCTCTGTGCTGCTAATTCTCACATTTCTTCATTTAATCTCATGAAGTGATTTCTTTTAAGTCCAAACGCCTAGAGTGACATGATTATAGAAAAATCTCACTTTAAATTATCAAGTCTTCATTGTTTCTGAGAAAAGGGCCTGCAAACAGGGGTCTGATGTACAAATACATGTGTATATACATTATAAAAGCCAGGATTTTAAATCCAGACTCACAATTTGGTGTGGAGGTGAAGGGTTTTGGCTCAATGGTTTTGGACAACAATATTGCTCCTCATATATCAATATTTCTTTCCCACCTATGTTCAGTGTTGATCTCTCCAGGACTTATCATCTCTTCCTACATTTCAGGCTTTGGCTGAAAGCATCAGAGAGCAGAAGGGACTGGCCCTGCTATTCAGCTGAGCTCTGGATGTCCTCAAACACCATCGAGTTTAGATCAAAGCCAGTGACAGCTCCATTCTTGCCCTGCAAGGAATACCTCTCTGTTTTGGACTGTGTAAAAGGCCACTGCACAGTGCAAGCCAGAAATGAAAAAAAATGCTTTTTTCTTTTCACTTAGTGACTTCACTCTTTTTTCCCCTTCTCACCTTCTCTCACACACAAAACGTTGCAGTTTGCAGCTACTCAAAACATAACGCGCTATATAAACTCAGGGGCCAGATGGAGGTTTCACAAAAATAACTCGAGAGGAAAGCAGAGAGAAGACAGCCAGTGCTTGCAAGCCCATCACGGGCATTTCCAAGTAGGCAGCAGCTTGGGAAGGCAGCCTGCACTTTTTGCAGGAACACCCACACTGCCTGCTATTTTACGTGTGTTTTTTTCCACCACTTCTTACCGATTGCAATACTGCCTGCTTAAATGCCCAGTGCAGTGAGTGTTTATTCTCTTTTCCGAACACAGACGGAGCACAGTGCTGCAGGCATCACTCTCCTGAAACAAAGCAGCTGCTATGATGAAGTGAAATGGTTAATTGTTTCCAACTCAGCTGTAAAAAAAAAAAAAAAAAAAAAAAAAAAAAATATCCCTTGAAAGCTGGATCTTAACAGACTCCTTCAGCTATTGCTAGATGGACTGTCTAGACTGCCTATGAGCATTCCTATGAGGTTTCTTGGTTTCAAGAATACACCTAAAACACAACAGAGTTCTGAATAGGGATCTGATTTGTTACAGCCAAGTATCTGCAAACCTCAGCAGAATAATAATTGGAAAAGGATGCTGAGCTATTCCAGAGGCTGTAGAGCACATCTGAGCACAAAATATCAGGCACACTGTAGCAAAGACAGGAAACTATCTGATCTATATGAAAATATTAAAAAAAGAGAGAGACGTTTTACAAGATGAGATTTACATGAGATTAGCTATGAACCATATACAAACCCCAAGGAAAGCAGACTCATTCACATATGGTACCATGCAAAATCCAGCATAGTACTTACATATTTAAAATGCATGTCCTGCCTCATGGACAGGAGGAAAGATATTTCATTCTGGCTCTGTGCAGAGTCTTATCCAGAGCTGCTCATTCTGTACCAGTTCAGAAATAAGCTGTGGAAATATCTGCATCAGCAGACATGTATGCCCCATCCTCCTGGCCCTTGGAAATGGGCCCTTGGGATTCCAGCTCCATAATCCCCCAAAGCAGCACTGGAGGGGATTTAAGACAGCCAGGATGAGGGATGAAGCTAAGGGCTCAGCAGCAGCAGCTTGGAGATGGCTAGAATGCAGCTACATGCAGCACCCTCTTCACAGGTCTCCTCTTCAGAGAGGAAGCATGAGAGAACAGGGTTTCTCCCTGGTTAAAACAACTTTTAAAATAGGTGCACTCAGTGGTCTGCAATCACTCGCTGGAACTTTTTCCCTTGAATTTCAAGGGAGGGCATCATGCTCTCCACTGGTGGCAGCTGGTGGGTGCTGACACCTACTACAGAGAAGCTCAATAATGAAGCTAGAAGCAAGGACAGGATAACTGTCCTGAGAGGACTGCATCTCCAGGAGCCCTGTGAGCTTAGACATCCCTCAGAGACACAACTTAACTTGGGGCTCACAAGGAACAGAAACCTTTTGGTTGTGTTAATGTGGTCAGTTCCTAACTTATAAGTTGTTCAACTTTTGGGGACCAATTTGGCATCCTCTGCAAGATCTTCCTTGTTGTGGGCTGCAGACACAGCCTTGGGAGCCTGACCTGAGTAGATCTGCATTACTCATTGACTTCAGCAGAGCTGCACCAATTAACACAAATTGAAGACCTGATGTTGCCTCAGGGATGAGACAATTACCGAGATTTGCCTTGAAAGGGAATTTTCCAACTCTTTATTCCCTCTGTCTGCAGCAAATCCAGCCTTGATCCTTTGCGTTCACCATGGGCTAGGCTGGGAATTTTTGTGGCAGCTCTTGTTAAAATTTGGCTATGCGTCACTTCCCAATCTCCCTTGACAAAACAGCAGAGCCACAGTCACCTCCAAAACGAAGTCCCTCTCGTCTCACCTAAAGTATTTCCTTTGCTAGCAGTTAAAAGACACCAAGAAGCTTTTCTATCAAATCCCACCTCTTCTATAGTGTTGCACACACTATATACAATGCTATCTAAACACAGACAGCATATCCAAACATCATTTAGCATATCTAAACATCTAAATATCAGCTACTGCTGATGAAACGAGCTTTATTTAATGCTGAGATTGGAAGTTACTGACACAGCAAACAGAGAGTAAAGCAGAACCTCTATCAGATATATTCAAGGTTACACAAGGTAGACACAAGTAGACTGTGTGATAGATATATGACATCTATAACTGTCAACATCTACAGATAAGGATATAACTGAGAGAGAGGTGATACCCTAAGAAATGATCACTTAGATCATCACTTCTCCCTGCATCTCTCACAGTCAGCAGGGGATGGGTTTGGTTGCAATATGACTGCTATAAAAACAGGTTAGCACAGTAAAACAAGCATAACAGAGTTCCAACTCTATTCATGTAGGAAACCATTTATACTGTTATCTCATTTTTATTAAGGTATCTGCTTTAAATAACTGTTTTCTCTCTGTGTTTTATCCTACGCAAAAAAAAAAAAAAAAAAACTCAGTATATAGGACAGTGGAGTATGTTGCCATGGAAATTATTACGATCTACTTGAATTCAACAAATCCAGTTTTACCGGGTATATTCTCCTGTGTATCTTGATTTAATTATTAATGTTCTTTCTAAATAGCAACAGCTTTCTGTTTTGACTGAAAGCCTTATAAGCAGAGTGAGGAAGATAAATGAGGAAAGTGGAATCCTTTGTTCAGCTGTAAAACAGGTACAATTAGGCCAGGGAAAACACCAGCAGCTCCCAAGCTGCCCAGCCATGTGCTCAGACCTACATGGGTCACCTAGAAGGCAGAAAATCTCATTCAGACCCTGTGTCCATTATCTTGATTTCTTTGTTGTGATTTCCAGCAAAACCACGAGCTAGGAGAGTGGGTTTGGTGCAGAAGTAGCTGTTTGGTGGGATCTGAACAGTGACTATCAGTTCATTTCCCTACAGCTGCCGGGCTTGTGCTCATTCTCTATCCATTCAAGCCCACTGAAACACTCCATCTTTTCCCAGGGACTTTGTCACTAAATTAGTATTTACATTGTCTCATCAATTTTCCCCCAGACAGTGCACCGCATGCCCCCACAACAGAGTATATTACGTATAAGGTAGAACTGATAACTTAGACACACATAAATCATGACCAAGACCTTTACAGATGCAAACTGAAAGACAGGGGAAAACAACCTGTCCTTTTCTCCCAGGACACTCTCAGCCCAGCTGAATCCAGTAGTCCTCCACGGCTCATAAGCCACCTTCCAAAATAGGAAGAAATTAGGAAAATATTCCCAACAGTTTCTGGCTTTCTCCAAAAAACATTTAGTTAGAGGGTGGAACCAAGAAACAGAATAAAAGTCAACTGATCTGAATGAAAAGAAGCTACAAAATGATCGCATGAGAGCAAGAGGGCTTCTTCTTGAGCAGGAGCTGCAGCTCTTCAGTGATGCTGACAATACCAGATTGCTTGGTAGTCTCAAAAGCAGCTACTCATGTTGCCCTGGAATCACTGGGATTTATTCAAAAAATACACACTCAATTCCAGTCATGAAGGATATTTTCTCTAGCCTCTCACAAAGAGGTTCTTTGGTGCCATTTCTGTTGTTTGATAAAATATATCATTTTGCAAAGCAAGAGATTATTGCTGTCTGCACTGGAGAGGAGGAGTAAAAAAGGGAATTCAATTTAATTGATTGGATGATTGATTTCTTCCATGGAATTGGCTGATTATTAATTTATTAGTAATTACTGCACTAACAGTAAGGATGTGGCCAGAGAGCAGTCAGCACCACAAGAAATAACCCTTTACTATTCATGGCACCAGGAGCCCAGCTGTCCCCTAGTCATTCCCAAGAGTCATTCTCCAACTTTACACCTAAGTCTCTACCTCTGTATATATAAATGTCCCTCATGAAACATGATTCTTGCTCTTCATTATATTACAAGCAACTTCTTTCTTTCTTCAGCACCATCTTTGCCCTCACCTCCTAGGTTCTACAAAATATGCATGCCTCTCCTTACAAGACACAAAAGGTAGGTACCCCACTAAGGGGACCCGACTGCTCTGAGCCTATTAACAAAATGATGGCCTTAATTTGTGAATAGAGCTTGGAAAAAATACTCAGGTTTCACTTTGTTGCTTCTTCTAGTTCCTTCTCTTCACTCTGCTCACTATCTATTTTGCCTTGTGAAGAGTAAAATAGGATGTAATACTTTCCTCTTCAACAACAGCACTATGTTCAAATACATAGGTGATTTAAGGGAGATTTTGCCATTTAAGTGTTTTGTTTGCAAGGTACCTGTCTCTGCAGATGTCTCTCCCCACAGAGCCATTTTATCTCACAAGACCCAAACTGAAGCTGTTGACTGGCTTTGACTGTTTGTTATAATTAAGGGCAGGATCAGATAAAGCAAAATTGTGGCTCAGGTAGTAGCTGTCTCATGAAGATATAGAGGAAATTCTAACACAGAAGGCTCAGAGAGCAATCCAAACCAGCCAATTCATCTGCAGCTCTTTAGCCATCTCTGTAATCAGATTGAAAGTTCCCAAGATCCCACCTCAAGGTATCTGAAAAGCAGGCAGGCAAATACACTGCTTAGTAGCTAGAATAATTGCTCAGGAAGTTGGAAGTTTGATTCTGTGCTTTCTTAATCCCCCTGCTTAGCATTTCCTCTTGACCAGGCAGTGCTCTATTTGACACACAACCTTAGTGGAGATGCCTTAGAGATGGCTGCCTGCTTCCATGAACTGTGGCAGGAGCAGGGAGCTGCTCGGTCTTTTCTAATCACTGGAGCAGCTGGCACTTCTGAAAGAAACGTACAGCTCATTTTACTGCCCACTGGTCCTGAAGGATGAATGATAAGTCACATGGAACTGGTAAAATGCTGAGATGTTAACACTTCAACAAAACTGTAATTCGGTTGTTACAATTAAAAAAATAAATAAATAAAGTCATATTAACAGACTCTTGAATAAACCATTGGGTACATAATGGACAATTGCCTGAAAGCATAAACGCTATCCAATGTTTTCACAGACTGCCTGGTATTTTATGGGCCATCAGCCAGCTGGGGACCACTGATTGAGTAAACTGGATCTAAACCCCCTTGCTGGGACTAAACAGCCAGTCTAGATAGTGTGATGCCCATGATGCTCAGTAGCCTAAATTAGGTAATCTGGCTACTGCCTTCTACTGGCTGTGACACTGATGACACAGTGAGGAATGGGCCACAGGAAGGGAAGATTTATCAGACTGTTTAAGCCTTTGGTTGACTGTTTCAGGTAGCATCCAGCTGAGTCTGTATTTTTGCTTCAACTCCTCCCCTCCTTTAATTCAGATCTTTCCCTGCAATCATAAATAATTAAATCAAATGACAAAACCAAACAACCCTGGATCCGCTCAATCGCATCCCCTTTCCTTCATCAAGGAGCCTTGAGGAAGGTTGAGTTGCTGCAGGTTTTCTATGGAATACAGGACACATCACTTGCTCCTGCTGTGCCTCAAGTGTCCTTTCCAGTAAAATGACAGCAAACATCATCCTGATGATGTCAGACTAAATTAATAACCTGAAGTGCTTTAATGCAATGAAATGGTAAGGCCCCATCAAGAGAAAGTAACTGAGGCAAGAGAGTTGAGAAGGGCAAGCCCAGTAGTTACATTCCATGACTTCTAATTTGGTAAAATGTCCTTCCCTTACCAAAAAAGGAACAGCAACTCTGCAATGAATGCATTTATGTGTGTGCAAGAAAAGAGAGCAGCGGGGTGGTAGTGAGGATCATTTTAGCAGGATCACCCTTCTGTTATCTAGAGATACCATTTATTAGCAAATTCTGCACGCGTGTGCCTGCCCATCCCACTTCTCAGCTCCAGAGCATGTGAAAACTCATCCCACAACCTTCGCTAAGACCTCAAGCCACGCCAGGTCCATCACTGTCTTCTCACACAGCCCAACTCTGTATCTCTGGCATGGAAGTCTCTGCAGAGTAACAAACACCACAGAATTTCATATCCTCTCCCAATACAGGGGAAGCAACATGTGCAGAAGTGTGTTCAGTGGGTCAGCATCGGCCTCCCCGTGCATATGTAGCACCTATGTGATCACCAAAAGCACAGGTCTTTACCAGAATGTCTCTCGCCCACTCAAGCAACCCCTGTCTCTGACTACCTATGCTAAAGAGGATACAAATAATCATTTTCTGCAGTCACACAATCCCCACTATAACAGCTTTTTCATTCATAACTCTTCAAGCATATGCATGAGAAGCAGGCAGAAGAAGGTTCTGCTGGGTGGTTCTGGAATGGAAACTCGTAACTGGCGCAAGCAGCATCTTCCCAAGGAATCACTGGCTGACTCAGTGGATTTACACCCACCGAGGACGGGGCTGGCAGATCGTACCTGCCCCAGCAATAATGGCCCTACACAAACCAAGAAAGGGAAAGCCAAGACACTGTGACAGGGAAGGAAATGCTGGCCACCAGGTTAAGGAATTATCTGCCTCCTCCTCAGTGTGATTCCTATTCACATAGTTCCAGTTGCAGCCGGAGGAAATGATATGTCTGATAAATTCCATAATCCCTGTTACATGCCTATAGGGCTGGAAATTCCCAGCAGACATATCTGGGGCTGCCAGCCCCATCAAGCCACAAAAGATCAGGCAGGTCATTACTGATGGTTTGATTTTAAAAAACACAAGAAAAAGGAACAAGGCTGTGTTTACTCATCCTAAAGAACACAAGAAACCATTTTGTAATCATTTGTAGAGCACTTTTAAGTCCTTTACAACACAAATTCAAATGCTCAGATCATACTACATCATCGCAACTATCAATGATCTATCTGGTCTAAGCCTGACTTCCACTGACATCTCCTTCCTTTGCCACATTTTCCATATTTTGCAGCAGACAAGTGAAAAGGCTGACTTCCAGAACTGGAAGAGAAATATGTGGTTCTGTTCTGCACAACCCAAAGTTTTCCAGGAGAAAGAAAAAAAAAAAAAAAAGGATTTTCTACAATAATACAATAGGCTGCATTTATATATATGATTTTTAATTTGGAAATGCTTTGGCCAACAGGTATGGCAGATCCGTAATGATGTAGGATTGATAGTGTTGCACACTGTGGCCAAAATGGACTGAAATGACAATGACATATCCCAAGTCCTGCTAGAGTGGCCTTCACTACTTCAAACAAATAAAACAAAAAAATCTCCTTTAAAATTAATAGCAATAAACCATAGACATAGGGCATGCCATTGATCCCTTCTGGTCTGTCTCAAAGCAGATAAATTCAGCGCAGCTCATTACACTTCACAGATGAGGAAACTGAATTATGGGTGTTCCAGGATATCCTTTCTAATCAGAGATGATGAACAAGCGGTTGCAATCAATAGATTCATGGGTAGCAGCACTATCCCACTGCAGCTACTATGAGAGACAAAGCAACAAATAACTCCAGGATGCACCCATCAATTATAGGGGGTCTGGGCAACCCTTGGTAATAAACTCACCTAGAATTCCAAAGAATATTTGGATTTTGTTCTCAATGAGGTGAGTAAAATAGGTGCCTGGGCTCCAGCAGGATGAGTGGAGGCGTTGTTATACAGAATAAGGTATCCGAGGACAGGATGATCTCCCTGTTTTGCCTTTGTGCAGCTGCCAGTACAAAGCCCCACAATGATAAAGTTGCTCCTTGGCACCCAGTTCTGGCCAAGCTTGGCATCCAGCTGTTCTGCAGCTCCTGCCGCTTCTCAGCTGGATGGTATCCGCACACAGCTCAGCGAGCCCTCCCTGCCAGCGTTAATAAAAACCCTGAGGACTCAGGCTGAAGAGGGTAGGAGACAGGATCTCACCCTCAGACTCCTTTCCTATGGCGCTGTTCTAGAAGCAAAAACCTCCAAGACGGAGGCAGTTACAGCAAAACCATGAGATGTTTGAAAGCACCACAGCAGTGGGCTAAGTGAATGCACGTGCAAGCCCCAAATGAAGGCAGACACTGAGGCACATACCCACTAGCTAAAACTAGCCTGAACATGAACATCAGGGACGCTGGAAGTGGCAAAACGCCCAAGAGCCAAAGCAAAGATGTGCTCTGGGTTTCAGAGCCCTCCCTATTAGCTGAGTCATATCAGACACAACCCACCAGATGAGCAGGAGCGCTAAGAGCGCAGAGCAGGATTCAGCGTGCTTAAACTGCAACACCTTCATCGTAATCCTCCCAGTGAGTGAGAGCAGAGGAGAAAAGAGACATGGGCAGGAAAAAAACCCTAACTGGATGGCTATCTATTTAGGGCAGTGCTTTCTGCACTGATGGACAACTTGGTAATTCACAATGAGATGGGGAAATCGGATTAGATCTTAAAGGATGGATGTGTCCTTAATATAAGTAGCTGGGCAAAGAAAGTGGGGATCCAGCTTAGCTCACACTAGGTTTCCTTGCAAAATTATTTTATTATTGTCCTGAAACTGAATTAGTATTTTGACTATGCATTAGAATTATTAATTCTAATTATTATAAATTTGCTATTGAAGCACTAGTATAACAAGTCAGTGGCACCATCTCACAGGTAACTCGGGCCTTGCTATGTAGACGAAGCTGAACACAAAGGTCTGTACATTCAGTGAATTACCTGACTGCAAATGTCAACAGCCGTTACGCCTTGTCCCTACCCGATTTTTACCCAGTCCACAGCTCTGCTTGCATGAAATCACCTGGATATGTGCACCGTGTGTTTGTCAAGCCAAATAAGCTAACCTGCCATTTCTCTTTGGGTTCCCTTTGTTCTTGAGGATTATCTGGGTTACATGACAGCAGCTTTTCAAAGCAGGGAATCAGCCCAGTGGAGAGGAAAGGAAGGCAGCTGGGACAATGCACATCATGCCCTGCACTGTCACCAGCGGCATCCACACAGCTACGCTGCTCATATTAAAGCCTTCAGGTATTTCACAGGCTTGCCCACGGCAAAGCCTAGACGCCACCATGGCCAGCAACAGCTGCAACTGGAGCCCGATCGTATCAGTCTAGGGGCTGAACTCCACTCTGGAAACCCCAAAATGTTCCATATCTGACTGGCACCCAGTTGTCCTAATGATAGAGAGAGACAGGCAGGCTCAAGTCGAGTTTTCCTGTGATTCATTTCAGCAAAGGAGACCTTGAAACTGCCTTTCAGGAACTGTGCTGACAGTGCAACCTCATGGCACGTTTCTCGCAGACAAAGAAAGTGACAGGCCTTCCCAGACCTGCTGCGACTTGGGAGCACAACAGATGTGCTCCCGAGTCAGGAGTCATACACAACAAACGGGGAGAACTGGGAACCCCTTCACCTGCTTCCTTGTGCTAACCTTGACCAGCCGCATTGCCAGTGGGGAGGGCGGGTGGCAGCTCCGCCATCCTGCCCCACCTTACACACAAATCATCCCCAGAGCCTCTTCTGGCAGCACCAGAAATGCCCTTTCCTCCCTAAGCCCTTCCCAGCTGAACATGGAGCTGGGGCAGCTCCGTTTGCCCCTGCTGCTCAGGAAGCTTCCCAGGGAATTCCCAGGCAGGGCACTCTGGCTGTGGAAAGACGATGGCCCAAGCGCAAGCAGCGCTGGTTTGCCAGGCTCCAAGGACTCCAGGACGTCTTTTGCGAGAAAGCTGGTCCCGCTATTCCTGCTCCTAAACCCCGGCGGCAGCGGGGGTGCCCCGCGCCCTGCGCCCCCTCCCGCCCGCGCCGCCCCGCGCTAACAAAGCGCCGCGGCCGCCGCTCCGTGCGTGGGGCTCGGCCCTTCGCGAGCGCTGCCCGCCGGCCCCGGCACCGCGGCGCGTTTGGCTCCCCGTTGGAAAACACCCTTTAGCCATATATATGTGTGCACAGATACGGCATAACCGCATATCTGTGTGCATAGATATGACATAATCATATATATATATATGTGTGTGTGTGCATAGGTATCACATAACTATATATATGTGCATAGATGTGGCACAGCCGTGTATGTACATGCATAGATACGGCTTAGCCCTATATAAACGTGCATAGATATGGTATAACCTCTCTCCGCGTCCCCCCGCAGCAGCAACCTGCTCCGTTCGGCCGGCGGGCACGCAGCCCACGCGCGAGCTACTCACACGACGAGGCGGGAGATGATCCAGGAGACCATGGCGCCGGTGGCGCTGGTGGCGCTCGCGCCGCGGCTCCGCGCCCGCCGCC
>JAUBNY010000359.1:1623921-1636161 GCA_032275445.1 Crypturellus soui | reverse complement strand
CTCCATCCAGAAAAGGCAAAGAAAAACAAAATCATTATGTATTTACTAAGTACACTTGATATTGAAGGTTTATCCATGATTATTCTTTAAGGGTTGTTATTGCATCATTTTATCTATAAATATTGGCTTCACTTTACCATTAATCTGCAAATTTCAATATCTAACCCCATCCCCCTCACACACACAAAAATTAACATCCAATTAAATAATTAAATTATTAAATGTTAATAGCCAATTAACACTTAATAACCTACTCTGACATCATCATAAAACTTCTCTCAGAAATTCCTATTTCTACAGTCAGATGACAGCAAGTCTAAGTCCTATTAATTGACAGTTGGGAAAGGCAAAGGAAATTAGTTCCCTAGTCCACTGTAGAAGAGCCCAGCACAATAATTTGTTCAAAGTTATCAGAGAAAAGTGTCTCCCAAGAACAAGTGTGCCTTGATAATGTTAGCTACCTGCTCTACTTTTAATAAAAGTAAATCCCCTTCTTGCGAACTGTCTACTTGATTGGTGATATCATTATTTTTTGATAGTAAGAACCCAGTTTTCACACACAAGGATTTTAATAGCACCTCCACATTTTATATATGGAGAAGTAGGCTTAAATTCATGAATGTGGAATTTTTAGCCACTTTTAAGTTATAAAAATGGCCCACTGAAAAATTTAATTGCGTGTAGTGTTAACATAACTGTCTCTTCACTTAAAGGCCCTTTTAAAAATATTTTTTAAACTAGAAATATTGGGAGCAAAAGAGTGGGTTTTTTTGCCACTTACTAAATGGTAATTAAAAGGAAGGATTTATTCAGATGCATTCTGAAGTTACTTTAAAGAACACCTGCTTGCAGAGATTATCTCTTTCACGAATAGGAGCTAAAGGTTTACTTATTAGCATTTCACCCCAGTCAGTAAAGCTGGCTATAAAAATTATGTACAAGATTCCTTCCAGGCAGTAGAACAGGTTGAAATATACTGCTTTGTAGTTTAATCGCAATTATGTGTATTTACAGAACAGTTTGTTTTGCAGGGAGCTTTAATAGCATTTTGTTCTTGAGCTGCAAAGAAAGAATAATGTGATCAAAACACTAAGCTAGAAAATTATCTGTGAAGCAGATATTTGAAAGTAGGAGAGTAAAGACATATGCATTAAAAAGGGATATTAAATATCATGTGTATCCAGGGATGTATATACATATCTATTTTATACATATACCTATTTTTTATATATAAATATATATAATGTGTGTGTGTTTGTGTGCAGCACAATGATTTAGCAGATTCCTTCATGTACAATCCAGAGTGAGATACTTGTATCTATGTCATTACCTTAGAGTTAGTTTGTTTGAAATCTATTTCTGAACAAAACAATGTTTCTTCCTATTGACACAAAGTGAGCATGTGTGAGCTAAGACGCCCACATGCACAGAAAAACACGTAATTTTCACAGCAGACATCAGCTCCTGTGAATGCTATTTTGAGTGGTGATAAAAATACACAGGTAGGAAAAAAAAAAGCAAATCTGTTTGTTTGCTTGTTTGTTTTTTCCCCCATTTAAATGTAAGGTTAAAATTCTGGACATATGGGTTGGGATTATATTTGCTGTAAAGCTACAGTTTAACGCTATGGTTCTTTGACTTCTTGACACAGGACTTTACCAGTTAACCCTAATTTTTAGCTTCTAAAAGAGCTAAATACTTATCTTCCCCGGAAAATCAAATCAAAAAAAAATCAGCTGGGTCCAGCTTCCAGTCCCTGGCTTTGAATATCTCCTTAATGAATGGAAAGCTGCTGTTTATACATTGAATACTTTTTTTTGTCCAGACTCTCCTCAACTTGCACTTTACCTGCATTGCCATTTTCTTCTCTGACCTTTGCCAATTTATTTCAGTTACATTCACACATCGTTGCTTCAAAGATGACTTTTGCTGCCCAGCACTTTGATCATTTATTTTTTTATTTGCATCGTGTCATTGCCTCTTTTAGCTATCATTCCAAATACGGGTCTATTTTCATTTTCAAGATTATTCATGGACTATGTCACCCCTAACTAGCATCCCATACTTGATCTTCTAATGTTTAATCCCAATTTCTCAGCCCCCTTGGCTCACATCTATCAAAAAAAAAAAAAAAGTCAATTCCCAAACATCAGCCCTGAATAAGACTTTCTGGTACTCTGTGTGTGGGGAAATTGATCATTCACAAAAGCCTTTTCTTTTTTTTTCAAATGCACTCTCATAGTACAGTTTTTTTTCCACTATTAGCCAGTGCTATCACCAGATCTCCTCTACTAATATTATTTCCTTGTTGCCTAATGCACCTGTTTCTTTATGTATTAACCAACTGTCCTTTGAGACAAACTGCTTTGTAAGCATAAAATGAAAGGACTTTGATTCAGCGGTTGTAGGATATCTACATGGTTCAACAATGTATATAATGCATTGTATATAATACCTTGTGCTGCAACTGTTACACTAGTAATACTGACAATGAAACAAGGAATTTGAAGGATAGTTTGCTTTATACAAAATACATCTTATCCTAATTTCAGCTTTGTATTTCCACTAGATCTGCTAGAAATTTAAATCTGTTCTTAAACTGGAGAAGTTACATGTTTCCCCATTCAGTGCCTTCTAATGAGTGTCTCTCAAGGCTACATGTAGCTAATTATCTACTAGACTCTTTTATTTATCTAATTGTATTTTCTTTTCTGTTGAAAATATTATATGATACTTGGAAGGGACCAGAATGTGGCCCTCAGAGCAGGGTAGAGCTTCTCCCACTGTTAAAAGGGGATTTCTGGACTTCAGAGCTCTTCAGTGGTGAGAGGAGCCCAAGGAGAGGTGTCAAACAAGAACCAGTGGTTTACAGTAAACCAGATGACTCATTAACTTGAGTACTTTCCCTCTTTTTAATCTTTTTCTTCCTACACAAAATCTAGCAGTAGGAGATATGTATTTGGGTCTCGCCAGATCACTAGAGGATAGTTCACTGCTGCTTTCTCCACAAAAGGACTGAAGAGATAAACTACCTTGGCCAGAGTCCTACATAAAAACAACACACAAGTTCTTGCATGAAGAAAATGGAGGAAGGTGAGGTGGCAGAAGCCACTTGCTTGCAGATATGATAATAAAAAACAGCTTAACTGCAGCTAGAACTGCTCCGAAGCCTCATGTATTCCTAGGACACCTTTAGGACAAGTCACTTGATCCCTTCGCGGCGCCTCCGGCCACAGGAGACGCGTTTTGCTACCTCCCCTCAACCTCCATCGCCACCAAATAAGATGGCGGCCCCACAGGCACTTCCGCCTCGTCGTCCCCAGCACCAGCACCCCCCTCACTGCGCACGCGCAGAGCGGGCCCGGAGCAGGTGTCCGGCGCGGCGGCGAGTGCGCACGCGCAGAAGGCCGCCCGCAGCGCCCCCGCAGGTGCATCTTGCCGCCGCGCGCCTGCGCAGAAGCACCCGCAGGTGCCCCCTCCCCCTGTGCTATATCCGAGTACGCCGAGAACCGCACGTATAAGGGCCGCTTCACACCTCCTGCCTCCTGGGGATCCCTCCGCCGGCCCCGTAGGCAGTTCTTATATCTTATGCCTCGGCACTAGAGGAGGAAGTACAAACTTTACGACACGCTCTACCCTACAGAAGGTTTATTGTTCCCCTGGGCTCCCTCTTCGAGGTCTTCGCGGCGGATTGGGGGTGGGACTTATCCGCCTCGGCGCTCCGCGGAAGGATACCGCTTGTAAGCCGCCAACTGCCGAGCGAAAGCTTCGGGGCGGGACTTGGAGCGCGAGCCCCTCCCCTGCAGCCAATCGCAGCGGGAGACTTGCCGTGGGCCCCGCCCCGCCGCCCGGTGGGAGCCAATGGGAGCGGGCGCCGGCGCGGCGGGGGCGGGGCGCGCGGGGGGGGTGTGTGCGCGTGAGGCAGCGCGGCCGCGGTAGCTGCGCGCAGCGCGGCGCGGCTCGTGCTGAGGGGCAGCCGCGGGGCCGCGTCTGGGCGAGGGAGCGGGAGGAGCAGGCGAGGCCCGTGGAGAGGCGTCCGCGGAGCGCAGAGACGTCTGAGTGGCCCCACCACCTTCCCCCGCCGGCCGCTTCGCCTCAGCGGCGGCAACAAAGAGGCCGTTGGGGGGCAGCGGTTGAGGGGAAGCGGCCGCCGCTTCCTCCGCCGCCCGCCCCCGCCGGGGCAATAATTAACGCGGCTGCGGGCCGAGGAGCGTCGCAGAGAGGCCGCGGGACTGCGCCGCCCCCTCGTTCGGCTCCGCTCTCGTTCAAGCCGGCTTAAAAAAACAAAAAAAAATATTTTTTTTTCCGTCTCTGGCGGTTTTTCCCCCTTCCTCAGAGGGGTCCCCCATGAGTGAGGATGGTGCTGCGGCTCGAGGGCAGCTGGTCGCTGCTCGTGGGCAAGCGCTTCCTCAGCCTGGCCGAGGAGGAGGACACCGAGCCCTGGCGCAGCGGCTGCGTCGCCGAGTGGCCCTGGAAGTCCGGCCGCATCCGCGCCGTCTCGCACACCGACATCTCCAAGCAGGACCTCAAGGTAACTGCTGCCCTCCTGCGCAGCCGCTTTCTGTAAACGTATATGCTTATATGTATTTATATGTATTTTCCCTTTGTTTTTCTTTCTTTTTTCTTTTGTTTCCTTTTTTTTTTTTTTTTGGCGAGGGGATTCGGGAAGAGAGGGCTCTGCTCGCTCGGCTCCACTCCTTGAAACCCCGCGTGCCCCCTGGGTGAACCCCCGTGCTTGTGCTCAGGCTGAAGTTACCTCCACAGAGGCGCAAATTAGTGGTTCCCACCAGCACGCTTCAGAGGGGAAACTTTAGCAGTTCTGCATGCCTGGACGGCCTCGGTTTTGTTTCTGCGTTTCTCTTAAGAACCATTTTGATGAATCACTTTCTTTTTTTCTTCCGGAGGCTGCGGTGCGTTACGAAACGGCGACGTTCCTATTCGGATGTGCTCGGTTATTTTTCTTGCTGTTGTTCCTTGGCCTTGGCGGCAGTAAGCGATAAACAAGCCCCTCTTTTGTCTGCCGGCAGTGCTGCAGACACGTCATGTTCCTGCATGTGCTGCCGGAGGCTTCCCAAACTCCTTGCGTCCTGGCTGCTTTTTAATAATAATCACCTGGAATTTCTTTATATGCGTAATCAACTGCTGCAAACTTACTATGATTAGCTCTGCGTTTTGGGTGGAAATTGGGAAGTTTCAGCAGTGGCTGCAAAGCCCTTAATGGGCTCCTGGACCAGTAAAACTCTTCAGCCCTGCTTAAACAACTACTGTAGTAAATGGAGTTATTTAGAGGCCAGAACTTGATCACAGCAATGGAGTTGTGTTGTAGAGACCTGTTGCATTTGTTTAGCATGCAACTTTGCTGCCATGTTAACAGTTACCACCAAAAACGGAACCTCTGGGTTAAAAAGGGAAAGGAAATGCAGTGTGGGCCCCCTGTTAACCGGGTAAGCACATGTTTCTCTTCAAAGGAGAAGAAGCCTAACATATTTCCAACTCTTTGCCAAATGTGTGAACTTCAGGCTGTGTTGTGGAGTCCTGGAGGCTGAGCCTCTGTGGCAGAGGTGGAGCCTCCTCGGGATCAGGAGGAGGAGGATGCTTTGCAGAACCATCCTGAGGACCTCAGGCTGCTTCTGTGGCACTTAGGTGCTGTTGAGGACTTTGCAGCGCTTTGCCGTGAGCTTCGTACGTGGCTACAGTTCTGCTAGAATAGATTAACTTAATGCCTTCCCCTGGAAAAGTATTATGTTGCCAAGTAGACAGCCAAGGCATAAAGAGCTCTTGCATGGAAATGTGTCCCGCCTTGCAGCTCTGTGGAAGGGCTAGGTACAGCAAGATCCAAAATAGAGATGCTCAAAAAGAGACTCAAGAAGAGACGCTTAATCTTTGAAATCATGCCTTTATATAGCGTTAGAAACGAGCTACAGAAATGAAAAACGAATACATTTGAAAGTGTTTTCTCAACTGCATTTTCCTGTGTGTGCAGTGTTACTCCTACAGGCAAAACAAACCATTCTGGTTCTGATACTTCTGGTATTTGCTTATCTCCTTCATTGTTTCAGTGACTTTCAAAATGACTGAGTTCACTCGAACATCCATTAGTTTTATGACTCTTCTGTCTGTAGTAATGTGGTTCTGTTTGTGTATGCGTGTTTGCCTACCTCTCCCTGCAGAGAGGGAAGTGTGACACAAGGGAGCGTTTCTGAGATTCACTTAACTAACTAGCCCTGGAGAAAACTCAATTAAATGTTATATTTAGATTGTATAGTGATATTTTATGGGAAAAAGGAGACCGCTCTAGGAATGGTGTTCTCTAACAAGTCACTTCATGTGTTCAGGCAAAGCAATGTGGTGGTTCTGGTGGTTTTTAATCTTTTCCTTATCTCTTCATGTTGCCTTTGGAGGAGGGGTAATGCTATCCCAAATGAATTGGTCAAGTCATCAATGTAGCTACAGCTGCTCTACCCTTCCAAAGTTTGTGCACGTGCCTCAGAGATTTGTCAAGTTATAAACCAATTCAAAACAGGCAGCAAGTGACCTTCACATACATAATTTAATCTTCTTCTCTGATTTCTTGTCATTTGTGCTTTCAATAAAGGAACTATGGTTGCTTTTTGGGACTGTTATCCCTTAAAATGTTCCTAGTAAACAGTTTGTGTATTCAGGTACTACAAGAAGCATGTGGAAAAATGTGTGTACTGCTATGATATGAAGTCTTTTAAAGTTCTGGTATTATGGCAGTTTCTTCAATGTGTGGTGTGGTTTTTTTCTTCTACTCCCTTCTTCCTCTATTTGGTTGTAAACATTGGTGTCAGAGCTAACATTAACTTTGCTTGTACAGTAGAAAGAGATGGGAAGGTGATAGAGACTTAGGTATGAGTAATGACACATTTTATGCAATAGGAATGATACATAAATAGCTAACATGAACTGTAATGTACAAAAAATTTGGTTGGGTTAGTATAGTTTGGTGATTGTTTAATTGTGTGACAGGCAATGATACTTGCGCTGTAAGCACTTTCAATATATATTTTTAAATTTGATGTTTATTAAACCTTCTGTCTTGAATGCATTTGAATATTATAGTTAGTTATTACTTTCTTTTGCTCTCTCTTTATAGGTTTGTGTAGAATTTGATGATGAGCCGTGGGAGAAAAGAAGATGGATAGAGGTCTACAGCCATAAAATGAAAGCATTCCTGGTAGAGCAAAAGCTGGTACTGGCTGAAAGATCTCATGCCAGTGCTATGTCTCCTGTCCAGTGGCCTGCAATGGCAAGTATACAGTTGGCCTAACTTGCTTTGATTTTTGTAGTTCCTTTTGCAAGGTTAGTGCTTTCTATTATATTGCAAGAGTGAATTTCACATATACAGCTTCACTAATGTGAATAGTGGACCTATAGGGTTAATCTCGAAGGGGATTAAAACTCCTACAGCTAAAACTATGCATACTTTTAAGCATTTCAAGGCAATAGGTTGTGTCTTGAGATACAGGGATGTATTTGTGACTTTGCTTTCCCCAAAAATACTATTGTGTACCAGTTCTTTAATTCCTTCTCCCCCTGCTCATACTTTTCTTTCATGACATTGTGATCAGGAATGGAGAGAAAAAGGATAAATAACAGCTTCCTGAGGATGGCCTGTATTTTTATCTTAAACTCTATTTTTGTGTTTTTTTCAAGTTCTGTTAGTTCCTCAGGGATTCTTCAGAGACAACAGTCTGAATGACTTTCACGTGGTGGCCGTCTGCCACAGGCTATTTGTTAGGTCTGGATTTTGTCCATATAAAACCCTGAGCTAGATTCTCCACTTGAGAGAACAAGTTTTCTACAGTTGCCAGCCATAGTGGTTTCTGTAGACCGTAGGAATGAACGGGGATTATTTCTTTGTTAATGTATTTATCCAGTTAAGTTTTACTTGACTGCTTTGGATACCACTATCTAAATTAGTGGTTGTGGAATAAACTAAGAAGTAGACTTGCTGTACGTTAGCTATATTAATTTTGCAGTTACTGTTTGGTAGTTTTGACTTTACTGAATATCACGTAGGTCCTGTAGTTTTGCTTAAGACGAACCTTAACTCAAAACAGAGCAAGAATATCTAAATTTATTTGTTGGAACAAGGGTGGAGGAGGAAATGTGTGTGCGTGGGGCTTGAATGCTTTGTTTTGTTTCCTGACCTTCACATCACTGTCACCATTTCTTCTAGTAGATTTTGCTGATCTAAACATTCTGAAAGCATGAATACTTAAGTTCAGACATTATCACTTTCCATGCATTTAAAAGGACTTGACTGGCTACTCATACTCAGTTTTATGCATGAGTTTTCTTTCTCTATGTGCTTAACTCACCAGTACATGCAGTGTATATGTTACAAAGCTCATTTAGCAGAGGAATGATGTAGGGGTAAGTAAAGCACAAAAGTGGAGTTTCTTTTTGCAAGAGATGCTTCTTGCTCCTTCATAGAGGCAGAAGGAAAGAGGGAGTCACAAATGTTTTTTTTGTTTTAAATTCTGAACTTGCTTATTCCAGTATGTGTGAGCTTGGGTTATTGGCAAACAGAAATTCTGCATGATTTTGTAATGTCAAGGCACTCATGAAGAGGCTTCTGCTCCTCATGCCCCAGTTCCAATGCTGTTATAACTGATGAGAAAATAAAGAAAATCTTCCTGTGCTTGATCATTATTTCAGAAACCCAAATGCATATTCCTTCATGTTTTGGGTTTGTTCTTGTTTGTTTGTTTTTCTTCTATTAAATGGTGTTTCCAATGCATCTTTCCTGTTGTTCTTCCTAATTCTGATGCCAAACTACTCGGAGTAAAAGATAAGGAAAACCTTAATCTTGCACATATTGCTCATTATATAAGTTTAAACTAAGGCTTCAGTATGTGTCAACATGCTATGTGAGGTTTGATAACTTACATTTAGGCCCTGGGACTAGTTACTCAGTGTGTTCCCACCATGAGGAGTTTGCTTCATGAGTATATATAAACAATTCTCCAATTGGTCTTTATATTTGTAATTTCTTCATGCAAAGATCATTAGGGAGAACGACTTGAACACAGTTGTTCACACATTCCTTTAAATGATGTGATGAATTTCGAAGAGAATAAGTCTAAGTTATTAGAAATGGCTTAATAGGGGAATAGATGTAAAACTAAAATGATTTCTCAAAAGTAAATGAGAAACCATAAGATCTTCTTCACTCTATTTCTAAGAATGTTTATCATTTTCCTAGACATACAAATCCTTATTGGACAAGGCTGGTTTGGGATCAATGGTTTCAGTGCGCTATCTTGGTGAAGAAAGATGTGTTTTTCTTTCTGAAGACCTTCTGACACCCATTCAGGTAATGTTGTATGGCATTATAAAAACAAAGATAAATCTTATTTTGGTGTTTTAAGATACCCTGGGTTTATATTCTAATCACTTAAGTAGTATATTTATTGCAGAATCACTCAGCAAGTGAAAACCTGGTGTAGGTGCATGTTGCCATAACGCCTAAATATCAGCTCTGAACATCATGTGTGGGTTTTATATTAAAAAAAAGATCTTCTGTGAACTGATCCAATACATGGTTGTTTGAGAGGCTGATGAGGGAGTGTCCTCATAAGAACAGTTTCGAGCCCAGGTGTCAACAGTTGCATCATGTTGTTGATAGGGGATAATCTGGGATAGTTTTTCACTTTGACGTGTGAACATGACTGCTGTTCTTGTGAAAGGAGTTGCAGAAGTAGTCTTCCTAGTCAATAAAACCTGTCACTTCTAATCCCAGCAGTTGTGGAGGTGGACAGTTTATGAAGGAGATCGCTGAATTATAGGCAGTAACAGCTTTTGGATAGCAGTTTGAGCCTTACTTTCTTAATGGATATTTAGGGATAGTATTCTGAATCTTCTTGTAAAATGCTGTATGGATAGTACCATGTGAAGCTCAGTGTCTCTTTAACTAGAGTAACTATCCCCAAAAGGATTGAATGGGATTTTATTTTTTCCCCATTTTTGTGTCCCCTGTGCTTGGGAGAACAAGGTGGATACCTCTGAATTACAAAGGTAGCTAAGCTTTATGGAAAGAGAGTGTTAATAAGTGTAATGAATCAGTTAACACTAGTTGCTTAGTTCTGAGATTTGTGGATTTTTTTTCTTTTTAAATGCCTTCTATGAGAATGTATTTCCCCCATGTAGGGGTTCCCAGCAAGATTGGTAGGAGACCTTTCACCTGCAGGTGACTGGATGCAAAATGGTCTTCTAATTTCAGCTGTCATTGTTGAATTTAAATTCATCTGGAATGTAAAAGTATTCTCCTGCATGTTTTAAATAACATCCTTCCTGCTTTTTAGAAAGTTAACAAGTTGAAGCAAATGTAAGAAAATGAAGTGTCTCTTAATGAAGATATCTACTAATATCAGGTTCCTTTAATGAGTGTCAAGTCAAAAATCTGTCAATGAATTGTGTATAGACAGACTGAGAAACTGCTCCGTTAGGCTGGTCAGGGATTCTGAAGACTAGTGTCTGCTGCTGATAACGGTTTTACTACTTCAGAAAACTACTTTCAAGGCCTTATAAACTACTTGAATAAAACTTAATAATATTCTATTTTACCTGTTAACAATCAGCAAGCAGACTGTTTTCATGCTGAGAAAATAACGCCTCACTTAAACTTTAAATTTCTGTTGTGTGTTTTCACCTTACTTCAAAGGCAAAATAAAAGTTTATTTTTGTAGAAGCTTTACCTCAGTATTGCAGTGAAGAAAAATGCTTTTCCAACATTTTGAATAGCATGTTGTTTTACTACTGATTCTTGAGCCTCTTTGCCTTAGAAATACCATAGTGGTGCTTAGGACAAACCAACTGTTTTTATTTATTGTCACTCTGTAGCCATTTTAAGAACTTGCTTTAAACTTTGCATACCAGTGTTGATTCTGAGTATCTTTAACTGACTTGTTTTACATAACAATCGAGATAAAAATACAAGTGCATAGTACTTAATGAATTGTGGTAAATGATTTGGATATAACTGTTTCTGTTTTCATATGAAAATATTTCAAAATGACATCTTGAGCTGGACTGGATCCTGGTATTGATATCATAGTTCAAATAGAGACATAAAACTTAGTACTTACATTTACATCTGTTTAGGACTACTTAGAAAATGTGTATCTGCTGCTTCTAAGAACTTAAAAATCCTAACTTTAAAATGGATGGTTCAGTTAAGCTTAGTGCTCATTAGTAAGTAAAGAACTAATGTAATAAGACAACCAGCTTGATTTTTAGAAGGATATTGAAGTGGACTCAGGGAGCTCACTCAGCCCTGGCTGGCTGATGATAGTTCCAATCAGCAGTAGAGAAGTGAGGTCTGCTTTGATAAATACAACATCTTATGACAGCCTTATTTAAATGAATTACTTTCAGCCTTGTTTCTAAATATTCCTAAGACTTTTTGTTAATCAAAAATATTGCCTTTAATACTAACTTCATTATTTTATTTCTGACAGGATGTGGAAAGCTCCAAGCTTCCTCTTATGGATGATGAAAATGTTAATGAAGAAATTCAGGCTTTGGTTAAGAAACACCTGGATGAAACCCGCTTGGTACAAGGTACGAGCACATCCTGTTGGGGAGACCTCTTGAGATAAAGCCTCCAGTCATAAAGCAAATGTTTGCACTGATAGTGTAAACTGGGGTAATCTGTTTCAGGGATAGAAAAGTATTGTTCTTTTTTTAGGGTGATTGCATGTAGTTTCTTTTGTAGCAGTGAACGTAAAATGTGAATAATAGAAATCTTAGCATGACAATTTCTTTCTAAGAGTGAGTACATATTTTAGGCATATGTAAATGATGAGTGGTCTTATGCTTCTAGACCCAAACCTTCTCTTCTCTGGGCGAAACAATCCCAGCTCTAACAGCCTCTCCTCATGAGAAGTTTTTGGAGTTTCCTAATTGTTTTAGTGGCCCTTCATTGGGTTCTTGCTACAGGAGCTCCAAATCTGTCTTGTGCTACAGAGCCCAGAGTGGATACAGGCGAGTGCTGTGGGCTCACATGTGCTCAATAGAGCCTTGCCCCTATGGAAAGGAAAATAGTACTGAAAGCTGGCACTTTCCACATCTAATCAATGAATCTTCATTTCCAAGTCTGCTCATCTGTCTCGCTAGCTGAAATTCAAAGGTCAACCCAGCTTTTGATGGGCATTCAGAAAGCTTTATTGACTTGTTCCAGGGAAAGAAGTTCTGGGATGTACTTTGATCATT
>JAUBNY010000359.1:1610257-1623821 GCA_032275445.1 Crypturellus soui | reverse complement strand
CTAATGTGGAAGTTTTTAATCTTTCTAGCTCTTGTTTACTTGCTTGCATACAGTACTGTTGCATAAGATCACAGTGGTAGCTGCATAACCCATGATAACATGGGCATCTTCATAGTCTCCTTTTTAAGCCTATTTCTTGCGTACGTGTTTTCTTTAAAGGTGGCAAAAATATCATTGGTTCCAAAATCCGAATTTATAGCCTGGATCCATCTACCCAGTGGTTTACAGCAGTTGTTGTAAATGGTAACCCAGCTACGAGGACTCTAGAAGTCGACTGTCAGGAGGTAAGAACTCCTTGCTGTGATATGCAGGTAGTGGTGGGAAAGGGATGGGGTCCTTTATTTTAACCTTTCCTCCCACTATTTACAATCCTGTCCTTATTGTAGTGAATTAAAAAAGTGTGGATCAGTATAGTCCAGTACAAGTTATTACCCCTAAACACTTCTGTGTTGCTTCGTGCTGCTGGTGAAGTTCTCAAATGGTTTCCTAAATGCAGAGATGGAGACCTGAAATGTTTGTTTGAAGACCAACTTTATTCTTATCCTTGTGTCTTTGCTTGCCATAATGTACAAGCAGTGCTCGGAAGCGTCATATTCTCTGCATATTTTCAGGCAGAAACACTGTAATCATGAAATTGTTGAATTCAGCTTGGTGTTCAAAGAACATGGAAGGTCAAATAGTTAACTTATTATAAACTTGATAAGAAGTTTACACTAAGTATACTTAGTATAACTTGAGATTGTAACTTTCTTGATTTTAAGTTGCTTATTCTGCTTCTTGTTTCTTTCCAAGATTCCAGCTTTAAAAACACTTGATCCAGAATTAATACATGTTGAAATCATATATGACAATAATGGAAAATGTGGTAAGATGTACTATGTTTATATTTCAGATAAAGTAAGTTAACAGCATTGTGTTAAAATAAACTAATCCCAATCACTGTCTGTTTCAGATAAAGCTAAAAGAAATGGAGGCGTAAAAAGAAAGTGTTCTGAGACAAGTGGATGTGTTGATGCTAAACACACAAAATGCTCTCCTGAGGTAATGTTTTTACTATGCTCTGTGGGACTGTTTTATAAGAGTTGTTGTATTTACGCTGGAATAATCTTAACTGAGGATTAGATAGAAAAGTAGAATAGTAAACAATCCCTGGGAAGATCTGTGTTCTCTGAAACTTGTCTAGGCATGAGTAAAACCTCTTGCTTGCTGGTAATTGGAGAGAAAACAGTTGAGCTCTGGAAGTTGGGTGTGTGTTGTGGGTTTTTAACAGATTTTTTTTTTTTCTGCCTCTTTGTTCTATTTAGGAATTAGCATGCTTAGTCATGTATTCTGGAGTGGGAAAAGGAAAGAGTTTTTTCAAGTATAAGCTTTGTTTTTTACATTCTTTTTTAAATGCTTTGTAGCTGAATCCCAAACCTATAGCAGTGCTTGTCTGCTTTGAGGATTCAGGTTGGGCACACAGCAGTCTACAGTATTGTTTTAATACAAAAAGAGATTCTGGCAACTTTTCTAGCTTCCATGTCTATCTGAATTCCTATTGAGAGTAACCTCCTGCATCCTTGGCTGAGATTCAAGGAAACTATCTCAAAGACCAGAAGAAGATCTGCTTAACTTGGGAATAGAAATGTAAATAAATAATAGTGGCTTGGCTAAATAATCTTACCTTATAAATTTGTCCAAGCGTTTCAGACCAAAGGCTATCTTTTGGACAGGAATAGCCTTCAGGAAGCTCGAGAGTGATGGATTGTTGTTGTTGACTTCCTGATTTTTGGTTTCTTTGTGGTTGTTACTGGAGATCTTTAAGATTTAAGATTCCCAGAGATGTAGCGAGTGCAAGGTAAAGATTCCTTAATGAAAAGTGATCCATCTAACATTAACTCATATAGAAGAGTGAATGTGCAGCAAGGCAGCATGGATTCAGCAGCTTTACTGTAGTAGAGCTTTAGCCCCTGCTTGAATATCTTTAGCATCTTTAAAGTCCTTAGTACATAGCAATATTTTTGCTAGGCTGCTCAATGCATGCAAAACCAGTCTTCATTATTATAAATCTAATGTGAAACAGCTCTGATGATCTGGATTCTTGGCTTGTTTTTTTTGGGCGATGAACACTGTCAGACTGATTGCAGTCTTAATTTCTCTCTAGGAATTTTGGATGGGATCTGAAAAGTTTCTGAATGCTGATTGCTGCTACTGAGATAGCAAGATATGTTGTGATTGCACTGGTAGTTGAGAAAAAGCTGAGCTTTATACCTTCTTAATCTTTTTTCCAACCACTGCCCTCCATGCCTTCCTCCTTATACCAAAAGTCTGTGTTGTGAATTGAGGGTGGGCGAAATAAATTAACAATGAATTAGTCTGTAGACTTTAAAAGGACACTCTTGAGTCCTTCCTCTCTTAAGGACCTGAATGAAGATGCACTTTGACCAACTTTAAACATGTATACCAGGAAGTGTGCTAATGTACTTATTTTTTTTTTTTCAAAGCTCAATCCTGAGAAGCAGTATTTTTTATGTTAATTAACTGTTGATAATTTAAACTTCCCTTACAGGTTTCTCCCAGTCAGGGACATGTGCAGTCAGTGCCAACAGTTTTTGGAGAGGCTTTGCTAGGATGCACTCCTGCTAATAAAGACCAAAGGCATCAAGGGCTGCCCCTGCCAGCTAACTCTCCACCCGATCTTGGTGCAGAAACTCCTCAGGGGTAAGGAATTGTTTTAGGCTTTGTAGCCACTATCCTCTTCTGTAGTGTTGGCACAGAAAAGCATTTGGCTTAATTGTTGTGAATATATAATTTATTTATGCCATGTTTTTGAGTTAAATATCCTTAAGTTTCAAACAAAGTTTTGTTTTATTGTATCTGCTGGATGGTATGTGGGTGATATCTAGCTCATATCCCAGACCTGAACACGTTCAGGCAAATGTTCTGTATACTAGCTCATAGATTAGATGAGACTGAGCCCTTAGTTATTTCTGTTGAATTCTGTTTATGTTGACCTTATACTTCTGTGATAGCTGTAAGAGGCTAGAGTGCCACAGCCTTCCAGTGTAGAGATTCCCAGTTAAATCCTTCCTAGAATGAATCTGAGCTGATACTACATTTCTGTTATAAAACTAGCCCAAAGAGTCCTGTGGTCAAGGCATTTTTCCCTCCAATAGATATCTACAAAATAAAATCTGCTTCCACTGTCACTGGGAGCCTGAAGCCTAAAGGTCACTAGGAAAGGGAGCCTGGAGCCTAAAGGCTATTTGGTTCAATATCATGACTACAGGAAGTGTTGTATCATGTACCTATCTTCCTAAGTGTAAACTACAATTTCCTACTAGCTTGCAGAATTTGAGGGTGGGTGTGTCCCCAGTTGTCTCATAAAGAGGAGCATATCTAGTACAAACAGCGTGATAGGAATCAATTTTCAATTGGTTCTAAAAGAAATAGCAATAAGTGGAAAAGTTACACTATGCGTACTATCCCCAAAAGAAATGTAGAAAAGATGATAATTTTCTATACAGAGGCAGTTTCAGTGTCTCTGTGTTTGTTTGCAATGCAACATGAACCCTTATCGCCAAAGTTTCTTGTATATTGCACTCTTGGGCAGTCATGTAAACAAAATGTATTCGACATAATTAGTTGGAACTTGTATTTTGTTATTAATATTGTTACTAAAAGAAAAAAAACAAACTTCACAAAAATTTTAACATCCCAAACCTCAGAATTCAAAGGGCAGGATTAAATTTCTTTTTATTTTTGAAACTCTAAATATGAATAGATTTGAGGAACAGATGTCCCTGTGTGTCTGACACCTTTTTCTTCAAATTTTGCATGTTCTGTGTTTCAGCACGTGTAGACGGAGCTTACCAGAAACACATCCTTCTTGTCTTAATGCTGGAATTAAACTATCGAAAGAAGATCTGACTGTCTTTCCCAAAGTGGAGTATATATCTAAAGAACAAATGCAAGATTCCAATGATCAGAATGGTAAATATACCTCTTTGATAAACACGAGATCTTCATCTTTGATTGATTCAGTTAATGAAAAACTAATCAACATTAAAAACATGAAAGAACCTCTTATCAAGCCCCCGGCAAACTTTGCAAAAGAAGGCATTTCTGTAAAACAGTTGCAACATCTCAACTCTTCCATAGCAATACCCAGAGTCAGTAGCACTGTTGAACCGCAGAGGACTTTAGATTGTAGACCCTCAACATCAGATGCTCATCTGATCTCCTTCACTGAGTCTGGAGCTAAATGGCAAAGCAACGGCAGTAGTCAGAACAGCCGCAGAGGAAGCAGGATTGAGGAACACACAGACTTGGAATCTTCTTTTAGAAGAAATTCAAATGAGTTCCTCTTTGAGAGAAATGAAAGTGAAAATGTTTGGACTGGAAGCACTAAGCTCCAGGATAATGGTAAGTGTTTTTAAAGCTTTTTATCTTTTCAAAGTCCTTAGAGTTTCTCTGTAACTATATGCAATGCCATTGTTTAACATATACAAAATTGGTATTGTAATTAAGTTGTATAAGGGAATGTTCAGGAATTTGTTTGATTTGTGGGTTCTTGTGGGTTCTGAGCTTATAATAATTGCTTTTATATAACTTTTTTTCAAGTTGAATAACTACCCCCAACAAATAAAATTGTTATAAAATGTACAAAAAAAGGAAGGCAAAGTGGATTACAAAAACTTAGAGTGAAAACACTAATGGCCTTTTTTAATGACTTTGTTTCAGTGGTTTTTTTTTTTTTTTTTTTTTTTTTCCCCTGGTTCAGTTCTACCTGCTCTGAGTTTCCCAGATGTGACACAGAATAGGAAGGCTTGTAATTGGTTAAGGAGCTGTTCTCCTGATGATGCTTTAGTATGCCATGCTTCAGTGTAACCTCCTGAGTTCTGGGAATCTCCCTACACATTCACCTTTCCTCCCCTCCCAATGTAGTTTTTCTTAGCCTTGGATTATAATGTGCTGTTCCATAATTAATGTGGGTAAACAGCCAGGCAATGGCTATTGTGCCCTGCTGCATGCCTCCTACAAAGGGGGAAGAAGCCAGAAGTTTGGCATTTGTCACACTAAGGTGCTGAAGTTTGCTGCACCTTGCATTTCTTACCCTGCATTTCTTGCTCTATTCTGTGCTCATGAACTCCAGCCCTGAGAGCTGAATGAGTACTTTAAATAAAAGCAGGGATTTTTTTTTTTTTTTCAAAATCATCTTCTGTGGAGGGGTGAATAATGGAGTTTAGGTCCCCAGACTATGATTCCAGTGGACTTGGTTCTACTGACCTGAAGTTTCTGCCAACTGCAGATATTTTAAGATAAGTTCATTCTGATAAAATGTGCAGTTTATAAGAAATATTGATACAGATCTTTCTTGTAAAGACACCTGTTTGCACTTTTGGATGAGAAGCCAATTAGTAAAACTTGTTTATCCCTGCAGTAATGGTTCGCAAGTCAATTTTGGCAGATGCTTCTAAAGTGAAGAAGCTGCAGCAAAGTGGAGAAGCATTTGTACAGGATGGCTCCTGCAATAACATCGCCCCTCACTTGCACAAATGCAGGGAATGCCGCCTGGACAGCTACCGAAAGAATAAGGAGCAAAAAGACTCCACTGTCTTCTGCCGTTTCTTTCACTTCAGGAGGTAAGAGCAGCTTGGACTCTGTAGATTTTGATATTCTTCAAATGCAAATAACAAATTCCTCATGATTAAGTTGTGTGTGTGTGTGTTTTTGTTTTTGGTTTTTTTTTTTGTTTGTTTTTGTTTTTGGTTTTTGTTCATGCTTACAAAACAAAAGCAAATTACATTTGTCACCTTTTCCAGGCCAAAATGAAAAAATAGCAATGTGGCCACATTTATGACTAAAACTAAAACAACTAAAAACTAATAAATATCAGTATGTAGCCCTTAAACTGTTAGGCCAATATATCTAATGGATGGAAGGTTGCTTCTTTTGTCTGACTGTTAGGAATTTTGCAGTTTTGTCATTTGGATAGGAAATATTTTTGGCAGAACTGAGCTGCTTATTTTCCTACTCTATGTGGAGTGCTAATAGGGTAATTTGAGTTCGGTTTGTATGACGCATAAAGCACAGAAATGGAGACAGTGGGGGAGTAGATTCTGTGTGCAGCCCATAAAGGTTTAGGAGTTGGACATAGATAAATGTCTGAACATTTTATGCAATGTGCAATCAGTTCAATCCCGCTGTGTTCAGGAGGATGAGTGAGGGCCAATGAAGTGGTTCTGAGGAAAACCCAGTGACTGCAGGATGCTGCCTGCTTTTCCAAACCCGATCCACAGATTTTGGCCTCCCTGTGGGATCCTGGCTCTTGTGCTGAATAGTCACTGGGTGTTTAAACTCTTCAGTTCTTTTGACACTGTGCAGAACTGTAACCTGCCTTTTCAAATGATTTAAAAATATTATTTGAAGCATACCAATTAGTCCAGGTACAGACACTGCCAAACTACAGGATTTGATTTTTTTTTTTTAAAGCATGTCCTTTTCTTTGTTTTCAAGTTGTATAAGTCTTTTTTTATGGTTTATTTGATCTTATGGTGAGATTTTGTATGCTGCTGCTAATTTCCAGTACCAATTACAGGAGAATGCTCTTAGAGGGGAAATCAAATCCCAGTTATCACAAGGGAGATAGGAAGCTTCCTTATCCTCAGTTTTTGTTTTCAGAGGGATGACTTTCTTGTGGGTCTCCAGGTAGAAAAAATCCTGCAGGCCTGGAGAGCTTTTGAAGAGAGAAAATGGAAAGCAGAAATGTTACAGAGTTCTTAACAAAAGAACACTTTAATTTTTTACTCTTATATTCATTCCTTGAGATTTATTCCTCTGTTGTCTCTTCCTCTCCAAAAGTAGATCATATAGGTGGGAAGGCTTTAAAAAATGCAGATGCATTACTGATCTGATTTCTTTGAACAGACTTTTACTGAAATAAAATTTGTCATAATTTGATACTTGCTGAAAGATTCAAAACATGCAGTATCAGAATAAGACCTCACGATGCTAATTTATCTTTTCAGGGTGTTTAAAGTCTGCTGTAAATCAAAGCAAAAGTGGAGACTCCACCTGCTTTATGAATGTGAAAGCTAAAAAGCCTACTCTGTCTTATTTTTAATTGCCTGTATTCATTTGCTTGCTGCAGTCATGCACTGTAGTGAGCACAAGTTATCACTGGAAGTCAGCTTGTTCTACAATATTTATTAAAAAACTTCCTGAAAACATGTGCAGACCTCTTGTTAACTCTTAAAAAAAAAAAAAAAATCTCCTTTTCATCTAGCACTTAACATTAATATCAAGTGTATGTTTACCCATGTCTGTTTTAACTATTCTGAATGCAATATGCATATTTATCCTTTAGGCAGTGACTTGCTGGAATGCATGGAAGCTATTAAACATCAGAGATGACACTTTTTTTCTCTTCCACTCCTCAGGCTGCAGTTTAATAAGCATGGATTGCTGCGTGAGGAAGGCTTCTTAACTCCCAATAAGTATGACCCTGAGGCCATTAGCTTGTGGCTACCCTTATCAAAAAACGTCGTAGGTCTAGATCTAGACACAGCAAAGTATATTCTAGCCAATATTGGAGACCACTTCTGTCAACTGGTGATATCTGAAAAGGAAGTTATGTCTACAATCGAACCACACAGTAAGAGCAATTAATATTTATGTACTCTGCACCTTAAGAGGTTTATATGAAACTTAAAGCTTCTGAGATGGGTGAAATACCGTGTGTCTGGGAATGTCACTTAAGACTCAGTATTTATTCTGAGGTAGAAATGACAGTTAAGATCTGGTATGAACTTTCAATAACTCTTTGCTTATGGGGAGAGAGGGGAGGGGAAAAAAGGCAAAACCCCCACAAAATTCTGCCCTTCCTTCTCTGTTAACTTGTCTGAGTTTATCAAATTACTTCTCTTGTTGCAGAGAAAGTTTAATTTTGTTATGAAAAAAAGTGTGAAAAGGAAAAACAAAACAACAAAACCACAAAAGGATAAGCTGCTGCTGCTTTTATTTTTAACATGTAAATGGAAAAAAAATGTTTTTCCCTTTGACTGTATTTTGTTTTTTTCTGGTCCTATTCTGTTTCTGCCTCATGAACCTAAAGCTTTTCCGAAGTTCCAGCTAGGTTCCCATATGGCCCTACTGGGTAGAGAGGAATGACGAGCGTGTACTGATGGGAGCACTAGCTGCAGAGTTACTGAACATGGGGCAAACCTTGCGTCCTAGGAACACAAGTTTTCAGGCACTTAAAAGTTTTCTGTGCCAAATAGGAGCAGGCACATGTGGGACCTGGTGATCTTCCATAATTATTTCCCAGAGCAGAATGGTTCTTCAAACTGTTGTATTGTTTTTTGGGAGGGTTTCTCTTGTTTTTGTTCTTGCAACTGCATGACAGAGATACAGCAGGATTTAAAGACATGAGAATGCTCTAGATAAACTGATGTGATTTCTGTAACGTCAGGGCTAGCTAGTCCCTCCAACACTTGAAGGAAAAAAAGTAGGTTCAAATCCCCTTCAAAAGGGGAGGGAAGGAGTTTAGATCTTTTGGGAATGCTTCTCTTCCAGTGTGTTCCTTGGGTTGTACTTGGTGAGGCCTTACCCTGCAGTACTTGGAGGGGCAGCTCTGCTCTCTGCTTGCATGGGTGCTCACGCAGGCCTGTGCAGGCAGTGCTCAGCACAGCCAGGCGGAAAGTGCAATATCAGAACCCTTTTAGAAGTACATGAAACAATGTGTGGGTAGCTTTTTTGCCTTCAGCTGTGTGGGCTTCTTTTTTCTTTTTCGGGAGGAAGCTATTTCTGATGGGTTTGCTAATTGCAAAGGCAAATGTGAATTCTGGAGCTGGTGCTGATGGAACAATGCCAGAATTCCTGTTTAATTTTTCATAGCACAGGCTCGTGAGAGTGAGGCAACTAAATGGCGTGAGAATAGAGGAATGTTTTTAATGCTTTGGATAGAAAGATTTTGCAGTCTAGATAGGTGCTCATCCTTTTTTGAACTGTTCACTAACAAACTGTTCAATGGATACAGGGTGTGGAGGGGAAATGAGATTGCACTTGCCCTACTCCACCCCCAATTTGAAACTCTGGTAAACTTTCCTTGGCAGAGTTTAATTGAAATTATACCTTTTCATAAAAATTCTGGCTTTGACAATTGGTCCTTTCTAAAAATATCAAACTATGTTGTTTACAATATACTACTTCTGGCTGGCAGGAACAATGTTGTCTGGGTGATGCTTAAAAGCAAACCAATTTTACTTTAGTGCAGACCTTCAAAAACCTGCATCTGTAGGTTTAGTCTTATTGCATCCGATGAAGCAAAAATAAATAGTAGTCAGTCCTCTCTTCAGGTACTTCTTGGGAGGTTATTTATATTTCAGGGAATAGGAAACAGGCTACTGAATGAGGCTATGAGGTAGCTTGAGCAGGAGTGACTAGGAAGAAAGAATGTGGGATCCTTTACAAGGGAGAAACATGCCAAAGAAAGTCCTTCAGGCAAGACTGCAGCAGGTGAAATCTCAAGAAGGAAAGTGTGAGGAAGAAGTGGCAGTTCCTTTAAAATAAGTAAAAAGAAGTAAAAAGGCAAGAGCAGAACTATCCCAGTACAGTGGAACATTGACTCATGTAGAAGAAAAACAGTTTGGTTAAGTTGCAAAGATTTTTGGCCACTGAGTGTGAAGAGGAGGCTACTGAAAGAGGAAACAAGGTCAGGTTATGGAGAAGAAATAAACAGAGTGACCACAGAAAGACAAAATTAGAAAACTGAAGAAGTATGAAAAAAAAATTGTGGAGAAGGTCCTGGAGGCCCTGGTGGGCAGGAAGTTGAATGTGGTGCTCCCCATGTGGATTTGTTCTTGATCTGGTGCTCAAGATGAGATAGATCCCATGAGAAACGAGTCTAAGATGGATCCAAAAAAAATGAGGAAAAAAACAAGTAATTCTGGTCATTAAAGTCTTCTGATGCAATTATGTTTTAAATGCATTTTTTTTTGTTAAAATGATCGCTTTGCTTGATCCCCAGAACAGGTAGCGTGGAAGCGTGCCGTTCGCGGCGTGCGGGAAATGTGCGATGTCTGTGACACCACCATCTTCAACCTGCACTGGGTCTGCTCCAAGTGCGGCTTTGGCGTGTGCGTGGACTGCTACAGGATGAAGAAAAAAAGCTTGCACCAAGGTGAGAATAGATATTGCTGCTTCAAACACAAAGGACTGGGGATAGGAAACCTGTATTTTGAGCTTAGAGACTTAAAAAGCAGTTGTTTTTATCCCCATACAGCTCTATGATGGGTTTTGTTTGTTGTTTCACTAGTATTAGGGTATATGGCTGCTCTCCAGAGGAAGATGAAAGAAGTACTAATTGAACCGGTCAATGGTTGTGTTTTGCAGATGATGAATCGGATACTTTCTCCTGGTTTAAATGTGTGAAGGGGCAGGTACATGAGCCAGAGAATTTAATGCCTACACAAATAATTCCTGGAAAAGGTATCTTTATCTAATTGAGAGGAGAAATATATTGCAAGTTTTTTTTCTATCATTTCTTTGTCATTAATACTGTACAAAGTGGGCTTTTGAGCAATGAAGTTAGCCAGAACTTAATATTTATTGTCAAAAGGTTTCAGTTCAAAGACTGGAACTCTCTGTGTGTTTAGTACTAATTCATTATCTTTGACCTTTATGAAAAAGTAGTAAAACTTACTGTTTAAAGATGAACTGTGTTCCTGTAGTGATGTCTAACTGCCTAATATACACATCATGTTATTGGATGCTGGATGTTCTAATTAAATGTGAGTTCATTAATGACTCTTCTCCTTCAGCTCTCTATGATGTTGGTGACATCGTTCACTCTGTAAGAACAAAATGGGGAATAAAGGCAAATTGTCCATGTGCAAATAAGCAGTTCAAGGCACTATCAAAGCCAACTCTAAAGGAGGATGCAAAACAGGTATTGCTGCTGTCTCACACTGTGCTTGTGTAGCTGAAATACCCATAGATTGCCTCCATTTCTCTCTATTTGAAGCCACTGGTGGTTGTTTTTCTAGATATGCCAATCCTAGCCATATCAACCTAACAACCTAGCTAACTCTAGCATGTAGTTTTTTCTTGTCATTCAGTAGCTGTGTTTACTGGTCGTCTGTAAGATTCAGCTTCTTGAAAGCCTTATGGAAAGTGTTTTGGAAAATATTCTTAATCTGTCCCTCTGAAACACTGACATCTCAATGAATGACCAATCATTAAAAAAGCCAAAAGATATATATATATATATATATATTTTTTTTTTAATAGCAAAAGTAAGATTAGATGGAAGGAATTCTTGTAAAGAATCCTTTGTTAAGAGCAGACTAATGAGACTAGCTGTCAGTCTAGGATAACCCAGGGATCCTGGAAACTTAATACATATAGCATCCAAAAGACTTAAATTAGCTGGAAGAGTGTTGGAAATCATGGAAGGGCTTGAAGACCGAGGGCTACGGCAATGATTTCTGTGAGGACTTTGGTGGGAAGTTTACTGCTTTTTTTATTTTATTTTATTTTATTACTTTATTTTTATTTTTAGATCAGGCAATTTGGGTAACTAGTCTTGGGCAGTGATAAAAAATAGTTTTGTGAGTGTTTTTTTTATTTTTGAATGGATGTAGCATTTCCTGCTTTCCTAAAAGCTAGTGCAAATTAAAGGCTTAGTTTTGCAGAGACTTGCCAGAAACTGTCACCTTAGTTTAATTTTGCTGCATGCTTATTCATGAAGTAGTGCTATAGGTAGACATAGGTACAAGTTATTTTTTTGCTTGAGAAGTTTGAGCAGACAGTGGGAATTTGGCCTGGGATTTCTATATGATGATGGGCTAAAGCAGCAGTTCTGGATAACCTGCTATCCAGAAGCTCCAGATAACTGAATGAGTCTACTATATGCACACACGTATGTACCCTATACATATCCTGTGCCTGGTATGTGCTGCCCAAAGGGGTTATTGCCCTCCTGTGCAGCTGTGTTTCAGGACAGGCAGAGGAGTGGGCATTTGCTGTCTTTTAAGAAGAAAACCAGGCCTTAGGTGCTGATCTGTTCCCAGAGCAGTGCCAGGGAGTGCGCTGGCAGATTCTTTGTGTGCTCATCTTGAGATATGACCCACTCTGTTGCATGCACTTAGGAGCCCCAGTTCCTGGCCGGAGCCCAATCTCTGGCCAGTACTGACCTCTGGTGGAGATCAACTGTTTAATGAACCCTCAACCATCTCTCTCTCTTCCTTTTTTTTGATACTTCTTATTTTCTGCCTCCTTAATTAGAGCGTGTTTGTTTAATGAGGTTCTCAATTCTCTTTTTCAGCCCTTGGTAGCTGGAGAGAGGACTGGCTTTCAACACAACAATTTTGTCCTGGGCCCCCCAGTCACTACTCATGACCCTGCTATAAAGTCAGTCATTGGAAATAAACAAACTGCTGCAGTAAATACTCCTCCTTCCCTGAGCTGGCTCTCAAATCTGACAAGTGGAAACGTGAACAAAGAAAACAAAGGTACGTGTGTGCCCATGAAAAGTAAACACTTTGTGACTGTTGGTCACAGCCACAGCAGACCAAGCAGTATCTTGCTGTAATCTGCCTACTGGGTTGGGAGCTCAATGCCTGTGTTGTGCAGCTGTTCCGTGGCAAGAACTTGCAGCAAAATTTGGCAGGACTAGGATATCAGTACTGAAAAGGGGACTAGCATCACAGTAATGTGAGTGCTTTTAAAGTTCAGCTTGGGGAGCTGCTTATTTTCAAATGTGTGATCTTTGAAAACTTTTTTGAAGTTTTCAAGCAAAATATTTTTTCTGTATATATTGAGAGAAACGTATGCATCTAGACATAAAAAGAAAACAATACAAAAACTCGAAAAATACAACATGTACTTGTGGTTTGGAACTTGCTTCAGTTCTAGAAATGTTCTTTTATTTCTTGCAGAGAAACTCCCCATCCCCATTTCAAAGAATGAAAATAAGCCTCTTCAGGCACTCCCTAGTTTAACCAAGCCTGCTACAGCCCTGCAGACGTTCAACAGCGCAATATTGACGCCTGTGAGCAACAATAACACAGGTTTCTTGCGGAATCTGTTGAACTCTTCTGGAGGAAAGGTACATGAAAGTTTTTCGGTTTACTATTTTGGCTTGTTACCAGGCTTAGATTGCTACTCTTAAGAGGGCAACAAAAGTATGCCAACTGCCTTTGTTTTCTTTTCTTTAAATCAGACAGACAATGGACTCAAGAGTACACCTAAAATCCTTGATGACATTTTTGCTTCTCTGGTGCAAAACAGAAACATTACAGATTTACCTAAGAAACCTCAAGGACTGACCATAAAGCCCACTATAATGGGTTTTGATACTCCTCACTACTGGTTGTGTGATAACAGATTGCTATGTCTTCAAGATCCCAACAATGAAAGTAATTGGAATGTCTTCAGGGAGTGCTGGAAGCAGGGACAGGTATTTAAGGTTTTCTGCTTTTCCCATTTTGAATTTGTTTGCTTTGTGCTGTAATCGAAGGGCAGACACCTGCTTACAACAATTAACAATAAATAGCAGTATAAAACTTCATAAAATGTAACG
>JAUBNY010000359.1:1577504-1595639 GCA_032275445.1 Crypturellus soui | reverse complement strand
CCCTCACGCGGGGCTGCTGCCCCTGGCCATGCTGCTGCCTGCAACACCTTCCGACCCTGCCACAGACACAGGGAGCTGCAACCGACCTGCGTGACACCGGCGCAGCCAGGAAGGCAGCACCGCCTCGCTACGAAGCAGTAACCCATGCTGACAACCTGCCCCTAGCTCTGAGCTGTGACAGAGTGTCCGTGCATGTCGTGGGTGCTGTGTTTCCTGCAGGCCTTCGCCTTCGGCACGCGTCACCTCCTGTTTTTTGATTATCGTTCATGTTCAGACCACGCATCTGCCCTCCGTGCCCACAGGAGACGTCGGGCTAAGGCATCAGCGGCGCTTCCGCGTGTGGCTCCTTGCACTGCGGCCTTCGGGAACGATGGGGCCCGAAGCAGCTGGTTCCGATCCCCCCAAATCCACCGCTTTGGCCGTCCCCGTAGCCAAGGCCACGGGCCACGAGCTGGCGCGACGTCGCGGGGCCGCCCGCGAGGCCGGGGAGCGCCGAGGGGCCCAGCAGGACCCCCGGGCCGCGGCTGGGGCCGCCCCCCGCACAGGCCGCGGCCCCCGCCCGGCGCCATGGCAACCGTACGCCCCGGCCCGCAGCCACCCCGTACGCACAGAAACACCCGCTAAAACACCCCAAACCGCCCCAAAGCCCCTCGCCCCGCCTCACCATCTCCTTGGGCGGCTTCTCGGGGGTCTTCCCGAAGAGCCCCATGGCGGCCGCGCGCGCGCTTCGCCTCGCGCCTTCTGACCCTGCGGGCGACCCGTCCCCGCTCCCTCACGCCACCGCGGGGCGGGGCGGCGCGCAGGTGACAGCTACCGGCCGCCACTGCGCACGCGCCGCCGCAGCCTCGGAGCGACGCATGCGCGTAGCCCTCCCCCCCCAGCCGCCGCTACTGCGCACGCGCACTCGGGCGCTGTGGCGAGGGCGGGGGCGCGCCCAGTCCCGTCACAGAAAACGGCTGCGCGGGAGGCGAATCCCGCCCGTTTCCCGGCGTTTCCCGCGGCGGGAGGACGCGGATGGGGAGCACGGGCGTTAGGAGGAGCGCGGGTGCCGCTCCACGGCCTGGCGGCACAAACGTTCTCTGCCCTCGCGCGGCCTCGCCCTGGCTCTGCGCCCGCTGCAGCTGAGGGCGCCGCCAGGCCTCGCCTGAGGGAAAAGTGACCGCGGGGAGCGCAGGAGAACGGCCCGCATTATCCCTGCAGCGGGAAAAGGGAGACGAGAGAGGGAGAAGCACTCGTTCATAATTAAAGTGAATTCCTGCGGTGCCCAGGGCAGACCCTCCTGCGTGTGCAGAGGCACCGGGCACTGCTGTTACTGGGCACGGCCTGGGGCTCCTCTCTCGCCCTTCCCAGCAGGCACAGGAAGGAAGGGAGATGGATTGAAACTGCACACAGGATCTCTGTTTACCTTTCCTATCATTATCTTCATTTAATCGATGCTTCTTTTACAGCCCACCGGCAAGAACTAGGGGGGAAAAAAGAAAATCAAATCAGAGTGTTGCTTATATCTTGGCTTGTAAGACAGTTGAAGTTAGCAATAACTACTTTAGCCTTTTCTTCCACTTTTATCCCCTTTCCCCCCTTTTTTCCCCCTCCTTTTTCTTTCCAACCAAAATTTGCTCTCTGGAGTTTCATCTAGTTGATTTCTGAAAGGCACAAACAACATGTTTCACCCTGAGAAAGTAAAGGAGACAACCTTTACTTTCCCACGGCATCAAACAAACACCTCTCACTTCTCTCCATGGAATCACTTCTGACTTCAAAATATCATCAATCTGCCAGGTCATTTCAGCCATTGCCTGACACTCTGCTGCTACTCACAGTGTTTTACTTTGGGGCTGGAGAGGGACTGCCCAAAAGCCTTTCCAGATGGCTGCAGAGGAGTGTTTTGGAGAGCAGGGTGGCAGAAGGGAAGATCTCACCGTGCCACATTTTGGATCAACTGGAGAACCACTGGTCAAGCAGAAAGGCACCTGAGCTCAGAAGGTCACAAATGACAACGCTTAAGGCCAGGGACACTCCACTGCTTTCTGCTTGGCAAGGGGCTAACCCTGGGAAAACGAATTCCAGCATTACCAGGAGATGATTTATTAGTCACAAAACATGTTATATTTTTATTGTCTTCACAGATAATTGGACCAGCAAGACATCCGTAACCATACACACAAAATATTTATCAAAACAATTAACATTACAAATCTCCTTTTAAAATAATTTATTTCACGGATTTTTTTTAAATGGTACTGTCTTACAACATACATTATTCAACAAAGATGTGCTGAACAGACTCTAAAATAAGAAACACTTAAATTAAGCAATCATCTCTGATTAGAATTTCAATTTCACCCACGTCCTACCTTGTAAACGTTTGCTGGAATACGCTTCTCTTGTAGGCTTGATTTTTGTGCTTACAAAAAACAGCATCAAGTCTCCAAAACATCGGAAAAAAAAAAAAACGTTATTGTACGATAAGTAGGCATTCAGTTCAACATACAAGGCAACCAAATGATTCTGTCGTTAACGTTAGCATCATGTATATTTTAGTTCACCGCACTAACATTTAAACTAAAACTTCAAACCACGTAATCTTAAGTGACTAACATTGAAAAGGCAAGCAGTAACATCCCGAACGCTTACAAAGGACACGGCTAAGACGGGGCCTCGCTGGGCAAGGGCTGCGGGTGTGTGAAGGGCTGCTTTTTTTTGTACGAAGGCCACCTGCACACGGGGCAGCAGTGGCGCCCGCCGGCCAGCCACACGCCGACGCAATTCTGGTGGAACACGTGGCCGCAGGGCAAGGCCGTGAGCAGACAGCGGCTCTCGAAGTTCTCCAGGCACACCACGCACTCCGTGCAGCGCAGCGCCTGCGCGGGCCACGCCGACCAGTCCGGCTCGCGCCTCGGCTCGTGGCGGCAGCGCGAGCGGGCCCCTTCCTCGGGCCCGGGAAACGCGTGCTGCTCATCGTCCTCCGAGGTTTCTTTCTCGCTGCCAGAGGGCTCCTTGATGTCGCTGTCAGAGTCACTTTCGCTGTCTTGAGAGGTTTCCTCATCAGAATGAGCGCCCAGGCATTTAAACCTCCACATGGGTAAGTTTTTGATATAATCAGTTGGTATCAGTGGGTGCAGCCAGAGATCGGGAAAGGCCAATCGCTCCAAGAACAAATCCGGGTCTTCATCCCAGTCCGAGTCGAAAGGGAAGTTCTGGAAAGAAGCAATAGGGTGGAACAGGTAGCTGGTGTACCAGTCCCACAGGCTCGACAGCCACTCCAGGTTATTCGCGTTTACTTCATCGTTGTTGTTATTGCGTCTTCGTTTTTTCTCGAAGTAATCAATGAGCAATCCATGACCAAGGTAAGTGCTGAGGAAGAGGGCGGGATGTGACGAGTAGAACATCCAGTCAGCTCTTACCCAGGAAGCCAAAGTAGTTGTATTGGAGTACCTGAAGAGTTTTAAGCTGTACTCATAAAAGCTATCTAAGTAAGGGAGTTGCAAAAAACCTAACACAGGGAGCCAGGAAATAATTAATAATGAATTATATGTCCCTAAAGTGCTTATAAGAACCACAAAGCGCTTGATAGTAGCGCCTTGGGTAATGAACAGGTCCATCCAAGCCATCAGATTAACTAAAACTAAGCTTAAAACAAATAAATCATTAACTTCTGGCTGCAACGAGCGCAAAAAGGAATCCATGGCACGTAGGGATATGAATTCACCAGTATTACTTCCATATCTATAAATCCCCTCGGGAGTCCTCAGTATGTAGGACGGTGTCTTGTAGATCCCAATTTCTGCCATGTAACTTTTATTGTCCCAGTTTTCCATATTTACAAAGATAAACTCCACTCGGCCAGTAAACTTGACGCTTAGTGCGGAGAAGAACGCAGGGGGCTGGTCGAGGTCGGCAAACAGGTAGATTTTCACCCGATACTGGTCACTTTTGTTCCACTCCTCTCTGAGATGCTCAGAGTTGTAGATGGCTTTGACGCGAGAGGCGGCGTGTGCCGTGATCCATTTGAAGATGTGCTCCACTTCGACTCTGCGCCCGCTATACTCTTTAAGCATGACCTTCCCCTTGGAGGTGCTGGTTTGCGGGACAGACATGATGAGGGTGGATTTCAGCCACCCCCTCCTCTTACAGTATCTACAAAAAAAAAGAAGAAAGTTATATTAGAGTTTTTCACTCCTAGAGCTGCAGTTTTCTGCAATCAACCCAGCAATTAGAAGTGCTGAACACCCACAAATCCTCATAGTAATCAACAGGAAACATAGGCACCAAATATTCACCAAAACCACAAAAGAGCATTTATTAGAGTACGCTTGTTATCTGTCCTACAAGAACGTCATAGAGATGTATAATCACAAAACACTATAAAAGTGTTAATTTTCATGGGTTATTATTGTAAATAAGGCCATACATCAGCCCCACTTATGCTTTGTAAGAGGATTTGAAAAATAAGCAACTTTCTTCACTCTTCAGGATAAAGCTTTAGTTTTAGAAGCTATTTTTCTGGGTTTTCTTTCTGAGAAGATAACCATCACAGCATAAATCAAAGCCCCACAGCTTTCCTGAACGTGTAGATCACTGTTCCAGGGCTTCCTTCAGTCCTAGCTTTGTCAAGCTGCAGTGGGGCGATGTTAACAAGAAATTGCCAGTTCAGAGTCGCTGTAAACAGGGTGCCAAGTGTCTACTTCCTAGTGGGGCGGTTTTCGAAGGACACAGAGACACTGCAAAGAGTTGCAGCAAGAGGGTTTAACATAGAACCAGCAACGGAGGGACAGACACGTGTGGCCAGAGTTTTGGGACTGAAACTCCTACTTTCTTGCAGTATTGAAATGGGATGAACTACAAATCTGCACCTAATAAAAGAGGCTGTTAAAGACTGAACCCTTAGTCACAGTCCAGACCCCAGGGAGACTTGTCTGGTGACTCAGTCCTTCTCTCATACCTTTCATATCAGCACTGCTCTGCCACCCAGTTTATCTAGTTCTCCTTTTAATGATGTCTGGCAAGCTCAAACAATTTAAGCAGCATGCAGTCTCAAAGCAAAACAAGCTGCCTCCGAAAACCCTACAAACTACACATCAGAACAGTGGCCAGCAGCCTCATTCATCATTAATTTCCCTGCTCCGAAGGTAGCATTTTTTCTAAAAGAAAAGATACTACCCCATCATCTAATGGGAATCACCTAAGGGGAATTCCCATAACGAGAATACGGCCTAATGGGAATTCTTCAGTAGGGCTTACTCAGCAAAACATTTATTATATTAGAAAAAAACAGGAATAAATTTAGGAATAAATTTAAAACATGATGTTTTCTCATAACATTAGCACTAGTTAGGAACTATGCAGACAGAAACACTGCCAAATATTTAAGATGTTCAAATATCAGTGTCTTGATTATACAAGATTATTTTTTTGTAAACATTCCCAAGTCTCAGAATTCTCCCATATGATTAACTTTGAAATTTCTGTAAACATTCATGATTCAAGCTGGGTAAGAGACATGCATGTAACAGACTGCCTTTCTGTACACGTCACTGGAATTCAGGACAGGGCTTCCTGTCATGTGAAGCAAACGCTTACAAAAAAAAAATAATTGTTTTTACAGTAGCACAGAATTAACTACTTCTTTGTCATTCCTTCTTGTTCCTCTTTTGAAATCATAAGCAAACAACAGGGAATCTTTACAGCACACGTATGTTAAAGGGTGTGTTCCAGTTTATATATAAACACACATTTGTCAGGAACAGGATTTGCTGGTAACCTTGAGAAGCAGGTCTTGCTTTCAAGGTTCATGTTAACCCACGTTTCTCCTTTACACATGGCAAAGTAACAATTTTAACACTGATATAAATCTCTTACATGGGCCATATTCAGCTTTTCCCTGGGCAAGCACAGCTCTTATCCACAAACTCCCTAAGATGGGCGTCCCCTCTTCATCCTCTCCCACTGCTGTATTGCCCTTTACACAGTATAATCACATATGTCACACATGGTGCTTTTGGAAGCTGCAGATCTCTATTTATGGTACCGATAAATAATATAATAAGTTCTGTGCATACTTTAGTGGAGATGAAAACGTGAATATACCACCTTCTATCACAGCTACTTTTATAACACAGGAAGCACTGCTGCCAGCATTTCATTGAGCCTTCAATATTCCTGGGATTAAGAAAATCCTTTAAGAATATACCTGGGGTCACTGGAACAGTTAAAAGTGCCAGTACGTATGCCGAATCGTGATACTTTCTTCACCATTTTCTCCCAGTGGACTTTACCAACCAGTGGACTTCTATCGTTTGCTATGACCTGTTGCCAAAAAATACAATAATTCAGCATCAGAAGAAGTTGCACAGAAGTTTAATGAATGCAGTGATAGTTATCCTTGATACTCTTCCCCCCCCCCCCCTTCTCTTAGAACACATGATAAGTAAATACAAGATATCATCATGATCATCATCCTAAGTGTTGGAGTTGGGAGTGTGAAGCACTAAGATTAGAATATTGCTGTTTCTGCAGAAAGGTAAAAGCGTACCATCATTTTAACTAAAATTAACTAAAATCACAGGTACTTCACAAAAACCTTTGGAAAATAAGAAAATTATCTTTAACTTCATTGCGGGGGAGAAAGAAAGAGGGTGCAGCAGGCTCCTCTTCTCCATAGAAAAGGAGATGATTATTTTATCAACATTCAAAACTTACAACATACAACGAAGTATCACCTCAGAGCAAGTAAAATGTGTTTGAGCACATGCAACTAGTAGCAAATTAGGCTACCAACAACCACTTCTAAGCAGTGGAAACTAGTGATTAAATTCCCAGGCCATATTATTCCTAATAATATTGACTCCTTTCAGCTTTTCCAGCGACTCTGTAACTTCACGTGACTGTTCGACCCACTCCCGTGCCCCATCTGCAATTTCAGGATGAGAGTTTACTGTAATACATCTCAAGGCCTGGTTTGCCATAATCTGTATACTTAAGTAGTAATTTTCAGCTTGCTTAGGTGTAAGCTTTTGCATGTGCAAATGACAGAATAAGCAGTATGTGGAGGAGGGGGGAATAACCCAAGCCCTTCTGCCTGCTGTTGACAGGTAATTTTGAATAACGTGACTGATCATGCATTGTTCCCTGATGCGGCTCCTGTTTTAGGAATGCCTCACATGCTTCTGCAAGCTGACTGGTAACAACTTGAAGTATTCTTTTAAAACACATTTCATAATTTCCATTTGTTAGGGATTTGTTTACCCACCATTAAACTTTTCCTCCTGGTTTTCTACCTTGGTAGCTAGGAACTTTGGCTTTCAAGTTGAGCGATTGTCACTGTGATTAACTGTTCTGCATGTGCAGGCTGAGAGGCAGAGCTAGAAAGTATGTCTGGCCCTTGAGACTCAAAAGGAAAAAAATATATATCTTTGTGCTAATTAACATCCACTCAGGTTCTAAAAACAAGAGGATTCACTAAGCAGAACAATCCATTGAGGGAAACAGTTAAACTGAAGTTACAGAAAATGTTCCCATTCCACTGAGCCCAAAATGTTTAAGTAAAATCACAGGTGAACACCCTGAGAAGAATCGTTCAAGTTATCCTCACACCTCCCCTCAGCTTATCTAAAAGTAACCTTCAAACACCGAGACAACCAGCTAGGAAAATCTGTTGTATTTATTGAGGCATCTTTACATCACCTAGGGTAACAGAAGCAATAGCTTTGGGTAGTTGAAATTTCCTCTTTTCATGCATGTCTGATAAAAAGAAACCATGTTCCTAAAGATACCTTGAGACGTATCACTATAGCCTCAGTACTACCAGCGTGTGATAAATGCACCAGACTTAGAAGAATCTTTAAGTTTTATTAGTAAGAATAAATGTGGGTGACTATTACTGTTTGATATAACTACTTGGAGATTGGTTGCTTGCAAACTTCTGTGGACACATTCAGCAAAAGCCCAGCACAGTTACTCAGCCTGTATTTCATCTATGAGATATTGCTTATGAACTCAGACAGCTGTTGGTAAATTAAACATAACTGCAGTCCAGTGAAATCTACTAGAGAGTAACTTAAAAAGCCTACTATCAAGATGCAAAGAAAAGGTACCAACGTGAGTTATACGCCTTGAAACAGCGTGGATTGTTCCAATTTCTGCTTTTATACTTAAGTGGAAACTCAGCAAATTTAACTGCAAAGCATATGGCTGCAGACTCACTGACCGTGCGTTAACCCTGCATGCAGGGGAACTGGGGCTGCTCTGCTCGCTCATCTACCTATTTTGAGTGCAATATTCACTTTTAGTGTCAAGAAAAGATGAGTTTTTATGCAGACAGGCACTAATAGAGTTTGTTATAATCTGTTGCTTTACTCTGGCTGTTTTCTTTATAAAGACTTAATTCTATGAAATTTCTGCTGCAGAAAGTTACTCATGCTGTAGGACTAGGACAGAGCGAGCAATTTGCAAGTAGACAGTGAAGCACCTAACATGGCTTCGCATGCTGAAGCTTTGTCAAGATTTCTTGGGCTCCTGCTTTCTTTTTAATAGCATTATAGAAAAAAATGCAATGTCTAGTGGCTTGTTCCTTGTAGGCAACACCCACATAAAACATTGGGAGTTCACCACACAGAGGCAAGTTTTTTTTATTTTGGAAGGCAGAATCATCACTGTGAAGAGGGAGTCATACAAAATAGTTCTAAATTAAGCAATCACAATGTAATTCTGATTAATCTGTAACAAATGTTTGCAAGTTAAGAAGTATGAATTTTGGAAAGCTAAGAAAACCAGCTCAAGTCTCTGTGACTGAGGAAACCAGAAAGTCAATGAAGAGGCCTGAAACTTCTTCAGTGTGTTAATACTATCAGGATTCATATTTCAAGTAATAGAAAATAAAGTTGCCAATTTTTGCACTTCCTCCTAGCAAGCACTTCCAAAAAATGTCAGAAACAGGCTGAGAATCTACAAGGAATTGTAAAAGAGCAAAGGAAGCTCTGGCAAAGGAAAGTATGCCAGAAACTAGAAAATGGAAGGGAAAATGGGCAATTCAAATTAGACTATATGAAGAATGCTAGAAGGTACAAAAGAATTTTCAAGCATATGAATAAAACCAGAACAGGACAAAAAGAATCAGGATCATTGAACAGTGAATGTATGAAATAAATGAGATATTTTAGGTTTTCTTTAAAAAACAAAAACAAACAAACAAAAACAAAAAAACATGTTTCTTTCGGTAAAGAGCTGCCTGGCTCTGGACAGATTAATGAGTTAGAGAAAGAGACTGTATCACCTGCAGATGGAAACAAATCAAATCACTTAATGTGCTTAAATCCGATTAAGAAGGTAATCGGCATCACAGAATGTAATACAATGAGCACTCAATTACAGATGCACCTACAAAGACTTCATATAAATCCACTGTCAGTGTAATTTACACTTTGACAGGGGAATAACAAATTAGTAACTATATTTAAGAGAGAATGAAAAAATTATCCCACTAGTTTGATCTCAATAGTAGGCAAAATTTCAGGACACATTTTGAAGGGGAGAATAATTAAAGACACAGAGATAAGTGAATTTTCCCCTCCTTGCCAACATGAAGTTACTAAAGGCATATTGATTAATTTGAGAATTTAAAGAGTCTTTTCCCAGAAAAGAAGAAAATTTCAAGGCAAAGGAAACATCATACCATTCTTTACTTTGGTAGAGTACCTGGATATAGTGCCACTTGGAAGAAAACTCTACAAAACTAGAGAAAACTGCTTATAAGAACCCTAACTTGAGTAAGAAACTGCCCAAGGGAGGAAAACATCAGAATGCTGCAGAGGTAGCAGCAGACTCCCCTAAGGAACTCTCCTTAGCCACCAGTCCAGCCTATGTTCTTACCAATGCCTTTGCCAGTTGTTGATGACATAAAATGGGGAAGCACTACATGCACAGAAGAGGGTTATAATTCCACACTGGACAAACTGCACAAATCTTGTAATGTAGAGTGTCAGAAATAAACCTGAATTCAATAATGAACAGGACACTAGGGGAGTTCATCAGTTAGAGTGATGGGAGAAAAGTTGGGTCTAGTAGAGGATACAAAAGGGACCAAAAGGCATCAATATTAACCAACTAGAACAAGCAAATCCTTACACACACCGAGCTGACCAAACAAGCTGGTTGATGGATCTCATGCAATGCAAGTAGCTGGGTAGACATCAGGAGTCACAGAACCACAGGGACGGCAGTTCAAGCCAGGAGCTGCTCGTTAGATGTGAATGCACTTCAGCTGCAAGTCAGAGGCAGGTGTCCCAGAGAGGAGAATGGTCACAAGCAGTGTCACACAGACAAGTTACCATTTAAGAGACAGAAGGAACGATTCCATAATGCACATTCTGCAGACCAGCAGGACTCAATAAAAACAAGAGGCCGCTTTCACTCCCCTGCTCTGCTTTGTACTACAGAAATAAAGACAAAACTTGCAGATAAAAGCAGGTTTATGAGACTAACTAGAGCAAGTAAGAAAGCAACCACTGCACTTGGAGGCACAAAAGGATTTCAAGTTTTTCTTCTTATTAGCTATATTCCCAATCTGCAAAACATCATCTGCCAGATAAGAAAATACTAAATAAAGATTATATCCAAGGAATCTATTAATTATCTTAACCTACACCCAGCCCAGAGGACAGGTTCTAACTGCAGGCTCTGAATGACTGTCTTTCCTCTCTGTAGGAATTACAGGTTGCTTCCATGAAATAACTAGCACTGAAGGAGAAGACCAGGCCCTCACAGAGTATCTGTCTACAAACTTCCTCTCCTCATCTCTTTCATCTGTGAATTTGAACTATACCATGAAGAATGCCAAAGAGTTGGGCAATTCTTAACTACTCCTATAAAATACTGCCAGTAGGTTATGCCACCAAGGTGTACAAAGTAGAAGTGGTAAGACAGGGTCCTGGAAATCTATTTTTAGATGTTCTGATTCTTTTTCCCCCTCACATTTTCCACTTAAGAGCCACATTACCTACACCAAGCACCTTTTCAGATACTACAGAAAACAAAATTAAAATCAAGTTATTCTAGGAAAGTAGAAAGTAACAAAGTACTGAAGTCCTGATGATTTTGACAGGCACTTGCATAGTAATTTTCATATTAGAAGAGCTCTTTTGACTCTACAATAGATGAAAAGGTCCCAAATGAGGGCTATAAAGAACCTAATTAATAGAATCATTTTGATCCTTAAGTTACAATAGTCATAGTTACGGCTTTAAAGAAATGAACAGACTTTTAAGAACAAATACCCTAGAGATAAGAAAGATTTAAATGCTTAGAAAAATAGGGCAATGTCAATGAGACGTCTTGCTTAAACAAAATGAAAAACTCTCCAGTAGATGCACAGATATTACAGTGGCTCCCTCGTAACTGTCACTGAAGCAGTTACACCTTAATTCCCTAGTTAAAAGTTTTAAATATTCTTAGTGAGAAGATCTTTTAAGAGGTTTTTAAAAATATGTTATAGAAATTGGAAGAGTCTCTAGGAAACTGAACATTGCTGTTCCAACAGAGTTTGCTGTAGCAATGCTCCATGTAAAGTTGCTCCCTGTTCCGCTAATCCAGCAGTGCTTGAGCACATGAGAGTAGCCTCATTTGGGCATTTTCCTTTCTTTTGTTGATTTAATTTAGATTTTGTTCATCCCCTTTTAGGCAGACATACTGATTTTTTTAAGCAGGTTATTATAACTAGACCTAGTCTCAGGATGTGTTAAAGCTCATTCAGAATTGCCAATGTTCAAATAACAAAAGCTGCCCAAATGAAGGTCAGATATTGACAACTGAAGAACAAACATTCCAGCTGCCATTATTATAGCCAATTCTAGCTCCTTGCATCATTTTCTCTGCCTTCTCCTATAGTTAAGAGATATAGAGAAAATAAACTTCTTAGTCATTGATCTGCAGGAACAGTTACAGCATGATGAAGGAGAGATCTTATACATAATCTGATACAGAAGATATTAAAATAGGATTAACTAGTATTTATTTTAACTGGGAATAATCCTTACTGTGCACCAGATAAGGTATCCTGCTTGAATGAAAAACTAACACACCCTTGGCAAGTACAGAGGTTGCCTCCATTCCAGTGGCTTGCAGGAACACAGGTAATTTGCAAGCCACAACATATGCAAGAATAATTTCACACAGAACCTGAACATCTTCAAAAGCCAGCTCTTTTAAGGCAGGATGTTTTAAAAATCAGTTTTTAAAACTAGATGCTACTAGTTCTAATGGTCTTGTGAACCTGAACTAACCTCAGTAACTAAAGGAAAATACTTCCTGTTGAATTATTTACTTTGCGAATTTGATGAGTCTTGTACATTGCTGGCTTGGTGACAGTCACTCTATTCATGAGCATTTGTTACGCTGCAACAAAGATGGGAACAAAACTAAAAAATAATTTAAATTAAAATTTAAATGATTGAATTTCTATATACAACAGAAATTCAAAGCTAAGTGAGGCACAAGTATTTCTATATGTATTTTTGTGGTGGAAAAATATTCATATTGGCAGCAACTCTCAGCCATTGTGGGAGATGGGTATGTGGCATTAAAAGAGAAAACTGTATCCACATGGAAGTGCCAAGGGAAGCTCAAACATTATTTAAGCTGGAACCTTGCCACAGTACCAGGTGTCAGGCACACCTGCTCATACCAAGAACACAACAAAATTTCGGATATGCCACAATAGTCAAAACCTGGGTTTACAGTTTGGCCACAAAAATACCAGCTCCAAGTGCTCATTAACAGGCACTAGGGAACTGCAGCAGGTTTTAAATCGAGAAGAATAAAACCTACAAAGGAAGAGACCCCATTTCCTGCTGCGTGCAGCATGTGCAGGTAATTCTGCCCGGAGCCCTCAAAGGCCACCCAGCTCGGCCAGGCAGGCACCACAGGAAGGAGCACAAATACCCGAGCTGGGGAAACCTGCACAATTCTGCCGAGAGCCAGACCCACTTCTGCGCTACGGAACTGGAAAGGTTGTGGGTGCGTGAGAGCCATCAGCTTAGCTCAACAGCTCCCAGCTTGAGCTCTGCAGACCCTCGGAGGTCCATGAATTGCTTTTAAGGCACCTGGAGGAGGCAGATGAGCCTGCTGTTACTGTAAAGAGACCGTGCACTTACTGGGAAATTTTTAAAGACCTACACAGATATAAAAACTAGAAAACAATGGTCACTTTATTAAGTTTCCTGTGTGCTTTTCAAAGAACCACATTATAATTAACTGTTTGTGTTACAAACTACCCTCCACCACATTCTACATATAAAACAGGAGCAGAAGTACTTTCACAGTTCTCAGGAAAACTTACGAAAATATACAGTGAATATGGGACTGGTGTGATGTTTATTAGAAGCACAGTGAAAAAAGTGCTTACTAATGTTATTCAAGACAACACAAATATTTTTTACATGACTCACTATATTTTTACTAATTCTGAGACATCCCAGTCCCCATTTCTTCACTGAGCTGATAAAACTGAATTTTTATGTAGTGCTTTCTCAAGAACTCAACACTGGTTCAGAATCCATCCACATGGATTTCGGAGGTCTGAAATTTGTTCCCTGCCTATTTTTTTCTTTTTTTTTTTTGAGGAGATTGTGAGGGGGAAAAAAAAAGAAAAGATGATGACAGAAGGGTTCATCCACTGTAACATGAACAAAGTCAAAATCAAGGGTAGTTGCTCAGAGGAGAGGGCAGTTCTAGGCGCCAATATAAACTGAAATCATCTCAATATGCAGAGGTTGAGCATGAGCGAGCTGCTAGAGTGAATTAACAATGACACACAGACAATATGGGCACTATTACACTATACGCAATGGTATTTCATAGTGTTGGCTGGATATGAGGACTCTCAAGAAGGATACTGAAAGTTAAAATTGGGTATCCTGGGGTAAATTTATCTTAAGGGGTACTGCAGAAGAGGCAGATACAAAATACCTTGTTTAGTAAGAACCAAGGATTTCCTTTATAATGAAAGCAAGCAGTTATCTGGCAGAAGTAAAGCAAACCTGAAAATTACCCACCTTGCAAGTCCTTTGCACCTCTACCACACAGGATGAAAATGTTTCTTTCCCCTACTTTAAATCTAGGCAGGAAATTCCCTTTGCTTCTCTCCTGCAACATTTTATAATGGTAATTGTTTTTTGTTTGTTTGTTTGTTTTTGAAATATCCATACATTCAGATTAACTTCCTTCAAAGAGGACTTTTATCTACAGAGTTTTTAAAAAGCTGTAACAGCGTTCCAGAGCACTGGATGGGATGGGACAGGACACGGGCTTGGAAAAGCAAGACTCCTGTAAGCAGCAGGTCCCAGCTCCAGGCATTAACACTCCTCTTCCTGGCCCCGCAAAGCAGTGCCACGAGGGCAGGCAAGGCATAAAAGGTGATGAGATCATCATGAGTTAACAGGAGCGAGGACACACTGCTGTCGTGGCTATCTGCAGGCTACACTGATAAGCAAGTTACCTCTGAACCTGGATGCTTTCCATACAGGTTTCCAGAAAATAAACACACGCTGCCACAAAATACTTCATTTGCCTATGCATGGGCTTTGATTTTCTTCAAGAAATTCATTTTACGGTCTCTAAACAGTAAACCGACTTCTGAGCTATCAAGTGTATAAAGAAATAACAGTTGTTTCCTCTTTGTCTTGATTCTCTGCAGACAGGTTTGCTATCCCATTATTTGCCTGTGCTACCTAGAAGTTTCGTTTCCATGCCTTAAAGAGAAGCATTAGAAAGTAAAACCCATCTTCAGACAGTTTCTCATCATGATCCCTCACCATAAAGTCTACAAAACCAGCTCAGCCAACAACCGCAGGGTGAATGGAGCCAGAACTGTCCCTTCTCCTCTCCTGCTTCCCAGCAGCCAGCAGGGAGCCGGGATGCAGGATGAGGGATGCTGAAGGACCTGGAGCCAGGAACAAGAAAACGCTCTGTCCTCGCTGCGCTCACTGAGTCTATGCACGAGGCATCCTCACCCTGACAGCATCTGCCTACGCACCGAGCCCATTACTGGGAAAGGTTCCTAGGCAGGTCTGGTGATAAGGGAGACTGGGCAAGGACCAAGCAGGGAAGCAGAGGTGAAAGGAAGCTCTGGAAGGAAGAGGATTAACATGGGAAAAGCTGGCAAGAACACGAGCGCTGTGCTGGACATGAGGGAGGAAGGGAAAGGAGAAAAGCAGTAAATGAAAACTCAAAGCGATGAAAGCTGGAGTGAAAGCAAGAATAAAGAGAAGAAATATGATGTGTCTAGTATTTATTTTTACTGTGGAGAACCAGACAAATAGCATTCAGCAAGCAAATTATTCTGTAAATTCCGCTCAAATTTTTTTCACAGCTATTGTGACTAACTCAATAGCTGTTCAAATATTTCCAAAATGATGACAGCTTTCACCACACTAAGAGATATCGAAATGCAGCCTATTTGACCTGCTATTATGACACTCACTGAAAATACATTATAATTAAAAGCCTGCAAGCTACCAACAAATTTTTAGTGCCATATATTAGTCTTTCAAATCGCACAGTTAGATGGAAAGATTTTTCTTAGTACATTCATGCATTTATCATTATTCAAGTATTTATCAGCTGCCTTACATGAAGTAAATTGCCTTTCCATGATCTCTCTGACCAAAGAATCCCCTTCTGCATGATTTAAACTTGAAACTTAGATTCAATGAACACTGAATAAACCTTTCCCAAAATACAAATGCCATTTGGACTACAAAAGTAACCTGCCCCCTCACTGGCTGTTTTAGGACCAGAGTTGATGTGGTGATAGTGCAGGACTGGCATCAGAAAGTCTTTAAATCTCAAGAATCTGCTCCTTAAAGAGAAAAAACGAAGCACAGAGACCAGACAAACACTTCATCTAGGAAAGAGTGTTGTCAACTAAACAATGAATTCCCTGGTGGAGAATTGCTTAATAGAGCAGTTGGAAAGGAATTTAAGCCTTAAAACAAACAAACCGACAAATTCTTATCACTGGAGACTGACACAGAAAAGCATTTTCTACCTTTTTGTCTACATTATTTATCTTACTTTCTCAAGAGTGAAGACAAACTATTCCAGAATCCTTTTTGCAAAAGTTTCCCCCTCTTTTTCTCTTAAATGTACCCTCATTCTCACGCATCCTTACTAAAAAAAAAAAAAAATCAACGTGCCCTCGCGGCCTGACGCCGCCAAATTATTGGAATACATTGTGGAATCAGCCTAGAAGCCATGCACTGAGATCCAGCCTCTCTGAGGAGGGAACAGAGGCTGCAGAAGTGCCCCTAGCCCCTCCAATAAACAGAAGATTAAACCAGTTGTGTCTGAGCACGCAGCAGAAGGTAAAGCCAGACTGAAGGCGCTGCTCGCCCGCCTGCTGGGAGCACATGCACTTAATGCACCTACTTAACACACAAGGCTCAAGCTCTTACAGAATCAGAGCCAAGCACTTGTGCAGTCCATATACTTAAGAATGTGCTGCTCTGCCTGTTTTTTGTTGTAAAGTGCCTGTTTTCAAAGAGCAATTCGCAGAATAACAGGTGTTATTCCTCTTGTCTATACAGGAACTGTCCCTTCCAGCCTTGCTTTTTTTTTTTTTTTTTTTTTTTTTTTGAACAGATTTGCTCCTTACAGCTCACACTCTTCCCACCACATAACTACCTTCACCAATCACTCCTCTGAAACATACTTTGGATATGATAAATATAGACAAAATAAATTATATAACTTCTCTACCTGTACCAGCCAGATCCCATCTTTTGTGTCTTCTACAAGCTCATAGAAGTGCATTTCACCACTGAAGTTTGTACTTGAAACAGACTCAGAGGCCTCTTCCTCCTTGAGAGCAGAATAAAGCTCTCCTTCCATGAGTTCTCCTGAAAAAGGGGCAACAGAGAAATAAGTTTAAATGACACGTGAAAAAGACCATTAATAAATTCTGATACTATGCTTTTTAGCAGCAGCCAATTTTTCATTATGTGTATTTTATGTGATTGCTCATAGGACGTTTTCAGCATGAAGTCGGCCAAACTTTAATAAAGTTTAGTCCTATATAAACGTGTTAACTAACACCTAAACTTCACTATGTGGAAACAATATTTCAGTGGCAGACAGCAATTTAATTTAGATATCTCCCCTGTCACTTTTCAGGGCGGTGACATTACAGCAAACACGAGTTGTTAACACTGATAATTCAAACAGATTTCCAGAATTCTTGTTGATAATGTTGTACCCAAAAGCATCAGTTGTCCCACTGAAAGCAAAAATAAAACCTGCAGAGCGGGTTGGCAGTTGGTTTTGTCTGAAAAATAAGAAAAATCTTCCACAATCTCAAGTCCTAGCAAGGCAAGTAATTCGCAGTAAAATCATTTCACAGTGTTTCCTCTGTAATCTCATTTTCCTCTCACATGTTCGTGGCTGTCATTACGAACACTGTTAATAACTGCACGTGCTCTGACAAGTAACGTATTAACTCTGAAAAACACGATGCAACATCCAAAGAGGCTGTTTCTTGTGAAACGAAAAGCCAAAACGAAAGTGTTAACGGCCAAAGTCCTTTGGAGGGCTTCCAAAAATATTAATACTACTTAAGAGAAGAAAATAATAATAATAATAATAATAATAATAATAATAATAATAATAATAAAAGGGGGGCAATCCAGCCGAGCCTAGGGGTATTAGGAGGGCTTCCGTGACACCTGAAGAAGTCGGTCAGTGCAGTTTGTTTGGAGTTAAGCACTTCCCTGCAGTATTTGCAGCCCAAACAGAGTGACTCGGAAGCGCCCCAGGAGGGACCGAGAATAAAAGCGGAGTCCTGGAATCGCCCCCGGGTTTCCCAGGCGGCCAAAAAACGGCCCAAACGGGTCAAACCCGGGCGAGCGTTTCCAGGGCCGTGGCTCAAGCGCTGCTCCGGCAGGACCTTCCTCCCGCCTCCATCCGTCGCTGCCTCCAGGTTCTACCTGCTCCCCAGGCGCCTGCCTGGGTTTATTTTTAATTATTAGTAGTATTATTTTAGCCCCCCTCCCTTCTGGCCTCCTCCGAGCCGCCCTTTTCGGCGGGCAGGAGCCAGCTCCGCGCCTCATCCCCAAACCGAGCGCAAGCAGGAAAACAAACGAGTTACAA
>JAUBNY010000359.1:1557611-1572302 GCA_032275445.1 Crypturellus soui | reverse complement strand
TTTGTAAAGACCTGAAATGGCAATGGATATGAAAAGGAAGTGGGTGGAGGAAAAGAAACCTTTAGAAGCTGCTTTTGCTTCTACACTTTATTTTGTTTCCCACCACTCACACAATCTCTTAAAAAATCTTTTCAAAATGCTCTGTGAACACTGAATGGTGGAAAAGACTGTGTGTGCCTTTTTCCAGCTGATCTAAGTAACTTGTGAGTATAAAGCTGAAAGAGATATGTGTGGGGGGGAAAATCTTTCCTTTTAGGAATCCAGTACCTTTTTGTTGTAGTTGTTTTTGCTAAGTTAAGTGCTGGGGGAAAATAATCTACTTACTCGCTTGGCAAAAGTATCTGTGCGTGCAAGCTGGCCGGGTTTGGCTGGTCACCCATTAGGTTTAATGGCTTTCCAAGCAAAATGACCATTAAGAGAGGCGGTTTTGACGTTTCTGGTTATTGGGCAATACAGAGTAGTAGAAAGAGTATTTTGATTATGTTTGTTGTGTAATCTCTGGTTACTCTGTTTTGGCAGAAGTCGTAATATCTAGCCAGACATTTGCTTAAAATCATTTATGTGACTTTAGATGTCTGTCATTTTTAAATAGTAACAAAGGGTCAGTACTTATTCTTTAAATAGTTTAGGAAGCTCCCTTATTACAATAGTTTAGAGACTTTTTTGTAATGTAGGTTGTATTAGTGACAATTCACTGAGGAGGCTGTTTAAATTCAATTGTTCCCCAATTATCCTCTAGGAAGAAATTTAGAAAATTGAGGATTTTTTTTTTTGTTTTTCTTGAAAGCCATAGCTTTTGCCAAGGTGCTGTTAAAGTTGCCTTTTCCAGAGCTCATGGAGACAAAGGAGGAACTAGCAACCTTCCTGCCTGAGCTGGTTTCAGGGCAGTGACAGCGAGACCTAGTTGTGCTGTTGACATCAACAGCCAAGTGGGAAGTTAAGGTGCGCACGAGGAGGGATTTAAAGTGCCTGGTAAATTATTACCTACGCTCTTTGATTACGGCTTTTTCCTTTTTTTCCTTTGTGGGACTGGATTTCCTTTGCCCTCTCTGAGGCATTTTGCTAAGTTTTCATGTGAGGAGTTAGGATCTAGAACATTTGGAGAGAGTTTCTGGGCTGATTTCCACTTAAATTTGTCCTCTGGTGCAGAGATTAAGTCTGTGTCTCTGCAGGAAAAATGCTTCCCGTAGAATGAAGGTTGAGGAAGGAGAGGCCTGCAGAGATAAGACTGGAAAATAGGTTCTCCCTGTATTTTTAAGTTAAAAAAACAAGAAAAGGGATGCACAGGAGAGTGTGATTTGCTCTAGCTAAAGTCCCTGAGGTTTGAGCCGAGGCCTGAAGGTGCAAATTGTCACTCAAGGAGATCTCGTGGTCAGAGGCTTGTGAACCTTCTCTTTATTGTTTTGTCCACAGAGCAGATGTAGCAATGACAAACGGAAAACAATTTTAAAATGTCATCACTTCTAGAGAGTTATGTCTTAAGATAACAAGAGATGATATTGAGCTAAACTCTCTGTGGGCTGCAGGCAGGTCATTTTTGGGGCTGTTTCTGAGCTGTCACGGGGAACCTGAGACTGGCCAAACTGTTTAGGGGTATTCCCACAAGTTGGGAAGCAAGAGTTTTATATGTCTCATTACTGCAAACTGGATAGAGTATAAATGGATAGTTTGTAGGGCAAGGAGGAATCTGGCCCCTCTTAATCCTAATCTTGCTTTAATACATTGAAATACAATGTCCTAAAGCATCTTCCTAGAGATAGAGGCTGCTCCCCACCATATCCTGTAAGGACTGTGCACTGTGGTGTTTCTTTGAGGTCTGGTCATTAATCTGCTGCGTTCAAGTAGAAGATGCATGAGATCTTTGCATCAATTTTTTTAAACTGTTTCATTTTCTCAATGTTTTTGTGTTCCAGAGTGGCTTCCTAATAGGGTTAGCCATGTCCTGTACGTTTGGCTTTATTTAAGCTGCTCTTGCACTGCATCTTTTTTCCCTTTAATGCCATTCCTTATCTTTATGCTTTGTCACATATTGTGAGGTTTACTGTTATCACTTGTTTGTAACCAAGTTTGGAATTTTTCTCTCTTTTTTTTTGTCTAGATCAAGATGGAGACTTGTCAGGGACGATTTCACTTGTTATGACGCAGTGTTGTAAAAGAATAAAAGACACCGTTCAAAAATTGGCCTCCGATCACAAAGACATTCACAGCAGTGTTTCCCGGGTTGGAAAAGCCATCGATAAGGTATTTATGTTTGGATTTGACTGTATTATTCCATGTATTCTATGCGGTGTACTTTGCTTTATGAAACATACTGTAATTTTATTGTACTATAATTCATTTTAATGAAAGTTTCCCTGAACTACAGAAAAGTAGGGGTAGGGGCAGAGACAAGACAGGTGGGTGTAAAAATACCACTTTTGAAGTTCATTCTATGTAAGGTGCTCTGTCTGAGACAGTTTATTATTCAGAGAGAGCGTGCTCTGTAGATACTAGTACACAGCAATAGTGTGTATTTTGTCAGTTTAACGGATCTGTTTACTTCCCTATCAGTCTTGATAAGAAATGTTATTTCTGGGTATATATGTTGCATTCCTAGTTGATTGTTGGTGACAAATGACCCACAAGTGGCATCCCAATCCAGGGCACAATCTAAAAAATGGAGGTAGTTTTCAAAGAAAGGCATTTTGTCCATAATATTTCAGGTGTGCCAGTTTTGAGAGCATAATTTTGCAAGATACAGAGTATTCCTAATGGGAGCAGAGTAAGTCCAACTTGTCACAGCATCTGTTTCTGTGCCATAACAAACAGCGAGTGATGCAGCATTATCCTCGAGGCTTCCCACGAGACATTCATTCAAGCCCTGCTCCTCCCGCACCATCCAAGTGACTCCAAGTTGTGCTGTGTTATTTATTCACTTTAAGTAATAGTTCTGTGTGCAAGGGGTCCTGAGCTTATTTTGGAGGAAAATGAGGGGCCTTTTTTATGTGATGCTTTCACATCAGGACCTGCTTAGAGTGACAGGGTGTTATCATGATTTGGCTGAGGTCCCATTTATAATTTGACCAATGAAAAAACTACTGAATGTGACTGATTTTTGTGACTGTGAAACTAGTGCATGTGCATCCTTTGGGTATCTTATTTAAATTTTGTTAGTAATGGCGATCTATTTATATGTAATTTAACAGTAGTACAGTGCACTAAGAAAGTACATTGCACTATTGGGCAGAATGTCTGTGCAACTGTTAGGATATTTTTGCTTCTATCTATGACTGGCTGTCATGGAAGGCTCAGACTGTGTACTAATAGCTGTAATCCAAGCCTCTCTGCTATCCAAAGCTTAAGGATGCATCTGTCTCTAATCCTTGCTGCTGTTTCTAAACCAATTAACTAGAGTAAAATTCCATCCTTATTACTGGCTTGAAGCCTGAAATAAATCTATATAATCGTGTCCTAAGTTTGAAACCTTCCTATTCTTCCTTAGCAAGTGGACTTCATACGAATGACTCTTCAGGTTTAGCCAAATCTTTTTTGTTTGTGTATTCTAATAAGGTAGAGCAGCACTAAGCCATGTACGGACAGCATGAATATTAAATGGCAAATTGTTGGAAATATTTTGTAAAAACCAGAAAACCCATTGCTTTCCAAGTTAGGACAGCTTATACTTGAGCCTGGTAACCAAATCTCTAGGTCAGTTATGTGCAGCTTCTCCTGCTGGTAACGAAGGCTCATTTATGAAGTTTAGAGCACCCTTCACTACTGCTGATTTCGCTGTGGGTTGAAGACACCAGCCTTTCTTTCAGTCTATTTGACCTCAGCTAGAATAGTCTTCTTAAGTATGAATTTTTTTGTGGCTTTTTTTTTTTTTAAAGTAAAGTGAATAGTTCAAATGTTGCTATTTTTTTCTCATAGTAGTATCCTAAGGTACTTTAAAATATATCCTGATGTCTCAGCATGTTTGTCAGATCAATACATGGAATGTTTAAATCTACATGGGACTTAGCACTTCCTTGGACAGAGACATTTGAAGGAAATCTTCCATATGCATTTAATCCTTGCTCCTCTGCTGCTGGAAAATATGCTTATAACCTCCCAGCAAAGCCTTTGTTGGCCCCTAGCCTGTTGAAGCGACTCTTCCGCCATTCCTTCCCAATAATTTACTTAAGCTTAAACCAATAGAGGTAATTAAGTGTAATTGATGTAGGGAATTGATTTTCAGGGTCCTCCAGACATGTCCTGAATTAAGTATTTTTGCTTTCCAAATACAGTGCCCATGAGAATGTGGAGAAACAGCCCTTGCTCCAACTCGCGGGATTTAAGTTTTGTTTCTGGCCTGTGTAAATTCCCATTCCAGTGCTGCTCTCGTGTGTTTTATGGGTGGATTTATATCTCTAGAGTGACATTATGGTGGCCTTAGTAGTATAAGTTCAGATACAGAAAAAAGATAGGACCTAGATTCGTCTGCCTGCAGAGTTCAGTCTGAGAAGTGAAATTAAGTTTATATTTGGCATCAAATATTACCAGCTATGTTAGAATCCAAAAGACCATGACTTTATCACATTTTAATTAGCAATTTCTGAAAGGTTTATCTAATAAGCTAAATTGTATTTTTTTAATAGGAATTCTACATCTAGTACACAGATTTAGCAGTGGAGATTATCCTTTCTTCCAAAGAACATTTGCTTCTTTGAAAGGAAATGTACATCCATTTATTTATCTGTTTTACTAGCATCTGCTTCCAGAATTAACCACATCCCTGTCATTCAGCAAGTTGCTGTTGTGTAGCTCACTGGGCAGTCTCCCTGTAAACCACTTCTGGAATGATTTGAGTTCCCCTCAAAGCGTGTTCGATAGGGCTGGTAAACCCTCTAGTAGCATCTATATAGAGTGCCTTCATTTAGGAAAATGTGGGATAAATCCTAGCTTCTTTCCATATTTGTTACATGTAAAAGTTATATATAAACAAACCAAAAATCTTTATTGAACATACACTGATGACTTTCAATTATGCTACTGTTTAAAAATAGGGCTGGATGACTATAGTCTTTACAGCTCCAGCTTTATATTATGAACTGAAAAACTGAACAGAGGAGGTAAATGGACGTATATTATTTCTGTTTCAAGTCAGAATTCAGGGGATGAAGAAGGGAGGAGTGCACCAAATAATCTCAGCAGGGAGACTGAGGAATAAAACTGTCCTTGCACATCTTTCTTCTTCATACCAAGCTGTTGCTAATAACAAGGAAGGTCAAGTGTGTGTGTGTTTTGAAGCCCTTTACCCGTTTCAGCAAATATCAGTAACGTGTTTTACAGCATGCATACCATTTATTTTTGGTATATTTAACACATAATCATCCATACTTTAGTCCTAATTTTACTGGTTAAGTCCTTAAAACTTATTTCTCTGGAGTAAGTAGTTACATTCCTGTAAGCTTAAATCCTGAGAAGTACAAAATAAACTTTTAGGAGTTTCTGACATTTATTTCAACTCTGGAATCTTACTGAACTCCTCACCCCCATACTGTTGCGCATGCTGTTAGCATTTAGAGAGCAACACTGAGCAACGTGTAGTCACCAACATGTAATACTTGCAAAACAACTGCAAAATATGTCAGCAAATGGCAGGCAGTGTCTGTTCTGGCACATGACAGTCGCTGCCTGTGGTAAGTGTAGTCAGTTAGTGAAACTCTTCAGGGCCCGGAGTTTCAGAATCCCACTTATAGAAAAGAACTTGGAAATCATTTGTGTGGTTGGAAAAAAAGTTATAGAAATGAGAACCAGGTCAAGACTATATTGATCAAAGAGCAGGTGTGGGAAGAAGAAAACAGAATGACTTCAGGAGGTCACAAGATCCTATTATGTCATTTATGACTTAAAGCTATAGCACATCTAGGTTGATAATTACAGAATTAAAAGAAATTAAAAATTTTCCTACAGAGAGATTTTGAACTCAAAGACTTAAGGTAGTTTTATTTCAAGAGTTATTTGGGAGCTATTTTTTTTTTAAATTAATATTGGTATAATGTAGGATACAAAACAAACAAATAAGCAGATATATACAACCTGACAAAAGGTTCGAGACTTCAGTTCAAGAGTGACTGTTGTGGTGCCTGTTTGTGTTTGGCTGCACTTGACTTGAACTAGACCGCTTGCAAGTGAATGCTTGGTAGGTTTTATTTATTTATTTATGGCCATCTGTTTGCATTTACTTTTGCTCTGCATAAAATTCTCTCTTCCCAGCAATCCATTGTTTGAAGAACAAAGTGTAATCCCCTACCCTGAACCTCCTTAGCTCCTATGTCACCAAAACAGGACTCTTATTTGCTTTCTTTGTAGTGGAACCTTCCAGCTTTGTGCTTGTTCTTGTAGTATTTTTGTATCATTTCGCCTCTGCATGAAAATGATCATCCTTTAATATCAGTCCTGGGATAGTTCTGCTCCAAAGCTGTCAAGTCGTAGCAGTTGCTCACAGTGGGGGAACCTGCTTTGGCTTTTGGCAACTCTTGATGCAGTAACATCCTGCAGTTCTCCGTGGCATGTTGTCCTGTGGATTCATGGCCCGTCCTCTTCTCTCTGCTCCTTTGGAGTCCTGCTACTGCCAAATTCTGGATTTTGTAAAGGAACAGAGGTAGATCTGCCGTTTCTGTCCCCACGTGATGAATAGAAGGATGGGAAGAAGGCCTAGTTTCAGCTGTAATGGTTGATAGCTGCCCAGAGTACAGATTCTTCCTCTAAGGTATGCGTGCCCTAAGAGTGGAGACTGCACGAACCACAATTGATCTTGAAGTTGAAGATTTTTAGATTAGTAATGTCCTCATTCATGAATTTGAGTAACAACATAAGACTCTAACCATTCTTGATCCTACCTTTGGTATTTCTTTCATATGTTGTCTGTGGATTTGTTATCTGTTAGCCTTGTTTGGAAAGGGATACCAGAATCCCCAAAGGTGGATAACCTAAAGGTTTTGAAGGGTTGTCACAAAGAACACCCTTATTTTGTCCTCAGGCTGCTGAGGTTCTTCAAGATACAGCTAAGGGACAAGCAGCATGGCAAGGAGCTTGCAGGTTAGAAACCTAAGTGCAAATTTTGCTAAATGTGAATTTTGAGTCATGAATGGCAATAGTGTAAAACTTGTCTTGCCCTACGATCTCTGAAGGGTGGAAAGGACAATTTGCTTAGCCTAAAGTTAGCACTCTCACGAAGCCTTCCTAAGAGATTTGAAGGTGTATGTAAGTTGAGGCAACTGTCCCATAAGCAGAGCTAACTGCTTTGGGCTCTTCTGATCACCTCCAGCTGGCCCCAAAAGGCAGCAGGTCAGTCCTTGAGGTTGCCATCCCAACATGGATTGGATATTCTCTATCTGAGCAAAGGGACCTGCTGGCCTGAAAGCTCGATGAGCAGGTTATAGGTGTGGGTCAGCTCAAGTATAGACATGTGAATCTGCTGAGAACTGTCACCAGCTCATGTTCGCAAATGAGTAAGAAAGCAACATACTGACCCTCTGGGCTTCCCTTGGCGGATCTCTTCATCTGAGCTTTACCAGAGGAATTTTTCCGCTATCCTTTCAGCAAAAATAGACACGATATTCACGTGTCCTGGGGGAGGAAGGCTGCCCTGACATTTCCTCTACCATTTTTAATGTAAGGTTATCCTTCAAACTTGACTGTGCTTCGAAGATGGTTAATAGGAGGCTCCCAAATGTTTCTGGCAATGTTGCCCTGCAAGTGTCTGTTGCCTGGTCTGTGTTTTGACAAAACAAAATCTGACTCTTTGGGCTCCTACTACAGGTCTGAGATGCCACAGCCGTGATGCCAAGTGTTGATCTCATGGAAACCCACAGCAGCTCTTCAAATGTACCCTGACATAGACCAGCCACCTCGCGCTGCTGTGTTGGGGTTGGATCTCCTTCCGCACTGAGCTGGCTGTGGGAGGCCTGTTAGTATCTGCTGGGTAGAGCTGATAAAACTGTGCTGTTTGCTCTGGCTGCTTTGCCAGAAGCGGGTGTTTGTACGGGGTAGATGTTCCCATATTGTGCAGAACTCTTAATCATCACAGAACCAGCACTGAAGCTCTGGTTATTTAACCAAATTGCCAGATTTCCTTTCTGGAAGAGGCCTGTAGGTGATCAGGTCACGCAGCAAGCAGTGTGCTGCCTTTCAAACCTCACGCTTTCCAATACCTTCTTTAACAAAGGACAATATTTCCAAGCAAGGTTTTTATCCAGACTAACCTGCCTTTCCCTGATCTGCAAACATTAGTCACTAAAATCCTGGTCTACAGCTTGGGTTAGAATAAATGTTGCTCTCCTGCTGCCAGAAATATTTAGTGCCAAGTGTTACTAAAGCATCACTGTGACAATATTTTTACTGGTTCCTGGAATATGCCTGCAAGCCACCAGCCTAAAAATACCCTGCATAGAATTATTGTGTTTTAGATCTAGAAAAGATCTCTTGGATGTTCAAAACTCATTGTGTTGAGGTCTTCAGAGTGTTGGTTTCTCATTGTCTTCTGGAGGGAGGATGATGGTGACATTCTCCCTCTCCTTTGCTTCATGTTTCTATTTTTCCCCAGCGTTGGCTTATCCTTTAGCTATGTCAAAAAGTCTCCAGTTAAGTCATTTGCTTCTAATTCTGTCCCCCGTAGTGACAGTGATGCATTGATAGCACTAGTTTGATTCTAGTGTAGGCGATCTTGTTTTCTGCTCTTTATGCTTTTCAGTTTTCACATATGGGGAAAAAAAAATTTTTTCTTTAGAAACTTCTCTGAAAATGCATCATGGTCTGGAAATCCCTTTATTAGTTAACTAGATTTCTAATTTGCTTGCCAGACTTCTAATTTGTCAGTGTAATTCCTTACAGTGGATGATACTGAGAATGGAAATGAGCAAGCCCAAAGATTTCTTCCTCTGTACACAGGAGATAATGAAGCAGCTGGCAGATACATTTCACTTGAAGCAGGAGGTAATTGAGGGCAAACTCAGTAACAGGCAGAAAGCACCAGGCTGGAGACATAGGCGTCCTGCATAATTAAAGAAAAACTCCGTGAGGTTATTTGTTCCAGCCTATTAAATGTTAATTTGTACGTTTCAGAACTTTGACTCCGACATCAGCAGCGTGGGGATAGATGGGTGCTGGCAGGCCGACAGCCAGCGCATCCTCAACGAGGTGATGGTCGAGCACTTCTTCCGGCAGGGAATGTTGGATGTGGCTGAGGAGCTTTGTCAGGTAACTCCAAGTATCAATTTTTTTGTGTTACCCAAACCTGGAGATTGTACTTTGTGTTACCATCTTTATTTTAATGTTAACATTCTAGGTGAAAATTTAAACTGTCATAAAATATCCCCCATCAATTTATGCGCCAAATGCTCCTTGCTTTGTCTAAAACATAACTTTGTTTTTTCAGGAATCTGGTCTATCAATAGATCAAAGTCAAAAAGAACCGTTTGTGGAGTTAAATCGAATATTGGAAGCATTAAAAGTTAGAGTTCTGAGACCTGCATTAGAGTGAGTCTACTCAGTTTTTTTGGAATACTTTTAATAAATCCTTAGTTTTTCACTTTAAATATTGTCTTTTGTATGTTTTGATGTATCCTCATTTGTACTGTGAGAGAACTAGTTACTGAACGAACCCCGTTTTTCCTCCTATTGTCCCCTTCATGTGGCCTTCACCATGGGGAGTTCTAAACTAGGGGTCTTTTTCTGGTGCGAAGAGTTAGCTTAACCCATTGGTGATGGTAATAGGAGATTCCAGGAAGAAATATCCTGGAAAGAGCTATCTGTCCCGATCAAATTCTGAGGGATAACAGAGTTCACTAAAGTGTTGGGTTTCATCAAATCTCTTTGACCTCTCTGAACCCAGGAGTTGATCAGAACTTGCATCAGGATCAAAGTGTTGCTTTTTCCTCAAGTTGCTTTCCCTTTTCCAGACAGCTAAGAGACCACAGGGTGGGAGAAGGGGTGTGGAAGGATAGGTACTTTGAAGGCTGAGGGGGACAGAGATGATGATGAAGCCTTTCCCAGGCAGGAGGCTGTCTGCATGAGCTCTGCTTAGGAGTCTGCACTGAAAAGGAGATCTGATCACAACATCTTTTCTACACAAAGTGGTTCGATCGGTGTAAGAGTCAGCGGGTAATGCCCAATGCTTGGACAAAAGCTAAAGCTGGAGCTAGCTGAGACACAGTGATCAACCTTAGGGCCGGGTTGTTGTCTTGAAATGAATAGACTACAACCATTAGATGTGGGCTGGAGGTAGGAGTAGCAGTGAACGAGGAAAGGTGCTGAAAAGCTCCGTGGGTCAATGTTTTACAGATTCCAACCATGGGTACCTAACTGTGCTGTTAGGTACCATCAGAACAGCTTGCAGTTTAGAAACTAAAAAAAAAAACCCAAACAAACCCAGACACTATTTGTTTTAGTTTGCATGAGGTTCAATAAGCTTAGCTTAGTCTTGCAAATACAGTAAAAATAAACAAGTAGCAAAATGCCTTTTTGGTGGCCTTTTAGAAAGAGAAGCAATGAAACAAAGTGAATCCACAGTTTTGCTGTGCTTTGTTACACCATTAACATCATTCAAACATTTGAAATATCTGTTTTGCATTATTCAGCTAAATACATTTTCATATTGACACTTTTTTTTCTGTTTAATGTGAGCAAAAATGGGTACATCAATTCAGAGGTCATTGACATCTAAACTAAACGCAGTGATGCCCTGATCTACAGGTGTTGGTCTTCATAAACGGAGTCCTGGAGATGGCCTCTGGATCATGCAAAATGTGACCTAAATAGTTAGTCTTTGAATGTAATTACATAGGTGGAAAGCGCAGGTGGTGTATTGCCACAGAATTGGTTAATTGAAGGGAAGCAACTTTGTCATGCCCTACATACTACAACTGAAGCAGGATTTGTTGTCACTTAACATCCCTTGTTTCTTTCGGTTCAAATAACAGCTTTGTGAAGGGGGCTCCCTCGAATGGTAGCTTGCTGTTATCGATGTCTGTCCACTTCAAGTCACTAAATTCCTTGCAGCTCTCACTAGCTAGGGCCTACTGCCTGCTAATTAGCCCTTTCTTACAGTTCTTACATGATGTTAAATACTTTTCAAACAAAGGAGAAGCCATGGTCCTTCTCCAAAGGAACCTTTATTCCAGTGGCAGCTGAATGGGCAGAGAATGGGGTGTATTGTGAGCGCGGTTTGTACGCTGGGCCCCCCCCCGCCCAGCCTGTCCCGTGTCCTCCTATAATGCAGCTCTTCAGTGCAAATGCTTCTGTTCGTGTACAGAAAAGTACAGAAGGTCTTTCTGTACGGTGACCCGTAGGTGCTTATGTAAAAAACATGATGCTGACGACAACAATGAAAACGCAACAAAGCTCCTACAGTCGCAGAGGAAGAAAGCAGTGTCTTAAAACGCCCAGTTACTCCTTGGAGTTGCTAGTGCCTATGAATTTGTTTCCATGCTATTTCACAGCAGACACGGGTGTTCAGGAGGAAGGATAGAAACCGCAGAGCCAGCTCCAGACGGGGCAACATCTATATAAGAAGAGCTCACAAGGACGGTTTCGTGCTGTGTGGGTGAAAAGCTAATAAACAAGCAAAGTTGGCATCAGTAAACGTAGCTTCAGGGTGCTGAAAAGCAGCCCCAAATGGACTTGTTCCATGGCTGTGTTCTGACAGTGATGTCAAGGGGAAGGCAGGTGCTGTGCAGGAATTAATAACTCCAGCGTCGTGAAGCAGGAAGGGAAGCGCGGCAGGGTTTGCCTATGCAAAGCTGAGAAGGGTTGGAGTGAAAATAGGAACCGGCAGGTCCAGCTCTGCCAGCTCTTTGTAGTTGATTCCAGCTTAAACTCTCTGGAATTAAAGCAAGCGCTGCAGGTATCTCCTAGTCACAGCCTCCTAAAAGAAATTGTCAGAAAATGATTTTTCAGAAAGAATTTCAGTGCCTGCATTTGGCCTTAAAAGGGTGATACAGAAAACTTCTTAATAATGCCAGATTAAACAAAAACCAGAATTTTGAGATTTTTCTTAAGAATACAAATTCCAACACTTAAAAAAAATACTACACCCTAGGATTAAAATTAGGCTGTATGCAATGGACCATAATATTTTTCTTTTTTGTATGTGGATCAGCTTTACTTTGAGATCTGCACCCAAAGCAGATGTACGGTGCTGTACAGATTTCTGTACGTCCTCAGCATGCCATTAACTTCTGCCTACGTTTTTCATTGGGATTTGTCAGTGCGAGGGGAAATCCACAGGTTCTTTGTGGGTGGATTCTGGCTCTTGTGAGCCCAGGTGGGTCTCTGGGTGAAGGCATGGTGGGAATGATGTGCAAATTTAAAGCTTTTCATGGTAATCTCTTATGAGAAGTTAATGTCTCCGTCCTGTGTCTGTATCCTGGTATTTGCTGGGACCTCCGAGACATGGTTTAAACTTTATCTAATCTTTGTTAGGTTTTGTGAAACTAACTTCAATTAATCCTGCATGGGAGCTAGAGGAGTTCTGTGGTTCTTGACTGAGATACTCTAGGAATTCATATGGATTGGAGTTGTGAAAATGCAAAAGTTCAGGAAGAACCTCTTGCACAGGAGTTAGCAAGACAGGAGGGGTGATTATTAATGTTTCTGGACCGTGACAGGGTATTATTTAGGTTGAATGTTAAGTTCGTTAAACATCATTTGTTGCTTTTTGCCTTTCTGTTGGAAATCTTTTGAATGGGAACAGAATGTCCCAGACCAAACACCTGAGGCCTTGGTCGTGTAGTTGGTTTCTTCTGATACAATCTGTGCTGCCACTCAAAGAGCTAAAAAGGGAAAGTCTGGCTAAAAGCTAATTTGGAAAAATAGACTCAGTCTCGGCCAGATAAGTGCCTTGCCACGCGGTCATGAGCTTGTGAATATTGGCAGGGAGAGGATGCAGGCGCTTCTGATGCCTCCCTGTTGACGCTGTAGATTCATATCTCATCCACGGGACTGTGGGACTTCAGCCTCAAAGTAACATTAGTCTTTTTGTTTCCTGATGATGGGTTTTCGTTCAGCCTCGTACTGCTCCGTGGCTGCTAACTGCAGGCCCTCCTTTTAGGAGGGAGCTTTGCTGCAAGTAAGGCAGGTTTACGCCATGGCCACTGTCACAAAAATATGAAATTAGGGAGTACATCCTCCTTCCTGGTGGAGATAATAGTGAGGAAGGCTTCTGGGTCTGCTAATCTGAAACTGCTTGAAATTAGGGACATCAGATCTTGTTTGTAGTCCCAAATCTACAGGTTTCTCCCTTTCTGTGTCATTACAAAACCTCACCAGTGAGGCCAAACTCCTGCTGCGTTCACTGCAGCAAACTGGAAACAGAAACTTGCTCGCTTGACAGTACTTCTTACCACAGAGGGTAACTTCCATACCCATTGTGTAAAAAAACTAAATTCCTCATCTTAGCATCGAGCAGAACCTTATCTTAGCATTGAGCAGAAAAAGACAGAAATTTCCCTTACCCCCTCTTTTGAAGAGATGGAGACCAACTCACTTCCTTGCTGAAAAGTGAAAAGCTCCTCTTTGCTTAATGAGGCCCCTGCAGTGGAAAGAGTTGAACTAATTAATGCTGAGGAGAAACAGATGTGGCTGAAGAACACAGGAACCTGCGGTTCCTAGAAGAAAAGGATTGGATGGATGTAGACCTGAGTGTATTTAATGGAAAAAGGAAAAAGACAGATGGATAAAGTGTAAATAATAGAAACGTTTGTGTGGGGTGTTTTAAAAATTCCAGTGGGTTTAGCTTGGTGCAAGCTTAAGCATCCTTGTGTGCTTTTTGGAAGCCTCACGCTAGCGTTGTCATGGAGAATGAGACCCAGAAAGTGAGAACTATTTTTATTGTCCAAGTTGAAAATAACGCAAAAGGCAAAGTTGTAGCAGGGCAAAGCATGGGATTTCATCAGGATTTCCTCCCCACCCTGTCCAGCATAAGGTCTCGATAGCATTTTTCTTTGGGGCCTTCCTAGATGTACTCCCCCACTGCAGGACAGTGTGCACACGTGCACAAACCTTGCACGTGGAAAGGTTAGGAAAGAATATTTTGGCAATGAGGAAGTTGAAAAATGTTCTCAAAGCCTGGATCAAACCTGTTTAGCGTCTTAGCTGAGGGCCCTGGATAGTGGCTGAAGGTGATGTCAGCAGTCTGATATTAACCCAAATGCAGCAACCAGGTCCCAACTCTCTGTGCTTTATACAGCTCCTAGTTCAGTGCTGCTTCCATGTCCCTGGGTGCTGGATTCTGCTGTGTTTGCAGGCCACACAGCAGCTCCACAAGCACCATCCTTCACGTGTTCCACATGCCAGGAAGTTCAGCTACCTATAAGGAGTCTTGCCTTTTGCTGTATTCCTTAGGGAGCAATGCAAGCCCAGGGCACAATCCCATCCCGACACGATCCTCCTCCGAGTACATGTTATGTAACTGTGACGCTCTCCTGTTGTCCAGGCTGACACTTAATCTTCCTCTCTTGTGTCCCTTTGTACCTCCTCATTTCTTCCAGGTGGGCCGTATCCAACAGGGAAATGCTTATGGCACAGAACAGCTCCTTGGAGTTTAAACTGCACAGATTATATTTCATTAGTTTATTGATGGGCGGCACTGCGAATCAAAGGGAAGCACTTCAGTATGCGAAAAACTTCCAGCCCTTTGCCCTAAATCATCAGAAAGGTGAGTGCTGGGTC
>JAUBNY010000359.1:1423363-1434873 GCA_032275445.1 Crypturellus soui | reverse complement strand
GTCTCTGTAGGAAAAAAATGACTTTCCTGTTGCAGGACGTGACAGAAGCCCTGGCAGGGTGAAGCCTTGGCTAAAATTATAGGGGAAAAACAAAATTCTTGGCTCTAGGTACATTTTATGGCCTCGGTCCAGCCGGGAACCTTTCATTGACTTGCTGGCACTGTGTCATCCCTCAGAAGGAGCCTCCTGCTTGGACGGTTTTGCTCTTGGTAGGTCAGCTCGGAAAATCAGGAGCTTCGTTTTCCCAGCAGTGGGGACACATCTGCTGTCCCCGGATCCGCTGTCCTACCCACCCTCCCAAGGACAACCGGCACATTATTTGGGTGCGTTTGTGTCACTTTTAGCAAGTATCCAAGGTTATGTTAAAAGGGAGTCACGGCTTAGGGACTATGTTAGAACAAACCTTCTCAAAGCCTGTCCTGGTGAGACAGCAAACATATAGGCCGATATACACACATCACGGAGGAAAAATCTCTATTTTTTTCCTCCAGGGCATCTGTGGGGTATCCATGGGGCAAAGGGAAATACTATGTGGAGCGGTGGCACTGGTGTGTCATGCACCATGTCAACCTGCCCTTCATCAGGGCCTGGTGTCTTCTCTGTGGCCCTGGCGCCTTCTCTGTGCGATGGAGACGTCTGGCCCGCGGCTTTCTAGGAACGGGGCAGCTGGTGTCAGTAGGTGGCACTATTTCTTCTGCGATAGGCGCAGGTGGTTCCCACCGCTGCTCCGCACCAGGGCTGAGGGCAACCTGCTGCCCTGGTGAGGTGCACCTCGGCCTGGACCTGCCGCCCCATCCCCAGCGAGACGGGGATGGAGACCGGGAGCCGAAGGCGGCTGGTACCCGGAGCAAGCAAAGGGTCTCCAGGACTCCGCCAGCTCCAGTGGGCACCTGTCCCACTGCCTCTTGCTTTGACGTTGTGTTTGGTACCCAACTGTGAGCTATGTCTGCAAACCCTGCACATCCCTGCCACATCCCTCAGGGCACTATAGGACAGTGGGGCCATTCTGGGATTCACCGACACGACTGCCAAGACTTTTTCCCGTAGGCACCAGCATCTGTCTGACCAGCTCCTGGACACACCTGTATGACAACAGGTGGCTCCCGGTGACCCCCTGCCTCGCTAAAAACCCTGCATCTCCGAGAGATGCTACCAAGCACCACTGAATATTTAAATAACACAACGAAACCCCGCTGGTGGGAGTACAGCTGCTATTACACTTATTATTTAATTGTGGCGGTGTTTCAGAGCCCTAGGCATGCACCTGGACCCCTCGTGCTAGGTGCTGTACAAACAGGACGGAGGAGAAGACTTTGGCGTTTGAAGGCACTGAGTCATTCCTTTGCCCTCTCATCTGAAACCTCAGCTTTGTCTAAAACCTTTAGGATTTTTGTTTCATGGGTGCAGCTAATGGTGAGGTAATCGGGGAGCCTTTCGACACCAACTGAGCAATCAGTGGGCTGGATGCCTTTTGATCTCCCTGCGGAGAAGAGGCTTTGCGAGGAGAAGATGTATGGTAGCGCATCGGGACCTGCATCGCCCCCGTTGCCTTCCCATAGAAACTGTGGTGAGAGGAGCTCCCGACATCCCTGGAGGCTTTTGGTCAGGGGGGAGCTGGTTCATCTGACTGCTGAACCAGGGTGACCCTAGAGGTCCCTCCCATGGACATGATGCTGGGCTAGGGCAGGAGAAGTGCTCTTGGCTTCTCCTCTCCTGAGGCTGACTTCACCAGAAATACTTGCTGTGTGGCAATACATGGTCGGGGCGTAATCCGGGGTGATTTCTGCCATGACCAAGGCCCGAAGGTAAACATATGAAGTTATACCTGTAGATACATTCTTTTGCACTGATATTTTGCTTGGCAAGCTGGTACAAGCTACATCTGCAGGACACCTTCCTCTTCCTGCTGGTGTGAGTTCTGCTTTGCCTTGGGAGAGGAGTGATGGAAGGAACTTTGGATCAGCGCTGCTTGTCTCATCATTTGGCCTAGGCAACCTGTTATACGTCAGCACGGATCCAATCCGTAGTCACATGAGGGCCCAAGGCAAGCCCAGTTCTATAGAAAAAATATTTTTCCATTCAGTGGTAACAGTGGGGAACACGTGATACCAAGCTGGTGTTACCTGGATGAGTGAAATGGCCCAATCATCTCACTTTGTGGTCACTAGGAAGGGGACAAGAGAGAGGTGGTCAGGGCAGGGGACAAGTGGGCTTGCACTGAGCACACAAGCTCAAGGCTCTTGCTGTAGTGTCCTTTGCAAGGACCTTAGGTTTAGAGGGGCTCTAACAGAGATGGTATGTTGAGGGGTGCTCCTCTTGTACTTGGGGGCTGACAGCTCATGGGAGAGGGGAAAAGGGAGTGATGGAGGTAGAATATCTGCTCCCATTGACGTCCAGTTAGGAGGCACCATCATATTTAGGACATGTGGTATAAAGGAAAACTTGCTCCAAGACCTCCCCTACAATTTTCACATCTGACTGATGACCAAGAATAGATTTTCACCAGGAAATAGAATGAACTGAACAATGTCTAGAGTTATACAACTGCTGATTGTGGCTATAGCTATAGATGAACACAAGAGCATCCTCCTCAGCACCAAGAGAGAAGATCTCCTGTTCTGCTTTACATTAATCACTGCATACCTGAGATAGAGAGAGACACCAGGCCAGAAGACTAGGGTCCACGTGAAGATGCTTCTCCAGCAAATGCCATGGTCACCATAAAAAAATGACAGCATCTCCCTTGGGCTGGCCCCAGCTCTTGGGAGGCTGCAAGGTGGGCTGTGCTGGTGTGATGGTAGGTGGGCTATTTTCCAGATGAATCCATAATGCAGCTCCCTGTGCCACTGGGTCCAGGGATAAACCCTGATCCTCGTGGTCTGGAGGCAGAGTGATGAGTTGGGGATGAGTGTCCGCCACATCCCTGGGGCTGACTCCACTTTGGGGAGATCCCTGAGCAACCTCACAGTCACAGACCTATTAAAACTGGGCCATTCCTGTGTGGCAAATCATTTTTTTCACCCCAAACTATTTTGTTGATCTTTCCCCTTGGCTGCAGCCATGGAGGCCTCACCTCCCCTTGATTCTCCTTCACTCATGCAAATCCTTATCTGACCCAGCTTCAGTCACCAAGGGTGGGAACCATATGACTAAATGCAGACAGGTAAAAAGCCTAGAGGTCTCTCTATGCTCCCTTTATAGTTGATGGAGATCTAATCTGCATAGCCAGGGGAATTTAGGGTGCAGTTCATCTTGTCTTGAAGCCCTTGAAAGTCGGCTGGATGAATAGCACTTCCAGAGGGCCTTTGGTGACTACAAAGGGAGAGTAGGTACCCACTCAGCTCTGGAAGTCAAGACTACAGAGACTGAATGTTGAGTGATGTGAATCCACACACTCAACAGGTGAGCCACTTGAGTCTCACCTTGCTGCCTGGGCTCTTTCTACAGTAAGTGGAGAAAAATATGGCACAGGGGAAAATATGGCACATCCACAGGGCAATTCAGGGAGCCTGACTAGGCATGGCTCTGAAGATGGAGCAGGATGGTCCTCTAGGGCTTCTTGTCATGAATCGTAAGTGCGCTGCCACTCATGACTTCCAGGAGGTAGGTGAGGACGTCTGTTTTACTCTATTTTCCCTGACTCCCACCAGCCTGGAGCATGTCTGCAGGGAGAGTTGGGGTGGCTGCAGGCGGACTAACCCCAGGGCAGATCGGGTCAGGGTTGTTTGATGGCTCCTTCTCTGTGTCCCGCTGCACAGCATTCCTGTCTGCCCCCTGTACCCCATCATCATGCCCAAGGGCTCCCAAATGGGGCTGTGGCTCTGGCCTGAAAGGCTGTGGGCCATGAGAGAGAAGAATTGCAGAGATGGTGCTTGTGGCTCAGAACAGGGTGTAAATGTGGCTGTGGCACCAAGGTGCAAACCGTAATTCAGAGGGAGGAACCAGATCTGGGCCCAGCATCTCTAGCAAAGAATCCTTGGGGACTGACATACAGATGTGGGAGACGACAGCTCGTATTGGGTTCTCCCTTATGTTTCTTCTCTGTGCATCCAGTCCGGTGAAACTTGCTGAGTTTTGGCAGCTGATGGTCACCTTCAGCGCCCACGTCACCAAGGCCAGGGCAGTGTGTCCACACCTAGGACCTGTCACACAAACACTAACACACACGTGTTCACAAAGGCTCTGCTCTGAAGCACTGAGCTCATCCTTGGCTTTCCATCCGCATCAGCAGGCTTTGGGCCAGCTCCTAATAATAGGGCTAAAAAAAGAGATCTTCAGAACTTCACAAGAAGGATGAAAAGAAAACGGCCCAACACTGGCAGCTTCAGGTAGACGGGTGTTTTTCCTGATGTCATCCCGGTCCTCAGTGTCTTCTCCCTGCCAGGAGCTGAGGATGAGATGTCAAGCAAGTGTCCCCATGCCTGTGCTTCATTCTCCTTGCCTTTATCTGAAGATCGCTTTATGCTAACGAGGCACACGTACAATGTTTGTGTGTGCATGTGAGAGATACAGTGCTGACTCCTGGCCAAGTGAGAAAAATCATTAGTTACGGGCTGCAGGACTGAACTTGACGAGGAACTTAGGGCCCTGCCCCGGCAATACTAGGCGCTGGTGCATTATTCAGTTTGTGGCTATGTTGATTTGCAGATCTAATCACTCCAACAACACATACAGAAAATTAATTTGGATGCAGGCCCGGTTTCTAGAGAAAGTTGGACCTAAAGGCGGGAGGTTGGTCATGTGGCTGAGGCAAAGGCCTGGGCTGGGATATATCATTCTCCACTCACAAAGGAGAAGGGATGGGGATAGAGTGGGACTGGAAGGGGAGGCAAGGTACCGCTGAGGTTAATGATGCTGAAGTGTTTGATAAATGGGTCTTCATTCCTGTTGGGTCCTCCTAAACCAAAGCCCTAATCATCCAGGCCTGACTATGGTCATGCACCTTGTGCTGGTGGGACATGAGTTAGATGAAGAGGTGACACTCTCCCTCTCCACTATGACCACCCCAAAGGTTATCCGTTCCTCCAATCTGCTGGCATAACTCCTTGCTTCTGGTTAGAGAAACATTGCTGCTGAGAGTCCACCCTGACTACCCGACTGCCAGAGCCTTCATCCTCTTTCCTCCTCACTCCTTCCTTGTTCCTCATCTTTTCACAGAAGAGAAAGGGACAGGACCGGGTATTCACCGACGAGGCTCCAGCCCCAAAAGGATCAGGGGCTGATCTGTATCTCAGTGCCCATGGTCTTGCCTGGGGCTGTGCTGCTGGAGACAGTGTGGTCAAGGCTTGCCCAGGCACAGCTTGGCTCCCTGTAGGAAAAGGCGACAGTGACAGTCTTTGCTCACCTCCGTAGGTGACAGGTTACTCTGCGGCTGGCACCAGTAGTTAATGTAGAGCCCATGAGTCTTGGCAGATGACTCTAAAGGGATTAGGGCATCATTACAGGGCTGTACAACCAGTGGGGTTCCAGCGTTGAGAGACTTCTGTGCAAAACAATGCTGTTGTTACTAGCCCTAAACTTGCTCCAGGTGGGACTATTGCTGGGACAGGTTTAAGGTTGAAATCAGCTGCCTGCAAATGTGGGGGTAAGAATGTCCTTACTGATCTCACACCATTTCTGCCAGGGTGTCCATAGCCGAAGAGGTGCTCATCATCAGCATTCATCATCTCAAACCTGCTCCTTCTTGGCAACATCCCAGATTTATCGTCAATAGGTGATACAAACACAAAGAGCTTGATGGAGTGCATGGTGAGGAGCAGCACTTGTGTCATGGAGAAGGGTCTCATCAGCCTGAGAAGGATGAGCCACAGTTTTAGGTCCCCCTGAGCGGTGCTGGGGGGATGTTCTGAGCCAGGAACGCTCATACCCACCACCAGCATCCTGGCAGTCTTGAATCACCTGATGAGCACTCTCTCCTTTTGACTGCGGACCTCTTAGCGTTGCCTTCAGCCATGGTTGTCTCAGTCCAGGGTGTGCTGAATTGTTCATTTTTTAAATGGGATTTAAGAGGGCATTAGAGACTAATTAGGTCTAATCAACAGCAGTGGCTGTTTTCGACCTGGTGCCTCCAGTTGACTTCAAAGGGTCGGGGGGGAGGCTGGAGGGGATGAGTGAAGCCGAGGAAGTGTTATCAGCAGCAGGAAAGATTTAGACGCTGCAAAATCCCTCCCATTCTTTCCTGGCAGGGGGTTTTGTGTCCCTAATCCCTCTGGGCCCGCGGGCTGGTAGGCGGAGTGGTCCTCTCCCGCTGGAGACAGATGGGCCAGATAAGTCCCAGCGGGAGCCTGGTGTCAACACCTCTGTCTCACGGGGCTTTTGCTGCCTCACACCCACTCGTTGGGCTGGCGTAAGGGGGCACCACTGATGCCGCCCCTGGGTCCGCACGGTCCTGGGAGAATGTGGAAACCTTTTCTCCCCATGGAAGCATCCTGGGCAGTGCTGCTAGATACAGTCCCAGCCTCTTTGCTGATGCTGGTTGGGTGGGAAATGAAAAGGTGACCCTTGATGTGTCCTTAGACCTGCACTGGCGAGACCACCTGGACCACTTGGGAGTGCGGAAGGTGATTTGTTTCTCCTGGTGACATCCTAGCATGGATGGTGGGAGTCTGTGCTGCTTATCCATGTTGCTCATCACCAAAGTGAAGTGGAGAGGAGGGATGCAGGACTTCTAGGTTGCCTAAATTGGAGGATGGCCGCTGCCGTCCAGCCCTGGCATCACCTGCCTCCCACTCCAAGCAAAGCCAGGAACCTTTCCGAGGAGCGCAGAGATCGTCAGGGCAGTTTATCTTCCACTGGGAAGTCAGGAGTCAGGTCCAGTGCAAGTGGACCCGTTCCCCATGTTCCACAGAGGCTGGTCCAGGACGGGAACAACGGAGTCAGCTGAGAGCAGCCTCCCAATCCTCCCGCGGCCCAGGTTACACGGCCAGATCGAATACCGTGGTTTAGGCAGTGGGGATGTTATGGATCAAAAACTCTTTTAATGGGAAGGCAGATCTCAGCAGACGGCTGAATCCACGGCCTTTTGGAGTGCGCGTGGAAAACAACAAATGTTTATAGGGTTATGGACGTAAATGCCCTTGAATGATACAAACCGTCTTAAGGGGAATTTTTGCGGCTGATTAAGCGTAACCACAAAGCTTCAAGAAAACATGTGTTTATTTTAAGTAAGTAATGTTGATTACTAATGAGAATACTTAGTAGATAGGATCAAAGGTAGCTGAAGTGCCGTCATGATATCAAAGCCTGGGATGGAACGCTTAATTTAGATGTTGAAAAGCCAATCTAAGGTGAGCGTCTTGAGAGTAAATATCATTAACAGTATCTAGATTAGACCCAGGTATAAAAAGAGTTGGAGGTAACAGCTCTCAAAACTCCCGTGTAAACAGGTAGGTGATGCTGGAGCTGGGGGCAGCAGCGGATGGGGCAGTGTCACCTCCTGGCTTGCTCCAGGCTCTGCCTGGTCACATCCCATGAGAAACGGGCTCTCCCGCACTGCGTGCTCAGGAACAGGGACCGCTGTCTGGAGGATGGATGGACAGACGGACTGACAGATCCATAATGCCGTGCCCGTTGTGTCTATTAGCTGGGCTACACCTGGGCAAAGGGCTGCAGCAGAAAAGTCCCAAGGGATTCGGAGCTGTCAGGAGCACTGCATCCTCTCCTCCCACTGCCTGTGCAATGCCGGCCAGGGTGCTTCACTCCTTTACCGCATCCATCCTCTGAAATTGAGCTGGAAATGTGGCAAGAGTCAACTGGAAAAATACTGAGGACCAGCACAAATCCAGCCCTTGTGGTGCCGTGGTTAGTGACATCCGCTGTGCGTGTCCATCCTCCCGCAGGTCTGCGAGAGCCCTAGCCCACGAATGCCCGAAAGGCCCCGGGTACTGGTCAATCCCCATCCCATGCTGCTCCCACAGAGCAGGAGGCTCCTCCGGAGCTCTCACAGCCTGGCCTCGGACATGGACCCTCCCAGCACAAAGTGCTGCAGATGCTCCACACCCCCATTTCACCCCATGCATCCCCCAAAAGCCCTCTCAGGACTGTGTCCCTCTTTCCCAAAGTGAATCCTTTTTGCTTGAGCACTGCACAGCAGCCAGATTTTACCAGGGGCTGCATGGGAGAGCTTGGCCTCGCTGTTTGGTACCCAGGAGGGGCAGCAGGATGCCTGGGAAGAGAGAGGCCATGTGAACCCTCATTCTGCACCCGAGGGGGTTGCAGTCCATGTGGGCTGCAGGGGAAGCACTGGAGCCTGGAAAATTGTTTCCCAGGGAAGTGATTCCCAAGAAAGTCTTTGGAGGCAGGGAGGCTCTCTGGCAGATGCTTGATAGCAAAATAGTCCCACTGCACCTGCAAAGACCCATGCAAAGAAGGGCTTAGTGGGACAGTGTCATCTCTCCTTCCATAGCGGTGACACGGTGCTGTTTGAACCAAAGTGTCTTTCCTCCTGAGTGTCTTGCAGCCTCTTGAGCTGTAACAACAACAACAACCACCGAAAGGCACAAAAGGCGGCAATTTAAATAGCTTGAGTACAAATCACTTCCCTGTTTACTCGGGTGTCACCTGTTGGGTAGCTGCTTCATGATATGAATGCGCTGTTTTCTCTTGAGCAATAGAGATCTGCATTTTTAATACCTTGGAAAAGAAAAAATAATCGAGCACGAACAAAGTGATTTCTGGCCCTCTTTGCATATTACAAAGGAGCGAGATGGGCACGGGCCCAGCTCCTTTGTTCTCTTCAGATCTCTGCTCCTGCGAGCAATCCTCCCCGAGAGATTTGAGACTGCAGATGAAAAGTGCTACCTACGGACCGGGTGCTTTAAAGTCGCACCCTTCCAGCCAGCTGGCCTGTCCCTGCTTCGAGGGAGGCTTGTGGCTGGGCAGGTAGGACCAACCTGCAGCCGTGGGCATCTTGCTTGTTCTTTGGTCTGCTCTGGCTGCGCACGGACCATCCAGGCTGGCAAAATCCCAGAGTTTGGGCACCGGAGGATGCACTGCCAGCGGGAGCAGCTGACACCCAGGACCACCTTGCACAGAGCCCTGCACGGACAAAGAGAAACCCATCCATGACATTACCTGCTGCAGCAAAAAAAAAAGAAAAAACACAGCAGCAGGATTAAGGAGGGTTTTCTTGCACTGGAAACTCCATGAATAAGAATGTTAGGAATTGGCTCAAGCCCCCAGTGACATAATTAGAAGGCTTTTGATATGCCAATTTGGCTGATCTCGGTTACTTCCCCCTGGTGCTGGGGAGTGGCGGTGGAGGGATTAGCCTCCAGTCACTTCCTGACACTCGGCAAAATCTTCTCCCTCTTTGTTCTCTGGCCAAGGCGGAGGAAAAAGGAAAAACAGGGAAGCAGCTCGGTGGAGACAGAAGCGGAGCAGCATGCGCCGGATCCCCAGCCTGCCTGCGGATCACACTGCAGCCTCTGCTTACGAGTGTAATGCAATTACAGCCGTAACCGGCTACTATACATTTTAATCCCATTAGAAACAGCCCTTTAACAGCTCCTGACCGACCATAATGTGTAATCTCATTAGGGACTCTACCTTTATGCCTTGTGGAGGAACATCCAAGCGGGAATCCAAGGATGGGATAGGGGAAAGACTGTTTTTTTTTGTATTTTAAAGCACTATTTGCTTTCTAGGTAGTGTTGGGGGCACCGGATCCAGGGGGGAGCGTGAAGGGCAGGAGAGGGGCAGGAGCTCTGCCTCCGGGGCTTGGGGGCATCCATCTGCTGTCCTGGTGCACGGTGGGACGTGAAGTCCTCCTCGCCCAGCTCCGCGCAGGCTACGTGCAAACGCAGGGCAAACACTGACCACAGCCGGGCCGATACTGCGAGGATTTCTCCTGCCGGAGCGTGTTTTGCGCCGTTGCCTCCCACGATCCTGCGCTCCGCACTGACCAAAGCGCTCGCGTGCGGGTACAGCTGTGTCTACACCACCTCTGCTTGGGTTGTGCTGCCAAGGCGGGGAAGGAGAAAGGGAGGAGTGATGCCTTAGCTGCTTTCCTAAGGGTCTATCAGCTCTCCAACCTCTCCTTCTGTAATAACCTTTGAAGTTTTGGGCCAAATTCAGTCAAATGTGTCTAGGGGAAAGCAGCCTTTAGGACACTGTGTTCCTATGTCCTTCATGAAAATGGATTCCTGGGTAATTTCCAGGTGAATTTGACTTTTATGGAGTCCAGCACCCTCATGGGAGATAGCGGGGAGAGGTCAGTGGATGTGTGCGCATTAGACACTGAAAACCCAGCCCACCACCACACGCACTGGTGTATCGGTGCACCCTCAAAACCCTGCGTGACAGCCTGGCTTCTGCCAAATGGGGACCTGCATCCAACTCCGGTCCAAACTCAGCCCAGAGGATGTCGAAACAGAAGCTTGGATAGAAAAGCTGGGAGGGAGAGCACGAGGTGGGAGCTCGGACAGGGCAGTGAAGAGCAGGGAGGGAGCAGGACAGGCTGGACCTGTTGCACAGGGAGCGCGGGGTGGTACCCTCCCCATTGCCAAAAAACAAGACATTGAAGCTCAAGATAGGCAGGAATCAGCCCCATGCTCTCATTGAGGGGAAATCGGCTGTCCCTGGCCTAGTCTTCATCAGGCATGGACCAGAGTGGGAGCATATTATGTGGTCACAAACCTGTTAAAAAGATGGGGAAAAAATGGTGCTGTTGAGCTGAGCTGCCCATTGGGCCAGTGTTTGGGGGTCACCACGCTTGTCTTTCTGATGGGACTTGAAAGAAGAGATCTTGATCTCTGGGATCTTTAATGACCGCAAAGACACTTATTTTTGCAAGGGGGAGATGTTAATCCCAGCAGATTCAAAGGGGCGATAACGCACTTTGTTTCATGCGCTGCAGTAATTGTAACTTCTGACAACTCTGATAAACGAAGATGAGGTTCTCGAAAGCATCCACCCAGGGCTTTGTGGGGCTGCAGTCAGGGTTGTATTTAAATGCTTCTAATGAGTACCTACAGCAAATGGGAAAGACATGCAAATCAGACGTCTAATTGAATGGGCCTTTGAAGGAATATCCCAAGCCGCTGGGTAATTGATGGGTTATCTTTCCACTGGCTTGCCTTGATTGCATCTTCTTCCGCATTAGTCTTTCCTAGGAGTCTGGTTTAACAGGAAAACTGGTGGACCAGGATTAAATGCAGCTCTTCTTCACACACTCAATGGGAACACTTGCTGCCCAACCATAAGACCCTTTTGCAACGCAGCCTTTATCAAAACCTTTCTGGACAGGCGTTTCTTCCAGGCCTGGAAGTGCCTTATCATATGGCTCCTGCACATTCTGTTCAATAAACCAACATAGCTACCTGTTTCGCAAAGTGAAGGCATGACAGATGAAATAGCTTTCATGTCAAGTTTCTTGGGCCCATTTCTCTACAGCGAGTGTAAATCAGTGCAACTGCCTTCATTTGAATGTAGCAGTGCTGATTTACGTTGCATGGAAATGTGACCCCTCTGACCCATGAACTTGGTTGCAATCTTGTGAGGATTTATGTATA
>JAUBNY010000359.1:1349436-1360288 GCA_032275445.1 Crypturellus soui | reverse complement strand
TTGCAAAGAAGGGTCAGGAAACTGAAGAAAACTGAGGGAGTGAATCAGTGGGACTGTATCATGAGTTGTCGAGCAAATTCCCCGGTTCTGCCCTACAGGAGGATTCAGAAAGTGAGTAGGTGAATAAATATTCACCTGTCAAGTTGAGGAAAGGGCCAATTTCCACAAAGCAGGAGGGACAGTATGGCTAAAACAGTGAAAGAAGCTGATCACGGGCAAGTTCAGAGATATCAAGAGGAACTTTAATTGTGCAATTTCAAAAAGTCATTTGACCTGCTGTGTTGCAATAGGTGACTGGAGTGTCCTGGGGCTATATGATATGTGTAAGAAGCTGCTGAAAAACATGATGAAGTGGTGAGGTCAGCAGTCGTGGTCAATAGCAAGCTGAATAACTGGTTCAACACAATGGCGAGCAGGCAAGGTGACCTGATATATCACAGCAACTTCTGTAGTTGCCTGCAGAAAATGAGTTATAGTCACCAGAAATTTGGGGCAAAGTCAGACAAGGAGATCAATAAACTGACCACATACCTTCACTGATGTGGCAGTTTATCTGATATGCCAAGTCAGGTCAACGTATCCCATGCTGAATGATGCAGATCAAGCATCAGACAAACACCAGGAGGAAAGGGAGAAAGAGAGAGAACTACATGAGCAGGTAGCAGCAGGGTGGACAACATGGACAGCCCCATTTATCCTGGAAATTTCATCACATGGGACAATAACAGACACCTCCACAGAGATATCAAGAAGGATGCACCTGGTGATGTGAGTGTAGACCATCTGAGGCAGACAAGGAGAGGCAAAGCCATTTTCATGGATGCAAAAATCATGGCTCCAAGCACATGCCTTTCCTTGCTCTACATGCAAGAAATGGGCTTTCAGGAAGGTAAAACAAGAAAAAGGACTGTTGACCTTTGCAATAAAATGTTATGGATTGTGAGACCGTGTCAGAAATGGGAAAATCATCAATAGGGTTTACAGAAGTGACGGTCACTGTTGGGATAAGTGAGGAAACCTCAGTGATCTGGCTGCTGCCTGGCTGGATAATCGCTTTCAAGATACTTGTTCTTTGTTCTGGTAAAGGAGATTAAGACGCTGATGGTCAAAGGAAAAACTAGATTATTGTCTTTCTTTTCTTTTTTCCCCTTTAATTTGTGTATTTCTAACAGGATTGTGGACCCCTATGTATTGAATTTACAACTGCCTTGGGAGACTGCTGCTTTGTAATCATCCTTCATAGACACTCTGGGTCTGTGGACCCGCAGGGGTGGATGACATAAGAAAATGGGTCTCTATCTGCTGAACACAGTGGAGCAATAAGGAATAATCTGTAACTGTCCTGGAAAGACAGACTACTGGAAAATGAAGGAAAAACCTCTCTGAAAATGGAAAAAGCACAGAAAAAGGAATTGAGAGGGAAAAGGGACAAACAGAAGATTTACGCACGTAGAAGTTTTGGATTTTTCTTTGAGCAATGAAGATTTAATTTCCAAACGCTGGACCTGTCACATTAGATTGTGCTGATAGTCCAGACAGACCAGAGCCCCGTCCAACAGGTACCAGCATCAAGTGTGCAGAAGATGTAAAACCAAACTCAAATTTCCACACTCTCCTCCAGACGGATTTAGAATAATCCAGCTCAGTGAAAGTCAGGTCTCTGCTGAGTTCAGAATTCACATTAGATATTGAAAAACTTTTGAATTGGATCCCTGAAAAAAAAAATAACAGTGCTGCTTAGGGAGAAGCAGATGATTTAATCTCTACTGTAGGAAGGGTGAGTGAGATAGAGGTGATTGAGCAGCATCAAAGGGTGACAATCAATTTGAATTTCCCCAGAAGTGATGTTGATGGCTGTGTTGCTTCTGTCTGTGCTTTTTGTTTAATTAAATACCCAATGTTCCGTTAGTAGCTGGAATAACATGCTGTTCTTGGGGAGTAGAAAACCCAAGTAAATCCCTTTATCTGTTAAAATAGATGATTTCTAGTAGATTAAACAATGGCCTTTCAGCTACCAGAGCATAGTTCATGCCATAATTGAAGTGTTCTCCTTGGTCTCCGCTCAGTCCCTCGCAGCCAGCAGTCCGTAGAGCCCCATCATCAGAGATAACCTCGGTGACTCTTGTCTGCAGTGAGTGTTTCTCCCGATGAGGAGATTAGCCAGAGATAAAGCATATTACCTGAAAATAATAAGTGATTATGGTCCCGGACTGTCTCTCCGCATTCATTCCGTGCTGGTTAACCCTTGCAAAACTGACTGCTGGTAGGATTTTAAATTCTTAAAGAAGAGGGAAGGAGGTAAGAGAGTTTCCCATAGCAGAGTGGAAAACGGGATATTTTGCCTTTTTTTTTTTTGCTTGCCCAGTGTGGGACTTTCAGGGCATCCTAGGAGGTGCCCTGCTCATCGTGTTGCCACCAGGCATTTCTCAGGCTGCTTGTAGGGAATATTTTGGGAATGTCAGCACTTTCCCATGTCCAGACTATAAACTGTTCTCAATGGGCATTTTCAATGAGATCAATCTGCAGTGGAGGTGCTGGTTTAGGTGTGGGAGTGAGAGCCACACACTCAGGCCAGAGAAGAGCATCTGCACTATTAATTTTTTTTTGAAAGGATGTAGTTATTGTAAAGCATTCATAGCTTCCATATTAATCACTGGGAAATCTAGAGAAATACATTTCCCAAGATTCTGATGGCAAATCTATTACACGTCTAAGAGAAAAACTGGAAATATTGTGGTTTTCTGGAAATTCAGATTGCTCACTTAGATAGGAAGGATGGGCAAGGGTGAGTGGAGAGAAGAAGAGTAAAAGAAAAAACAGACCGAAGAAATGCCTAGAAATCTGCCCACGGGGTCTTGCTCTTGCCATTAGTAAATGTCCTGGTGGGAGGATATTTCCTCTGCTGTCCCCAAAAATATTGGAGGTGAAATCCTGTTGCAGTCCCTGGGAGTTTGTTTCATGCCTTCATTAGGGCACTGCTGCGTGTCATTCATAAAAAGAATCCCCCCAGCTCTGGTGTCGTAGCAGCATCCTCCGTCTGTCATCGAGACGGGCTCGGGGAGCGAGGGGCGAGCGGGTTCATCCTTCTTCCTCTCAATGCTCCGCGGGCCGCTCCCTTGCCAACTGTAAATAAAGGCCGCTGGGGATAGCTTTTCTGCTTGACCCCTCACCTGAAATGAAAATAAAGGTGGCTGCATTTCATCCTGGCGCAGCGCTCCTGCGTGGGATCGCTCTTTCCCTTAGCTGTTGACAGTTGCCTGCCAAGCGCCACGGTTACCTTTGATTTCGCCGTAATGACATCCCGGTGCTTAGGATGGCTCTGGGTCTGTAATCCTCTCGGAAGCCTCAGCCAATTTATGGGGTAACCTGAGAGCAGGTTCTCGCTTCCCCGCGATGTCGCCTCTTGTTAACGCTCTCCGAAGGCATCAACAAGCTGAAGCTCCCTGCAGGAGCGTGGGGGCTCCCTTCCAAATGCGGGCTCGTTTTCCTGAATGCCCAGGGAGCTGGCAAATATTTGTACATAGACCTGCTCTAAACCTCTGTGTCTAGAAGGTAACTGTGTGCACTTGCCACACTAAACTGCATAATTTTATTTCCACCATGCATGCTGATAAAGCAGAGGCTTCGTTAACAATAAACAGGCATTGCTCCAAGGAGATGTTATGAACCGAGGTGGGGATTCAGCAAAGTGGGATTTATTCAGTTTTGACGCAGATTTTCTGTGATTTGCAGCTTATTTTGTCTCTGAGTGCTAAAGACAAGACCCCTAAAGACAAAGTCCTTTATCTGTCTTGGGTGTTTAGACTGTAGGTTCGCCAGGGCCGGGGCTTTCCTGTTTGCACGGCATCTTCTATAATATCCCTCCACTCTCTGATCTCTATAGGACCTACCTGTGAGTGTGTATATAATACAGGTACAGAGGAGCAATCTCAGCTTCCTTGCGGTGAGCGATGCTGAAATTAAGGAGGACACGAGTCCTGGTCCCTGCTCCCTAACAAGCCTTCGCTGGCCCTTCTGAAGGAAATCTCAGGGCAGATGATTTACACAGGGGCGGAAGTAGAAGGAGGCTGCTAGGGGAAAGCAAACACTCGAAACTTCAAGGTGGGGTGAGTTTGGTGGCACACTTCTCTAATGACCGTCGGATCCAGGAGGTACCCCGCTTCCTAAGCACAGATCAAAGACAAAGGGCGACATTTGAAATGACATGCAACCACCTCTCGCATTGCTCAGATTCTCCTCTCCTGCTAGCGTTTGATCTCACTTTACTTCTCCCGTCGCTGTGAGCAGGTGGTTGCTTTATTCTCCTCGACAAGTTTAGATCAGCTGTACAGCTAATGGCCACAGTGGGAAAATCTCCTGGTTGGAGGCCCAGTCCAAACCTTGGTGCAATAGACAGAAAGGCTCCTTTTCAGTGCAGTCAGTTTTGGATGATGTCTAAGTCAAAGCGACTTTGAACATTCACTATCCTGCCCAGTTTGAGAGCTGGATGTGATTGGATTGTGAGCTGAGACTGTACAGGGAGGTCCAGCCAGCTGAAATCCATTAGTTCTTCCAGAGATGCAGGCATGCAGGTTGTGGTTTCCCATGGCATGCAGTAAATATACAATCCTCATGTATTTATTGCCAGCAATGCCTAGTGCTGGTGATTTGGGCTCAGTCCGTTGTGGTGGCTCCACTGACTGTTGATGAAAACATCAGACTCTGGGTCCTGCAAGACCTGTGACTAATGTGATTTCAGGGGGCAGGCATAAGTTAAGCCAATGCCATATTGTAACTGGAATTACCTTCCATCAGGAGCCTCCCTAAGCCTTGGGCCGCTTGTACGTGCTGCTCTGATATGTCCTATTAGTCCTGCATGGCTGTAACTCACAGCGCTGCTTTGCCATGAGCCTATCTCAAGTTTTAACCTTCTCCTTCCAAGGAGAAAGAGTAGTAGAATTTACCTAGCAGGCAAGCTCTTAACAAAGCCTTGGATATCTGATACACATAATGGTCCCAGAGGCATGTTTACTTTGGACTGAATGAGTGAGTGAAAACCATTTTGGAAGGGCTTTTTCACCTCCAGCGACTTAACCTAACGAGGAGAAAAGTGATGTGGTTAAAGGGCTATTTAAACAGCAGCATTAGTGAGCAGATTTCAGTTCTCCAACAATACATATATGTATTTGCCTTACACAGGTGCATAAATATACATTGATTTGTATCACAGGATACAGAATGCCCTCACATAGGCGGTGATGAGATCCCTGCAGCCTCCTCTGCTGATAGATGCTTTTTGGGGGACTGTGAACAAATGACTGATTGATTTAAGAGGCTACGGCAGAAGTGCCCGGAGAATCGGGCCACCAGCCCTGAGCTCACCAGATGCCCTCATCTTCTGAGGAGAATGGAGCATCTGTGCCACAAGGAGTTGGATTTTCAGGACTCATCCCAGCAAGGGATGTCGGTGTCTGGAAGAGAACTACAAGTGCCTGCAATTAGGCTGAAGGGCGCTTGCTATTTCTGATCAGAGGGTGCCACAAATGCCCCCGCTAATTCACCAATTCACTGGGGAAACACATGAACCCAACCCGTGAGAAATCCTCCCCTGCCTGCCTGTTGCACTCCCACCAAAGTTCATGTTTTTAGACCCAAATGGGTGAGTGACCTCGTGCTGACAGAGCAGGCTGTCAACGCTTGTCCCTTGAAGAAGATTCTCCTCTTTGCGCTTTATCTGCCCGTGGTGTTAACGTGAATGAAGATTCCCCTCGCAGATTACACCCAGCTCTTCCCCGTGATGGGGGTCCTGCTCGCCCATCGCTTTCCTCTTTCAACGTCCACGCTGGGGCAATGAATCTTATTCCCTGCCCAAAGAGCACTTGTCAAGAGGTGGGCTGACAGGGAGGTATGTCCTTCTTGACCATGTTTTCCCGAATTAAACTATTAATAGGCGAGTATTATTTGATGATTCTACTGAATGCTGCCAGTACCTGGTGAAGCGCCTTGCACAAGAGCAAAACAGGCTTAGATAGCACTCCTGCCATTTTATAACTGGAAAATAGATGGGAAACAGAGGAAGTTAAGGCCAAACTTAGGCAAAATTCCCCTCTGAGCCAAGTCCTGTATGTTACTGCAGTCCTACTGAAGCTGTGAGATGCCAGAAAGCAGCTGCACAGATTATGTACACAAGTTGCATTGCTTTATGCTAGAATTAAGGTTCTTAACTTCAGTTTAGACTCCTCACATATGATTTTAGAGGACCTGAACTCAACACTCATGCACTCAGGCCCTTTGGAAATTCTCCCAAGTTGCTGTTTAAACATGTAATCGCCTGCCTTTGAAAATCTGATCCTGAGTGGCACACTCGGAATTTTCTTATATCCATGCACATAAAAGGGTCTAGAGAGTTGAAAAGCACCAACACCCTCTGAAAGCCTCCCTGGAAGTTTGGAGTGATTGATGCCTTAAGAAATAGGGGCACTTTGATTCAGGTGCCTGGTTTAGGATCCTGAACCTGGAAATCTCAACCATCATCTCTCTGGAGTAATGTGAATATAAACTAGTTAATTCAGAGTAGTTTTCTCTTGTAGATGTTCTATAAGGCAGTGGTGGTATTCAGGTTTTGCTTCTATTTTAGCTCTGCACTCCGTTCTGGAGAAGTCTGGAACCATGGCAGGGAATTTTTAGAGGAAAGATAGTGACAATGGAGCCCTCGTGTGAAGGAGATTAAAAAAAATGTCCAGATGTATAAAAACACCAAAAAATTACATATATTTGGTTTGCCTCTTCCCCTCTATCTGAGTGAACAACAAGGAGGCAGACAATTTCTCTCAGAAGTAAAGGAAGATGTGAGCTGGGATTTTGGTTCAACCTGCCTCTAATCGGACTCTTGTTGGCAACTGTCAGCCCCATCATTTAGGATTTGAGCAGAAGAAATAGGAAGCTGAACAGCAATAGCAGGCTGCTCCTGCATGAACTATGCTGGCAAAATGCCTTTTAATTTTGATGTGAGCTGTGCCTGCGAGAAGACGGAAGGATCAAGCCTTCATCAAGGAAGATTAGGATTTGGAGCCAGATTTTGGAAATTGTCTCCTATCTCATTAATGAATCTGACACCCTAGGTAAAATTTGGATCCTCCTGAATAAGCATTTTGCTTTTTGAGTTTAGCTGGGCCAGGATTTCGCCCCTGACTTCAAACATTGGTGTGCTTGCAACTTGGAACTGGTTACCACTGTTATATCCTAAAAATGTATTTCATATTTATTAGCCTTCTAGGCCCTGATTCTACTCCCACTGCAACTGGTGGGAGTTCAAGGTGGCAAACTGTCCCTCCTTTATTGTGCTGGTTTATCCGGAATGGCTGGATTTTAAAAGCAAGTCTTCTTAATTTGTGCAATTCCTGGTAATTTTAGAGTGCAGACTTGGTTTCTTTTACATCGGAAATAGGATCTATTTTCCCTGCTCTAGAAGGAAGACACTCTCAAGGGCTTACTGATATTTGTGTGTTTGACTTTAAGGCAGAAGTTTGTTCCTAATTAATTGAATAAGTGCTTTAATCCCTGGCCTGAGGGTTTCCCATAGAGCATTAGCTGTATTAAGAAGGAAATGGAGTGTAATCCCTTTAATATAAGCACATGAGAACATGAGATTTTTCACATTTCTGGAAATAATTTCTTTCTTGTTGCATCATTTATTCTAATATTCATTTGTATAAAGTACAGTGGGGAACCAAGAACTTCTCATTCTGTCTGATTTTGGTGGTGGCGTATTAGCAGGGCACAATTGTTGCCAGCACATTAGCAACCTAAAGCTTCATGTAGGTGCTGGAAGGTAACAGGGTGCAAAGAGTAATAACTCTAGTAATTTAGTTCACTATGATGGGGCCTATGAACCCGAGTCCATGACCAGATCTCCTCAGTATCCAGTGCTGGACAAACCCAGAACGAAAGTTAAGTTTCTGCCCACATTAGAGGCAGAAAATCCTCAGAAATAAGCTCTAAGTTTCATATAGACACTTCTCCACGTCCTCCAGCAAAAACAGTCTGGTTGATCCAAATAAAAAGTTTTGTTCTAATTGCTCTTTAGTAAACCCAGCCGGGATCCTGAAGTGAAGATGACATTTTTCCGGACTCGTGTGGCATCCCTGGTATTTATTGTTTGCATTACAGTGCCGGAGAATCAGGTTTCTGAAGTGATTTCCAGGCTCATGTGTAGCTACAGAAACTGGACTCTTGGCTGAGATTCACCTGAGTGAACACAAGCTTTCTGAGAAGGCAGTTCATTTCAGCCCAAATTACATACCTACCCCAGTCAAACAAATCAGGCTAAATAAGCTGGGGAGCCCAGAATGATTATCTCAAAGGGAGATGTCGTCTTTGCAGACATTTAAAATAGGTGAAGTTAGTCTTGGATGAGGTGGATCTCAAACTTGGTTAATGTTTGGCATATTTTAAAGAAAAAATACTGCCTTGCGGCTCTGCTCAGACAGACATTCATCTGTTATTAGAGTGACAGGAGACTAAATCAGAGCATCCCCTGCTTGGTTATTTTGCAGGTCATCAGAGGCTCTTAGGAAGGATAAGGAGGCATCTGGAGGGGACAGTTCAGATGTAGTCAGACACCTTGCGGAGCCAGAGAAGGTCCCTGCTTGCCTTATTTCTGCAGTTTGCTTCTCACCCTTGTGTGCAGTGAGATAAGGATGGGTTTTCCTCTGCTCCCCACAACAGACCCATGATGCAGGTCTCCCCAAGGGGCTCTCTGAGGGCTCACCAGAGCGAAGGGCTTTGCAGGTCCCTTGTGCTTGTGTCTCCTCCTCTGAGGACACCTCACCCTGCACCTCCACAGCAGGTCCCTTCCCCACCGGTTCCACAGGGGTTCTGGAGCCTGGGTGCCTCACAAAGGGCAGGAGCTTCCTTCTCCCGGACACACTGATGCTGGATCACCCCAACACGCAGGTGCTGAGGCTCCCACCTCTCCTCTCCCGGCGGGGACACCGAGGGTCACCCCCAGGGACAGCTCTGCCTCCTCCTGCCCGGGTCCCACAAGCGGCATCTCCTGAGGTGCACAGCCTGGTAGGTGCTCATTGCTGGGCTAGATGGTGCCTTTTGCACTGCTAAGGTGGGATGAAGTTGCTCCTGCTCAAACTACCAATTTGGGCAGGAGTCCTACTAAACCACCTTTGTCCCCAGCTAAATCATCTTCATCCCACCAGTACCTGTTCCAGGTCACTTGTTCCCTTGTGTCAGAAGGGGCTATGTAGAAGAGAAGAGAGGAATTGGTTTGCTGAGTGACTGTTTCAGGTTTCTGTTTCAGGATTCGGGTTCAGCATGGTGGATGTGACGAGGAAAATAGCCCTGTCAAAGGTACAACTCTTCTCCTTGGCAGCATTTGAGTAAGGGACTGGCAGTGCCTGCAGGCTGGGAGGGTAATCACATCTGGTGACAATGGGCTTGTGGTGGCCGAAGGCAGCCCGTCATTGGGAGATGGCAGTGGAGGAGAAAAGGGTGAAATGTTGGGAAAAAAGGAATGAATATATAAAGTATATTGTTGCCCATAATGGATTGGTTTGGTAGCAAGGCACAAGAAATCTTCGCCAAGGCGCCTTGTGCTGGTACCGGGTCTCAGCCATGGCCCCTCCACACCGCGCTTGGCTGGCCAAGCCCGTTCCTGCCTGCCGGAATGTGGCAGGGGTAACAGCAGTAACAGCTTCTGTTGCTGCACAAGCTTTGTCAGAGCCCTCACCCCTTCTACAAGGGGTTTGAGGGTTAGCACGTTTTATGCTTTAACACAAGAACAGCAATCTTGGATCAGCCTGAAGGCTCATCTCACCCGATTCCTGTCTCCAGCAGTGGCTCCCCATGGATGCCAAGGGAGGGGCGTAGGAAGCAAGAAGAGCACAAAGTGCCTCTTCCCTGAAATCCCCTCCCCACTTCCAGCAGTTTGACTTTGAGCATTGGGGCTGGTGCCATTGTGCTGAATGGCCCTTGGTAGATTTTCCTTCCATAATTTCTCCAGTCACTTGCTAGAATAAGTATTGACATTGGCGAGCACTTAACTTTAAATGTTTGTTAAGCACAAGGGAAATATGACTGAAAAGCGAGCCTGCAGCATGTACATTTAACCCGAGCCACACTGGACCTCAGCAGTGGCCGTATTATCATCTTCAAAGGCTTCCTCTAAGCCCTAGCAAGGGGCATCTGAGTAAACAAGAGCTGCATTGGGGTTCCCTTCCCTTGTTTCAGGCGCCGGTGTCGCTGGGCATGTACCGGAGCTTGTACACGGCAGACTACGGACCTCAGCAGGAGCAGCAGCCGCCCACCGAGGAGCACTTGGAGGTACCACGGGGGGCTCCTTGCCCGCCCCATGGCACAGGCTGCCCCGTGGGCCTCCATCCCCTTCCTGCGGCCCTAGGGATTGGAGTCACCGCCACCATCGCGGCGGGCACAGGTGCCACGAGCACCACAGAGCCGAGCGTGGGTCCTTGCCCCACGGCGCGCACCGGTCCTGCTGCTTGTGCTGGGGTGCCCGTTCTGTGGGAAATCCCCCTGGCAGCCCGCAGCAGAGGCGGCTCGTGCTAATTACACTCATTAAGGCAGCGCTCTAATGACTGCTTGCTGAAGCAGGGCCTAAGCCCCCCGAGTCCTGTTGCTTCCCCTGGGGCCAATGGAGCGAGTCAGGATTAGGCCCATCCTGATGCCACGGGAGGCAGGGGGGTGCTGGTGATGCTTGCCCTGCCACAGGACGAGAAGGGTTCTGCAGGGAATTTTTTTATTATTATTATTTTTAATCTCCTTGCAGGGAGAGCGACCCCCTGAGCTATTTAATCTGATTTGCTGCGCTCCGCCTGCCCGGGCCTAATTGCTTGTGGCAGCG
>JAUBNY010000359.1:1323511-1334455 GCA_032275445.1 Crypturellus soui | reverse complement strand
GTATGGGGTGGTTGTAGCTTTTTGTGGGTTTTTTTTTTTTTTTTTTTTTTTTTTTGTGAACAGATCTGCAAGGGGCTCCAAGAGCCCTGCAGCCTTGGGCAGATTCCTCCCACATGACAGTGAATCATGGGAGAAGGGAAATAACAGCCAAGTGCAACCAGTAACCTATAAATCATACCCAGAAAACTGGCTTGTTGAAGCTTATACTGCAAGTCAATAATACATTTTCTAGCTTGTACCAATGTAATTTCACACACTCAAAACACTCAGGAGAGCTTGCATTTTGGTTGAGTGCTGCCTCTGCTGCTTAATCTCTATCTCTGACCTACTTCTGCCTTTGCAATGAATTCCACTATCTGTTATAACACTATTTTCATTATATCTTCCTACAAAACTCAGTAAGAGGTGCTGCTGGGTAACACTCTACTTGTCTAAGTAATTTAGGGAGTCTTCAGAGACTGATATTCTCTGACAAGTTGTGAGCACTGGGTTTTCTCTTTATTTCTTTCATATATAGCCAGTCTTAAAGAGCAGTTTCATTTGAAGTTATCATTATAAAATATTCCATTTTCTCTTTGCAATTTTTGTCACCGTACATGATTTCCTCTTCTGCTGCTACTGATTGAAAGCTCATACCTTGTAAAACAGTGTGAGGTCAGGAGAACAGGGTGAAATTGGTTCCCCTGGGTGGGTAAGGCATTTTGTGCTTTGGTTAACCATAAAACAATGAGGACTGAAGCCTCTCTTCAATCAATCTCATCAGCTGCTGCTTCTGGACATGAAATATCTAAAAACCTTCTTAAAAAAAATCACAGATGACTCCCTTATTCCACAATTTACTACTTTTGGACCACTGTAGGCATTGTTTCCAGGTTCATTCTAAATTTTAAGACTAGTCTTTTATTGCTCAAGTGATAGAGGATGCTGTGGAAGGTCAGTTATTCAACATGCTGCTGCTTTAAGAGCATAGCTGCAGAATTGCTTGTCCTCATGCATATGTTGGCTCTGCAATTGGCAGAAGCATGGTGTCTGCAAATGAAATGCTGATTATTTTTTAAATGACAGCTTTGCTCTCAGAATCCTGGGGAATATGATCAATACATAAATCAACACATGGAGGAGAGAGTTGCAGGTTTCTGCTCTAAAATTGTCAGGTTTTGTGAGTCATGCCAACTCTGTTTGGGGCTTGTTTTGCTCTTGGGTATTAACTAATTGTAAATCAATGACTGCTGAACTTTGCTAATTAATGTTTCCTAAATATGAAGATATTTGTATACAATATTCTCCTATGCATACTTAATTTACAGCTTAATTGGCTTGAGCTTAGCATTTCTGAACTCTGATACATTAATTGAACATTTAGAGCTCCCTTGAGGTCATTATAACAAATGCTAGCCAGAAAATAAAAGTCTTTTTTCTTGGAAAAGTCATAAAATAAAATCAAGACTGCTAAACAGCCAAAAGGTCAGTTAGCAGGAAGGCCAGATCTGAACTGTGCAGAATGGAGTCCCAGGGTCTTTGGACTCTTCCAGCTCTTGTTTTGATTAGAAACTGTCCTGGCTTCTATATACCTCTGAACTTTCCTACCTTTACTTCTGTAATGCCTTCATTAGCACTTTCAAGCAGTCATTTGAGAAGACCTTGAACCAGTCTACTCATAGCAGCCTTTTACAAGCAGCATCTTGTGTTTTTTTTTAATTAAAAATGAATGGAACACAGTAGCCTTTAATGGTTCTGTGTAAAATGGCTTTTAAAAAATAAGGAAAGCCATCTGGATATCTTTGTTAGTCTTCTGATTTTTTTTTTTTTTAAAGCTATAGTAACCTAACACTCTGATTCATCAAAAGGAGCAATTTCTGGTATAAAGCTCTGGGAACTGCAGAATTCTCTATTTGTTTGAGGACTTCTAATTAAATCTCTGCTGCCTCTTCCTGTAGCAGTCTGTGATGGTATGTGGGATACCAATGTCAGAGCCAAGCAATTATGCTTCACAAAACTGAGTTTTAATAAATAAACACTATTTTTTTTTATCACGAGTTTTTACAAAACTAGCCAGTTCTGTCAGACTTGTGCCAGGCTTCTCAAAGGCTTCCATAGCTGCTCTAGCAGCAGTGCCAGGCAAATGGCACAGCGGCTCCCTGCTAGTCAGGGAGGTCCTTGGCCTTTACACCAGTGTATCCTCCACCTGCCCAGCCATCTGACTCTCTCCTGGATAAAACGGACAAGGTGGTAAAAGCAAAACTTTCCTGGGAATTTTCCAGCACACCTATAACTAGGTTAGCTATAACTAAGTGAGCATTTGCTGATGGTTATTAACTGTCCTGTTCAGAAACAGATGCTGCTTTAGCACGAAGTGCAGCTTTGTCAGAATTTAAGTATAAACACTTAAAACTGCAAGGGTAAATGATCTTTTTATTTCTTTAAAAAAAAAAAAAAGTAAAAAGGACCATGATAATCTGATGTACTAGGCAGGGAATTTCTACCAGGGAAACTTACTGAGAAACCTGAAGTCCTTCTGAGTATCTAGAGAAACTCATAGTTGGGCTCTATAAACACCTGGCTACTCACCTCTAGGCTGAATCTGCCTGGGAATTCACAACTGAAGCTTTAAAAGCCACATGAAACAGAGTTAGGAGACATAGAAGCAGAGGCACAGCTGTCTTTGGGAAATAATATTCCTAGAAGGAGAACAGATTTTAGTGAAAATTCTAATCTCTCCCACTCTCTGAGAAGGGGTTGCAGCTTCCGGACTGCAGAGTCACAGGGCTCCTTGGTCTCCCTTTGACCAGGACCATGATGCAGCCAAGGTGACAAATTTTGCTGGACAAGAGAGATGAAGCAAGGAGGAGGCTGCCAGTGTAGCTAAGAGCTTTGGCAAATTAGTTCTTAAAGGGGGACAGCTCTGGGGACTGCTACTCTAGGATTTGTTCTTATTGCAGTAGACAATCACTGGACAAAGCTGAGACTTGCTGCAGATGAGTGGGACCTGGATTCTGTTGTCACTTCCAGTGACTATTCTGGTCAGTACACCAAAGCTGCCCACAACAGCTCCCAGAGCTGGATGCTGCCTCTATGCTGGGAATTGCTTATGTGGTTTTATAGCTCTTGTCGTAAATCCCATTGCCCACACACAACCAAAAGCTTCTCTCTAACTAAAAACACTTAAGTGCAACAGCAACATATAGCCCTAGTAAAAATACTAAATCATACAGACTAACTCCAGTGCTCAGCTCTGGGGATGGCAGTTAGATTCATGGCAGAGAGCAGAAGAGGAGAAATCTTACTGGCTTTAATATAGAGACTGTAACTCTGGCTCTGTAACACAAAATTCTGATTTCCCCTGAAAGCAGCTTTTCCAATCCCTTCTGATGGAAAAAGATCATGTAGCCACCCAGCTGCTAAGTACAGATGGAGTTTTCTTAGTGCGTGTATATAAATCTGACTCATACCTTGATGTACTCATCTTAGACATGTCTGTGATAAAACATCTAATGGCAAAAGTATTTTGGATGTAAACAGGAGGATAGCACATCTCATTGAGAAGACAAAGTAAGTCAGCAAAATCAAACACTTCCAAACTCTCTAAAAAGATCAGAAAAACACAGCTGGAACCAGTGATGAAAAAAATACAATGAATAAAGTAGAGTTATTTTTACTTAGTATTCCAGATCAGGCAGTGGAAAGTAGGTAAATTATTTCTGAGAGGAGATTTGGGTTGTTTAAGACCAATCTGATGCAGGAGTGAACAGAAATACATTTCTTCACTTTGTTCTTAAGTTAGGGGCTAGATAAAGTAATTTATATTACAGATCCACAGGCAGCACCTGGAGCACTGCCTTTAGCTGGCACCTAGGAAGGGGATTTCACAGCTAGAAGATCAAGAAAAACCCAAATATGAGAAAGCGGGGAGCTGATGCAGAGAGCTGCTGCTCAGGCATGATTCCCAAGCAGGGAAATGTTCCCTCCCCATTTCTATGTCACCACTGATGATGCAAGTTCTTTACTCCCTTCCCCATTTTCTTTACACTTTTGTTTCTGGAAAGGATAACATTTTGTAGAGATGAATTGTTGTCCTGTTCCTAAAAGGCTGTGTACTCCCATCATCATCTTACAAGATCATGTTCTGAGATACCTTGACCATTATTTAGCTTCTTAATGCAGCATAATATAGCCAATGATGAGCAATGGTGTGTTTTTCACATATAATGTTTCATCCACACACTTATAAAGATACTGAAGCTAGCAAGAGTTATTTCTGTACTGGAAACTAAGATGGTAAGGCAATTGTTACACAGCACTAATATATTTTTGTTTATAATTATGACTCTAACATTTTTAAGAACATACTTCCCCCATATATTTTATCTGCTGCAAAAGGTTATGTGTAGATCAGGCTTCAAAGTTTATAAAATATTCCAAGATCTTCATGTAAAAGTACTTACTAAACAGCAAGCTATTAACCATACCAAACAACTTTATCCTTCAGCTATGAATGACATAAACTAGACCCTAGTCTCCTGGATTCTATATTAAATGCTTTGGAAAAGATTGTTTTGCTGTTCTGCTGAACAGCAGAGAGATGTAGTCTACATTATGTCTGTATTTACATCAAATCCATTCAATCTGAGTGGGCAATGATAAGATTTGAAAGGAGATATTCAATTAAAGCTAAAAATAAACCCCAGTTATTTGCTGAATGACAAAAATGTAATTCAGCTATTTGCAGAGGCGACTGTGATATATCCTGTTGTAGCACTAAGGTCTGAGATTTAAACTGTCTACTGCCAACAAAGTACCCTGTCTTGTTCTTGCCTATGTGAATAATTTTCTGATTTATAATTTTCTGCTGTGAAATTTCTCTGAAAATGGGATGTTACTGTTGTGATATCCCCAGCTGAGATGTTTGCTCCAGGCACGGAGGAAAGAGGCACTAAAGTGAAAACACCCATTTCACAGCTCAGCAGCTGGTCTTGCCTTGAACCAGGCTGGAAATGCTGTGTGTGTGTGTGAATGAGCCACACTGCTGTGCTCTGTGGAAGGGAATTCAAATGTGAGGAAATGTAATTTGAAACGGGGTCATGAAATGTGAATGACGATGGCTCTTGTTGGAACAGACCGGCCCTGGCACCAGGATCGATTTCAGCAACTCAGGGCTATAAAAGCCACGGAAGAGCATGTGCTGAGCTTCAGAAGTGTGTGCTGCTGCCTTGCTGGGGACTCCCTTGGTCTCCTCCGTTGCTTGCAGGGGCACCTTCAGAATCGTGGAATCGAGATGGTTGGAAAGACCTTCAAGATCAAGTCCAACCACAAGTCCTTCAACACCATGCCTCTTAAACCATGTCCCTAAATGCCTCATCTACATGTTTCTTGAACACTGCTAGAGATGGTGACTCTACCAGTTCCTATGGTAGCCTGTTCCAGTGCTAGACTACTCTTTCTGTGTAGAATATTTCCCCTAATATCTAATCTCATTTAATTTGTTTGACAAAAGTTGGCTACAGCCAGTTGTTCAGGCTTGATGCTCTAAGCCTGAGACTTGCTCTTTCAGCTCATCTTCTATTCCTCCTTAGGAGCAACTCTGGGTTGGGGTTTCCCTGATGTGTATAATCCCAGGGCAGGAAGAAACTGTGGCAGCTGCTGTACTGTGTAGGGGGACCCCAATTTTCCAATGGGTCCCCAAGGAAGGACAGCACATTCCTTGGGCAGAACCTCCACATGAGAAGGTGCCTCACAATGAGGATGCCTGGTGTTTCACTGTGATGTGTCAGAAACCCTCCCCATCACCTGGACTAAAGCAAGATTTTTGGGGCATCAACATTGGTCTCAACTAGCAGAGCCTGAATGTGTAATCCAGGAGGTGGGAGAAGAAGGTCATTCTGAGGCAGTAGGACAAAATTTTACGTGTAAGGATGAACTTGGTGGCTCTGGATAGAATTGCACAGTCTGATTAAGGCAGGCCAGTCTTGGAGAAGTTCTCAGCTTGTGTTTATAATGTGTACTGCTTGAGTTCCTGTTCTGCAGCTTCCTGAAACTGGGCTGGGGTTGGGAGTTCAAGTTATGGTAGCAGAGGCTCAGTAGGAATGTGTCTGTGTCCTGGTCAGTGTGGTCACTCACACCCATGGCTGTGCAACAGCACACGAGAAGAAAACCATTCCCAGGAAATGGCTGTGTGGGAAAGGCTATTTATAGTATTGCCTCTTGGAAAATGCTCTTTTCATCCCTCATTTCTAGTCTATAGAAACCACCCCCCTGCTGTGGGGGTTGCTGTTGATTGCACTAGACTGTGTTTTGGTAGTTTGCCTTCTGCACTGCTTCTAGCATTCAATAATCCTAGACGTCCAGTGAAATCTTTCTCCTATCTCCTCCAGATTACTCAGCCTCACCTTTGTCAGCCTGTAATCAAGCCAAGCAGCCTTGTGAGACACTAATGTGTTTTGTGGTTGTAGTTTACTTGCTGGCATTTATGACATTTGGAAAGACAGTGATGAGTCATGCTAGACAAATGGTTAGTGCCTTCAAATTTTTTTATGCAAGTATATAATTAGGTTTTGTGGCACAAAAACAGCCCTTGTCCAGCTTGTCACAAAAGCTGCTAAAGAAACTTATTTCAGCCTGACAATTAATTTCCATTATGAATTTCTTAGATTACACTTTTAAGATGCATAGGATAATTTCACTGCTGTTGCTAGAAATACACAATAGACCCATGAAACACAATTGTTGGAATCGAGTGAAAAATGCATCAGCTATTTAAATAGATAGTGCATCCTGATACAATGTATAGGATATACTGTTTGTTTTTTTCTCTAATAGTTTTGTTTATGTTCAGTGGTCTCTGCTGCTCTGAATACTGTTCTGTATTGCTGTGCCCACTGGTGTCCCTTTCCAAGGTCAGGGAAAACCTTTTCACTCCTCCTTGGTGGCCTCTGCGGCAGATCTTTGGTGCCTCTTCAATAGGATTTCTGTTAATATTTTTTCCCCCCTTACATTAAAACATTAAATCTGGGCTAATGGTTAACACAGAATTTGAAGGTTTTTTTTTTTTTCTCCCCCCCAGCATCTGGCACTGACTCATTATGCAGGTTTTGGCAAATCATGGGGCTAGCAAAATGCTCACTCATTCTTGTTGACTCAGGCTGAGTGCTTCAATAGCGCTTGGGCTTGAATTTCTCAGAGGCTGAGAAGCCTGGAGCACAGGCACTGCAGTGACTTATACAATGATGCCAGAAACCAGCCTGGACACTGAGGAGTGGAGGTGCCTGTAACGTGAATCAAAGAGCACTTTAAGAAATGTTGGTCTTACTCATTGAACCTTGTTTATCCTTCATTAACATAAAGGCAAAAATATCTTGAACGGGCTTTTGTTTGCAAAACAGTGATCTTCAGGTGAGAATCTCTGTGGGGTAAACAAGGGGAAGATGTGTGGCCTTGTTGCAAACTTGACCATCTGATAAGTAGGACATGCCTTTTCACAGGCAAAAACATTCTGCTTAGAAGTACTATAAAAATTCTGGAGAAATCTCCCACACAAGTACAAAGCATCTACCCAGCAGCCACATGGAGATAAACAAGCCACTTCAGAGATGTGAACATACAATTTAATCAGTGTTTGTATGGTAGACACCATTCATGTGTCACTGCAAACTAACTGAAGTTCCCAGAGAGCCTCCTGATGCATGAAAGCTGACCCTACTGTAAAAATCATGACTGCTTTTGCCTAAAACTAGCAATATTTTTTCCTGTCACCATTACACTATAATTTGAAAGAGGTGTTTATGGCATAACTATGGCTCTTGGATTAGCAGTTAATGTAGAAGGACTGGACAGCATAAGGTCTTTTCCTACAGGATAAATGTGTGAGGTCTCATCCAGGTGTCAATGAATGCTCAACTGTAGCTGCTCATATATGGAGTAACATCAGTATTGCTGAGTTGCAATGAAGAGGGGATGAATAATTCACATGGTAACAAAAATGTTTGGGGTCTGTCACCATTACTAGTCAGTCACTGCTTTTCTGTTTCTGAATATGCTTTTGCAGCTTTCAAGCTTCAAATTCTTCTGTAGTTCAAGGGAGAACCACAGTTAGATGCAGATGGGGATCCATAACTCAATCTGCTAATTAACCTGACTCCCTATTACAGCTGCTTATGTTTGTTCTTGTTCTTTGTCAGAGATTATTTTCACATCATTAACCGAGAAAGACTGGGATATGTGAAGTTAAGTGGGAGACCTCTAAACATTAGAGTTTGGTTTTGATAGTTTTGAGGTGTCCATCTTCTTTCCTAGTGGAATAGATCTAACAATTCAAAATTGCCCCATAAAACAAAAAATGTTGACTACTTCCAATAGAACCTCTTAATCCTTATAAAAACTTGCTGTGCTGATCCGGTTCAAGTTCTGATGGGTGTTTTTCCTCTTTAGTCTTTCTGTAATTCCAGAACTATGACCAGCCTTGAAATAATAGTTGCATGTAACAAAAAAAATCTGAGCTTCTTGGGCTTCAGGGGCTCATGTGGGTTTCCACTAAGAATGTTTGTGGGATTTCTAGTTCCCTTGACAGCTCCAAGGACTCTGATTTTTCAATAGTGTGCCAGTGGCTACAGTTTGGTTAGAGCAAGCAAAAACAGGCCCAGGTATCTGCAGGATTGTAGCTGTATTGCCAGAAACACTACTGAAACCCAGTTTTGGGCTCCTGGTAGGGAGACCCAAACTATTTAAGAAAATAAATTAGATATGCTCCTGTTTAAACTGTATTTCTCATACACAGCCACTGGAGAAAAGTGAGACCACTTCTGGGTGCAGAGGGGCAAGTGAAAACAACTCAAGGTTTCAATCTGGTTTGAATGCCTAAAGCAGAAAATAGGAATAGTCCTTTACTGTCCATCTGGGGGTGAACATGTCAAGAGTAAACGCTGGTGGAACCCATCTGAAAGAGAAAACAAATATAGGGAGCCTGATGAGTGAGAGTTGAAAGGAAAATCGGCAGATGGAATTTGCCAAGTACTAGAAATGTAGCAGGTACAACAGCATGTAAAGTATTAAAAAAGCACAATCAGGGAGCACAGCGGGTGTCATGAGTCAAAGGAACTTCACTCTTGGAGCTGATGAATCCTGGTGCTTATACAGAAATCAAGTGAAACAGGCTAATGTTACCTGACAGAGAGCACATCTGAAGCAGCTGTGTCTGATCTGCAGTTCAGCTAGAAAAACAGTGCTTAGCACTCTCTTTGCTTCTGTTTGTAATCCCTGTCAATCAACAGAGTTATTAGAAAGTTATTTTAGAGTAAAGATGTCTGTTTATGCAGCTTCACACCTGACTAGATCAAGACAGACAGGAAGGCAAATGCTTTCTTCTTTGCTGCCTTTCATGTAGCTTCCCTAGGTATGGTGCTGGATAAGGGGTAGGAGTATCAGGCTGGGCTCCCCCTCACAGGAAAGAAAATGGGGAAAAAGCTGCAGGAAGTGTATTCCCCATCCCACATTCTCTTAGCTTCCAGTTTAAGGAGACGTGTTGCAGTCTACCCTTGGCAGCACCCTGGAGTCTGCACTATTGTGACTCCTGTTCATATCTTCTGAGGTCAAGCTGCTTTTGATATGGAAAAAAATTCTCCAGAACGTACATTTCTGCCCAATATCAGAAAAGGAATTAAATTCTGTTCTTTTCTATTTCTGCCTTCCTCCTTTCTAGTCAACCTGATGTGTAATGGAGAAAATGAGACACCCAGCAAACCGTATGACCCTTGCCTTTACCATGTTCTAGGGATTACAAATTACACCTAACACATTAAATTCTGCTGGGCTTACGGTGATTTGTGACATTGTAAAGCGTGATCGGATCATGGGTAACCCATTAATACCACAGGTTGACAGAGCATCGGAGCACCTTGCCCAAATTGCTTCCTTCTCGTTTCTCTATTACATGTACATGTTTTTGCTTCCTATTATTTGTTGAGGGTTGTCACTGGTGGAGAAGTAGCATTTTTTTTTTTAAGAAGAAAATCATTCTTTAAATCCTCTGACTTGTGACTTCTTACATGTTGCTTATCTTCCACTGCCAGGTGTTCCCATTTGACTTACTGCTATCGAGGAGCATTTTGCCCTGTTTTTCAGTTCTGGAAATACTTTCAGCTTAATGCAGAGCAATGCAGATTCAGATCGATGTGAATTAAGAAAATGATAACGATACAGCTAAAGCCCCTGGAGTAGATTGCAGGCATTTTCCCACGTTTTTCGCAGGTCAACCTGCAGAGGCCATGGCTACAACACACAACGTCCCGGTGGATGTTCCCCTCCACCCCCGCCATCCCCACACGCGCAGCCGCCCGCACTCAGCCGTTAACGGTCGCTCCTCCGCGCGCGCCTCAGCCGTTAACGGTTGCGCAGCCGGGCTGGGCGCTCCCTCCTCACCCCGCCGCCGTGGGCAGACTGGGCCGGACCGGCACAGCCGCCCTGGGGCCGGTAAGTTCAGCCGCCCAAGCCCGAGGACACCCCTCTCCCCTCCTCGGAACAACTCCTCCGGCAGGGCTATCCCGTCCCGTTCCCACGCAGGGCTCCGTCCCGCCACAAACCCTGCATAGCGGTTCCCCTTAGACCCCCTGACCCGCCGTGTGCCCCAGGCAGGGCTGTCGCACCCCTCCACAGACCCCCAGCACCCCCGACAGTGCTCTCCCAGCAGCGCGGTCCTGTGCCCTCCCATAGACACCCCTGCTCCTCCTTCCCAGCAGGGCTATCCCACCCCTCCATAGCCAGAGCTCCCCGCCTCTCCCCAGAGACTACCCCAGGCAGTCCTCCCTCCTCCCATAGGTGCGGGGTGGGAGCTCCAGCCCTCTTAGGGGTGCATTTTCCAGGGGGGGAGGCTTGGCTTTTCTGCACCCCGACGCCGCTGCCTCCCCGGTGTGGGGATGCGGTGGTGCCAGGGAGCACCCCTGGCTTTGCTGAGCGGGC
>JAUBNY010000359.1:1296628-1307353 GCA_032275445.1 Crypturellus soui | reverse complement strand
TACCTGGCTTACAGCATACCATCTTAACTTTAAATTATAGATACCCTGGAAGTCTGGGAACAAGGTCCGCTCTTTGCTTGTACTGATTGGCCCTGTGGGAAGAGCTTCTACCCAACAGAATTAAAAGTTTATGAACTTCGCAGTCACAAGAGCAGCAATGCTGATGCCCTGGCTTAACCCTGCTTTAGCCTGCTTGCCACATACCATCCTCTTTGCTCTAAACTATGGCAATGGCCACTGAGATTGAGGGAAATGCACACAGGAGCGCTCAGAAATGCTTTCAGAACTGATATGTGCATGACACAAACTTCTCCACAAAGGATTTAGAGGCTACAGACTTCATCTCCGTTCCCTCCCCTTCCAGCAGACACAGAAATCAGGAAGATGCCTCTTGCTTTGCAGAGAAACCCATCGTCTCTGCCCGGCCTCCCCTCGCACACAGAGGTGCTGCAGATCCGGGAGAGCAGAGCTGACGCAGCCCCCAGTGAAGCACAGCCAGCAGGAACGCACTCCAAAGCAAGGCAGGTGCCCTCAGCTGGGACGTAAATCAGAAAAATACAACCAATTTCCAGCTTAATTATCTTATCTTGTGCACAAAGAAATTTCTGATTCTTCCATCACAGTAAAAATTCCCAGGTTTCCACATAAATGAAGGATGTAATCACACATCTGGAAGACTACTGTTCAATTCAATTAAGGCTGCAAAAAAGTGGCTTTTTTTCCAATCCTTTGATATCTCATTTGATCCAACATGTTTTCTGAGCTGCCAAAGCACGGCTGACAGCTCATCCTGGGAATAACAGCCAATCCACCTGACAGACATAATTATTTTACTCTCTGTCAAAGAATTAGAAGTGCAGCCTATCCACTTGCTTACCTGCTTGCCTAAATTCCTATTGTCTTGCCAATAAGCTATCTCTGATGAGGGGGAGCCTAATGAATATATCTCCATGTGTGCTGCTAATTTAACAATCCTTTTAAAATAAATCTTTGACTCTTTCAATATACAGGCATTCAAACCTGTTTTAACACAGGTCCCACCAGTTCTCACTGGTGCCAACGGGAGCAAGAGCTACAGTAGAGCTAGACAGAGGTTAGCAGAGGAAAACCAGATTCACAGATTCGCTTATTAGAGCTGACAAACAAAATTAGATGAGACTTTTTCCAAGGAGCTTCTGAAAACAGGAAAATAAACAACCCCTACTAGCTGTTATTTGGACCAAATTAACAAATCATAAACAAATAAACCTCTAGGATATAAGAATAATGTCTACACATGCACAGGAAGTTTTCTGAAGCCTGGAAGTTGCTCATTTGGGGAGATTCTTCCAAGTTGTTTATACCAAGTAAACAAAACCCCTCTTGTTCATCTTCCTGCCAACACTGAACTTTTTAAGATGTTCCAGCAAAACTCTAAGTAACTGCTGATTGACACCAATGTAGCTCTAAGCCAAGATCTACATAACTTTGCTGAAGAGTGATCCCAGCAAAGACTCTGCAGAGTTTCAAGTCACTGTATTCTTAACTGTGACAGTTAAGTCTTAACTGTGTTAAGAAATGCTATTAATTAGCATGTCTAGCAATATATTAATATATGGATTAAATTACTTGTCTGCTAAGTTTCTCAAGCTTTCAGATAGCTTGGATTCAAGATAACTGCTTAATGCTGATGTGAAAAGAAAATACTTGGATAGATTATGAGTTTTTCCAGCTTTGGCTTATGCTTTTAGTGTTATCGAACTTGAACTTTTATTTCCCTTTTAACAGATAGGTCTGACATGGTATTTTAATCTTTTGTTTCTATTGATACCAAATGATTACCCTCTGAGGAGCTCCAACAACAGCTGTTACCTTCTCAGTATTTACTCCACTGAGGTGGGTATTAATGCGTCCCCAAACAGAAATGAGAACTGCCTCTCCAGCATTTGGCAAGAGTAAAGAACTGCAGCCCTCAGCGATGTTATATGAGACTGTCTGCATCAGGACTCCTACTTGGTACGTGGTAAATCTGTAGATTTTGGTCAGCGGTAACAATGACATTTCCAGTACTAAGTTTCAGCAAGATAAGACAACACAGAAGAGGTACAAAACTAGTAAGTTACTCCTATTCCAACTATCTGTAGAACACTCATTACTGGTCTTAACACGCTGCACCATATCACACATTAAAAAAATTACGGCAGTCAGCACTGCCTTAGGAATTCAACTGCAGAACAGTTCACATTCCAGTCCTAGAGTTCTAATACTTTACTTTTGATTTCTGTAAGCACGATTAACACTGCTGCTCTTAGGCAATATTGCTATAGAAAGAGTAAAGAGAAAAAATAAAGAATTATCTGGTTCACAGCAAACAGAAGTTTCACCCTATAAGTTTGCTTTGCTGTATAGCTCAGCAATGAACAAATCTGTAAAAGCACAAATGGGAATTAAAAATGCTGTAACAAATGCAGCAGATCTGTGGCAGGTACAAGTGGATTTGCTGTAGACAGAGTTGAGTTGGAATGATAAATGACAAATGTTGATTTCCTGGAGTACTCTACTTCCAAATTATTGTAAAAGTATCAGACTTAGCTCTTGCAACACCTATTAGGAGGTAACTGATGCTGTTAAATATCTTAGTAGGGTTTCTCTCCAATGCTGTATTAGCCCCACATTTATGTATGTATAAAAGTTACCTGTAATCACATGATTTCTCAGTTTAAAGCAGAATCTAAAATTGAGCTGAGGCAGTCAAATGTGCAATTGCTGATCCCCAAGTTAGTAATGCAGTAAGGAGGCAGCTACTCTGTGCTGCCGTTAGAATCGGTCCCTGCGCTTGAGGAATTGTACAGTACCAGAGACTTGTGCGTGATAATTTGGGCACAGATAATTCAATTGCCATAGCTCCAAAGATAATCTCACAGCAGTAAACCAGAAATTATTTGTCAAAAGGACACAGCCAGTGATTGCAGCTAGAGCTTGGAAAATTCAGGCATTCAGTGATGTTCATGCAAATAGAGAAAACATTTCCTATAATATGCTGCCAATACAAACCTTGAGATCCCTGTGCATTAATCCTTTGCTGTGCAGAAAATCAACTGCTTCAGCTATCTGCAAAAATATCTGCAGACACTCTGTCCTTTCCCTCTCCTCTATCGCGCATCTTCTGCTCATCCAGTCTTTAAGGTTCTCTTTCCTGCAGAGCTGCATTTGGATGTAAAGATACACTTTGGGAGAGGTGGGTTTGACCTTTTCTGTTGTATTTTTAGAAAAGTCCAGGCTTAAACTTGTTGGCCTTGGTGGAGAAATTGAGAGGGGACTTCCTGAAGCAGATTTCCTGTCGCTGGACTCTTTCGTGCTTGTAGGCTTATCCTCAGAAACACTTTCCTCATGTGAAACATCAATTTTATCCTCCTTACTGGAAGCATTTCCGCAGCCAGAATCCTCAAACACAATCGAGGACGACGTCCCCTCCCTCAGGTGTACCGCAGGGATGGCTGTGGGGCACATTTCAAAGGAGTGGCCCAGCTTGGTGGTGTTGATGGTACTGTCTTCCACATCACAGCTCGTAAGAACACTGTCCTGCAGGTTTAATAGGGGATCTTTGGACTGGTGCAAGTCCCTGTTGTCCATGGCAGAGAATTCCAGAGGAGAAAACCGGCTTTCCAATGAATCAGACTGTCCACAGGATATCCCCATGGAAAAGGACCCTACCCTCTCGGAGGAAGTGGCAATAACTTCAACATATTCTTTTGTAGAGAATGGCTCTGTTCTAATCTTAAATGATGGAACATCCATTGGACTGGGAGAACTGAGTGGCCAATCAGTGCTAAAAAAGGAACAGAAAAAAAAACAGATCAACACTACAGAACTTCACCCCATCATAAATTAATTTTCAGGAGACTGTGTTTAATCAACTGCTTTGGGAACAGAAGGCACCCTAACATAACAGCAATTGACTCTGAGGGTGGGAATTGCTAATAACCAGAATTCAGCCTCCATTCCTCTCAGTGAGGATTATGTTTTCTCACTGAGATAAATGTATTGTGCTAAATATCTCATGAACGATAAAAGAAAATTTAGCAAGCTCTACTCCCTGCCTCCCTCTGTGCAATCAGGTTTATCTTCAGCTCAAAATATTCACTTCTTTTGAACATTTATTGCCATGTTGGAAGAGTTAGAGCTGTGAAATGTTAATTCAGTCCCTGAAATATAAAAGTCAATGTATTCCAGAAATTCTCAGGCATTTTAAGATGTTACTATGAGATCACTATATAGTCTCATATTAAGCCTCCTTCCTTCCTTGACACCTTTAACTGCTGCTAACATAAATTCACTTTTTTCTTTACTTTCAATATCCTTTTAATCTTCTCTTTTACTTAATTTTCTGTTTTTAACCTAATTCTACCAAGCGCTATAAATCACCCACATAAACCAAGACAACAAACAAGAGGACAGCAGAAACACAGAACAAAGACAACAGAAATAGCAAGTCTCAGTAATAAACAATGCTCAATCCTCTACCCTTCTTTCCTTCTAAGGAAGGAAATAAATTTAAATAAAGACCTATAGCATGTTCCCCACCCCAAAAAGGGGCCTTCATACATCCCTAATAATCTATTATCTCTTTCCTGACTGATGTCTCCATCTTCTTGCATCGTCAACCAGTTCTCTCATTCTGTTGATGAACTTCATCACTGCAACATTCAACTGTTAGAAAAATTCCACCTTGTCACCTCGTAAGGGAGGTACCTTTCATCCTTTAGCCACTGCTCATCCATCTTCTCCTGCCATCGCTCCGGGGGCGCCTCCAGCCACGCGTTGAAATACCGCACGATCCCCGGGTGCTCCAGTTTAGCCAAGGCCTTCACTTCCCGCATCACCTTCTCACGAGCCAGCTCCCTAGGGATTTGGGTGAGGAGGAGGAAAACAGAGAGACCAGGTCACACCAAGCAACAGCACAGGACGGAAATTTCTGCAGAGGAATTTAACCAAATCTAGCCCAGTGTAAAGCAGGCTGCTAGCACTGTTCTTCACACCAAGAGACACATCTGCCTTAAATTCCCCAGAATAACTCCTTCAGGTTAGAAGTGTGGGGGAGCAGCATATGTTCGTAATGGCTAATTTATCATCTCTTTTCAAATAATTATGGGCAACAAAACTTAGAAGAAAAACTTCACGTTGCTCTCAGCTCTTTACAAGGATAGGTAAAGGGTCCACTAAATGGCAATATTCTACCAGGGATGTAGAAGACACTGACACAAAAGATGAGAGACCATTACACCTCAGTGTTAATTACACCCTTAATTGGCAGAACTTTCGGAGACTGTGTAAAGACTATCTCCAATTTACAGCTAGGAAAACAGGTAGCCTGGTATCCTACAAAATCTCTCTTTGCGAGACTGTAACTGGTTCAAATGAAGTCAAAAGAGCTTTATTCAATGGATTTTAATGTTATAGGCTTGGAAAAGGAAAAGCAGGCTACCTTCATTTTTTGAACAAAATCTTTATCTTAAGTAATCAGACTTATTTAACACATTTAAAAAATAGTAATTCTAGATTTGATAGCTTTACCCCCTCCCTCTACTGGCCTGCCTGTTGCTGTTCTAACTCGAGATTTCCAGAAGCAGTGTCTCCCATCTCCCACTAAAAGGAAGTGCTGCAAGCTCTGTGTAGGGGAATTCAGCAGCATGGCTTGACCACCTATGACTGAAAGAAAAGGTAAGGGTTGTGGGACCAGAAAATGAAACAAATGGACAAATGGAGTCAGAAAAGCTGAAGAGGGAGGGAGGAAAAAAAGGGTGGAATAGGAGAGGTAAAGAGAGGAAGGAGAGAAGCAAATTAACAGTGCTACAAATCACTGGTCCTGTTATCAAAGGCTTTATTCATCTAGGCAATCAACGGAGCTCCTGTGTAGCAATAACATCCTTTGGAGTGTCCTGCTATGCAAGTGTTTTAGCCAAGCAGGTCACCCTTCTGCTGTGATTACATATGGCAAATTCTCAATGCCAAAACTCAATCAGCCCCCCAGTAAAAGAGTATGTTATTCATCCTAACGTAACAGTATCTGGAAATTAATTCAGGAACAGATGGTTCAGTGTAGGATTGGATTCTACAACTCATTACTTTGCCTGTATCTCAAACTCATTCATTACCTGTTAGGTAAACGGATCCTTTTGATAGCATAATTGCAGTCATCTACTTTATTTTTGGCTTCAAAAACAACTCCAAAACCTCCACGACCCAGGCACTGAATTGGTTCAAAATCTGTCAGATATCTGGAGGGAACGAGAGTGTCACAGAGGGGCAAGAAAGGGTGGGAGGATAGTGGAGAGAAATGCATTAGTAGAGGATACTCATAAGCCATTTTGCTTTTCTAAGGGTGAAATATTTCTCTACAGGTAAAACATGCTGTGTGACTTCCAGCGTTTCTCTGGTCTTTTTGCCGTGCTCAGCCACTGATGTAATCAGGGGGTTGGTTGTTTATGAAATGGACAGTTGCTGATTACACATTTATGCGGTGTCTATTACGTTCCCAGCAAGACTCCTTACAGCAGCACATAATAAATTGAAGAAGCTTTTAGGATTATTAGGTTTGGTGCTTACTGTCAAGATGAGAGGTATTTAGCCTAGGTTTCTATCCTCATAACTAGATGGTGACAGCCAAGCATCTAGATCACAATTTGCCTTTAAAAAATTGCCTCCTCTCAAATACTTTTGCCACTAGTTCTTCTATGCATCTTTTTTGAAACATCGCTGCTTTTATATCTCATAACCCTTCTCATCCTTCCTCATTTTTATTTCTCCAATTCACAGCTTCAGCAAGTTGCAAGTGGCTCATGGCCATATTTTCTTCAAAATACTAGTGACATATGCCTAGAAAGTTTTTTGCCTTAACCAATCTTCTTTAGAAGAGTAGCAAAGGTCTGTTTCAAATATATTCTACTCATTTTGCTCCTAAAATATCAGATACTTCCATCTCCAGTTCCTTAAACAGCAACAGAGAAACAGAAGGACAAACACTGAGGACCTCAAGGGTCAATTTTCCATTTCAGTGAGAAATATAAGAACAATTCCAAAAACGGGTATCCTGTAGCCTCTCAGTGACTGCTCAGCGTGGTGACAGGGTGACACTTATTCTGTTTAGTCCAGGAACACTAGTATGGATCACCAAGTACATACTCTCCTGGTAGGGTTAATTCTCACCCTGACCAAAACACTTCAGCAGTTTTGTTGAACTGTGGTTACTTGAGCTCACCTCGACACGTATCCAGAGTTCTTGACATCATTCCAGCTGCTCTCTTTAACATCTCCACACGTAGGCTCATATTTACTATCAGTCTGACACTGTGTTTCAGATTCCTTCCGCAGCTACCAAGACAAGAACAAAAAAAGTCATTAATGCCTGAGATCAACTTGCACCTTTACTATGGCATTAAATCACTTCTATGTATTTCAGATCTTGTTGGAGCAATCTATTGGCTTGCTGCAGCAGTTAAGCGACTTGTACACAGCAGCTGACAGCTTTCACAAATACATTAAATAATAAATACAATAAATTTAGGCTTTTGATTTTTGCTATTTCTTTAGTTATTAACTTATTAACATTACTCACTGAAAACCAAAAGCAAAGTCTAGAGTAATGCCTTCTGTATTTAGGACTGAAAAAAGTACTTACTCTGCTGTGAGGATGGGGATGAAAAAGTTTGCGAACAATAAAAGTTGTGGCAACGATGCAGAATACAATAGTGCCAACTATTTCTTTCCACCAGTGAAGCAGAAGAACAGGATCTTTCTTCCGAATATTCTTGTAATTCATATCCTCATAAAATCTAACGGTGATCTGGGTGCTACGCTTATTTCTTTCTCTCTTGTAGTAAGGTAAATAATAACCGTTATCTGCACAGGAAAGACACGAAGAGGGAACAGATTAACTTGTGGGTAACTATAAGCAATTCTTTCTTGTTATTAATAGGTTTTCGGAAGAGACATGCAGTATTCTTGTTTGCATGTCCTATGATTTTTTTATATAGCTTATTCTGTGACTGAATTCAGATGTTTAAAGCTGTGGACTTTGAATGGACCAAGCTAGGTCTAGTCACAGTTTATTGCTGAGGCCTGAGCACTGAAAGACTTCAGCGCAGGAAATATGCCATATAGCAAAGCTATACAGCAAGGCTGAACCTCTAGCAATGTTAGGAAATTCTGAAGAAAAAATTTAAAAAAATCCACCAAACAAAAATCAAAACAACAATCAACTTTTTTCACTACGTACAGCTATTACTGGTACTGACAGTATACACAAAACCTCTGCAGTGGCAACTTCTGGCAATGCAGAGCGCTTTGTGTAGCACTGAGAGCTCATGCAATGCAATTTGGAAATCCTAGTTTGGGTAATAATTTCTTGCTTCATTAAATGTTAAAAGGGCTGTATATTGAAAATCAAACACATGGGCATTTATTGAATTTCACAGGTAACACATGGGTAAATGTGAATATTTGAAACAATTCCAAGTTTAGGCTTCCGCTTACCATATGGATACTGCAGCACGGAAAGTGCTCCATTACTGTACTCTTCGTGAGAATACTTGTCATTGCTGAGACACTTGTCAAATTCATCTGAGCCCACCAGGACTGGAGTCCTGGAAGGAGAATCTAAGCATAGAAAGGAAATTTAGTTTCTGAGATAGGCTGTCATAAAAACTCCACACTTTCACACATATTCTATGAGAATTCCAAATGCATAATTTTAGGAAATGTAAGATTCAATTCATAAATCAAAATTCATGCAAGGAAACATCTAAAGGGTATTTTAGGATAATTATCACTTAATAGGTCTCCACTCCCTCTTTGCCAAAATACTCTTTTTTTGGACAAGTCCATTAATCAATCTTCACATCACTGCAAAAATTTCATCCTTTTTGCAGAAAGATTTGAATTATAAGATGAGCAATTCATCAATAAATAAGATATTGTCAAATTCATAGTTAAAAAAAGATATTTAGATATTAAACATTCAATCAAGAAAACATTAATAGAGCACAGAGATTATTCCTGTTACAGCTGGAAACATTAGACTAGTCTGATGCATAATGGAAGTCAGAAAGATGTCCTGTCTTTCCATTGCTAAGATATTAACAAAACTCCGCAATACTACTTACGGATTAAGGGCTTCCATTTGATTTTGGGAAGAGGAATAATTGCATTATCATTTCTGGATTCCAGAGCCTTTGGGTTGGTTGGGAATTTTTCAGAGATTCTGACTGATGACTGCAGATAGAGCTGGCCCCTGTACATACCTATGTAACAAACCAGAGATTACATTAATGTTAAGATTCAGACCAGCAGAAAATTGCCCCTTTATGAATGTGGTTAAACATTTCTGGCACTTCAGGTGTTTGCTTTTTAACCTCATATTTATTGCACAACCAACTGCTGTTGTATCCTTACAACAGGAAGGCTGTTAGGCACTCCTAATGCCTTACCTGGAGGACAGCAAAGGCTGGGCACTGAACCCCACTGGAAAACAGGTTTTCTCTTAAGTAGCATTTCAGAGAGCACCCACCCACAGAAGGAACAAGCATCTCAAGTTTAATTCCAGGTAGAACTAATGAAGACTGCGGAGAATATATTTGTTACTGTAACAGGGAAGTCAAATCATCACCATGCATTAACCAACATAAATTGGTTAAGAACCAGTTTCATTATAGAACAGTGTTAAAGAAGGATCCCCTTCTTCTCTGTTTTCTTTCACAGTGCTCAGTGCAGCAGCTTGACCAGAAGCTGTTAGACAGCTCAGCTCAAGAGGCAATGTGTGACGCTGCACTTACTGGCCCAATAAATTCAATAATTTTGGTATTTGTGACTCAAGCTGCCTAGCCGAAGAAAAGCAAAATCCATACCTTTGTAAAATTTCATTATTATAGCCTTTATAACTTATTTTAATCTTTGCAGTTCATGCTAGTTTGAAGAAAGCATTTTGGAAAGTATTTGTCTGTATTCTGATTACTAGGTCTGGATGTATTCAAATAATATGTTGCCTTTATTCTAAAAATGCAAGGAATCAGCATAGCTTGTTTTGACTGTTGTGGAATCGAAATTTCAGAAAAATGCCAGCAATTTTCAAGAGTTATAAAGCTACTTGGGCTTTCTATAGGCAAGACTTCCTTTAATACTGGTACAAATTACTCCTCAACTGCCATTAACAGGAAAGCTGCTATTTTTAAGATTCATCTGTTTAACCACTATCAGGAAAACTGAGTGTAAAATCTGAGTGTAAAGACTCAAGAGAAAAAGGTTAAGGCAAAAAATGACTTAGAAAGCCAAAGCACATTTACCTCCCAGAGAGGCAGCTGAGAGGAGGGAGAACCTGAGGTCCCTCCATTTCAAATTGTCACAAACCACATTAAATAAAGTTAAATAAGTTTTGACAGCTGGACTCAGTAGTACAAAACCTTAATTGAAATTTCTTCATGGGAAATTACTGTAATCCATATAGAGATAAAAAAAAAAAAAAAAAGTGACAGATAGTGGGCTGGAAGGAAATACTGCTTACTGCTTACCGAGCAGCAAGACTGCCTTGCTAGGTACAAGGCTATATTCAGAAGTTCTCAGATTTGGAAAGACCTCGAAAGTATTGATGCTACAAAGCAGTGAACATTCTGGTGTAAAAGATTTATAGTTTTACTATCTTTTTTAAAAAAGAAACAATCTTCTTACTAACAGTTTAGTCCAAAGAAATCAGAC
>JAUBNY010000359.1:1278196-1296528 GCA_032275445.1 Crypturellus soui | reverse complement strand
AAAGATTTATAGTTTTACTATCTTTTTTAAAAAAGAAACAATCTTCTTACTAACAGTTTAGTCCAAAGAAATCAGACAGTCAAAGCTGTACCTTCTCTATTTGTCTGTACCTTCCATACTTGTTAAAATTTCTGAGACAGATACACAGAAGGTCTTAGAATGATGGCAGCAGGGATGACCAGAGCAGACTGGAAGGGATGAAAACACAGCTCTACCTATTATAAATATTTAAGTCAAGAGCAGGTGCCCTTGTGGGACATGTGTTACTGAAATCTCAAATTCTGGGCTTTATAAAACAATGTAGTTCAAATTTGATGTTCCACATTATATGGAATATCAGACTGGATATGTAATTACTCTCTTGACCTTAATCTACCAGTAGAAAAAGATCTCCTTTAGTAAAAACCTCGGCAGAGAATGCTCAGTATGCACAGCATATATATCTATATCCATATTTCCACACGCAGAGAATGCTACAATAGGTGTCTCACCTAAATAGACACTGGATTCTGTGGCCCCTCTAGCAGCTTCCACAAGATCTTCCTCATCTTCTAACACTTCACTGTTCGTGGTGTAACTTGTGTCATCAAACAGACTGATTGGAATCACTTTGCCGTCTTTAACCAGCCATGCAGAAGCAATTGGAGTGCAAAACTGCAGAATAAAGAGGTACGTTGAAAAAGTAATGATAAATGACACGCTTAAGCAACTTGGTTTAGTTTTTGTAACAAATGTAGCAGCTGAAAGATAAAAGTTCAGTTACAAAAAAAAAAGTTACAAGTAGATGTGTGGCTTTTTTCTTTTTTTCACCAAGAAAACTCAAAACATATTTTCTGTAATGCTATAAAGCTTCTACTTCCATAGTATTCAATATTTTGTCTTTTTCTGTACCTGGTACTCCCATTCCAGATGTCCTCCTCGTTTATTAAAAGCCATAACCTTCCAGTCAGCTACAGAGACCTTTATCACTGTATCTTTCATTACAGCTTCTTGCTCCTCCACATCTGAAATTATTTTAGTTTCTTCTTTGTTCATATTTGCTTTAAAATTGCTCTCAATATATCCCGCTCTAGTTTCAATATCTGGGACATAACGCAGTTCAAAGTGACCAACGCTGAAATTCCACCTTAAAGAGAAAAAGAAAAACTTTGTAGTAACAACTTACATTTTACAAGGGGAAACTCCCAAGCCCTCCAGCCAAAAGACTCTTAAAGTGATTAATGTACATCTGACCCATATTTTGCAGTAGGATTGCAAGAGGAAGCCAATTGTACCAGGAAAGGGGATGCTAATCCTCTAAGTAGGTTAATTCCAGGACACAAGCCAAACAACCTCTTGCACAACACAATGCATGAGTTGATAGGGCAAAGTAAAGCAGCTAGTGAAGAAGAGCCAATGGATTAAAAGTTAAGTTTAATATGTGGGCATGGCAATTAAAAATAATGTAGTATAGTTGGATCTGTTTAGGTAGAATAACATTATGCAGCTGATAAAAGCTGCAAGTGTTTAGGAAGCAGCATTCTAGGCTCATGACATTTCTCCATTGATAAAGCAGAATTTATGTGAAACAATTTTCAAGCCAGGGAAGAAATTATTCTTTATCTTTGCTTTAATTCCAGAAGTATATTAATGCAGGATCTTTCTCAGAGTTAATGCACTGAAACCAGGATTGCTCAAAGGTGAATATGCTCTGAGAAAAAGATGACCATATCAGGAACACAGAGATGTCTTGTATGGCCAAAAGCTCCTTAACTTTTGTAAACCAGCAAGTGAAGGCAGAAACTGAAAAATATTTTCAGAAGTAATGTTTAGGCATCCAAAGTTTCCTAGAAACACTTTGGCACCAATGAAGAGCCATGCATCGCCCCTGAAAACATTTAGAACTCTCATGATAAGATCCGTGCATGTTTTATATTTTCAGTTGAACGTTATTCTTTTGTTCTCTCTCTGGTTTAAAACACAGCAGATCTACCAAGTCAACAGGACAGCATCTCTTTCTGACCACAAAGACAGGAGCATTTGGATACACAGATATCACGTTTGAAAAAGAGATGCACAAAGGAAAGAGCATGCACATTGCTAGGTTTTTGTGACATGTTTCTCCCTTCCCTTTGAGGCTTCTGATCCGCTAATCTATTCAAGTTGTAACTAGGCTATCTCTGACTGACGAGTTGCACAACCTGTTAAATCCTGCTACAAACAGAAGAGGGAGCGGGGGAGCAGGGAAAGACTGTTTCTTCGCTAAATTGTTGGGCAATTATTGAATGTAAGTGGAGTAATCAGACTTTTGAATCTGTATTTTATGAAATATATATATATTTTTTTACTTGTGGAACATGTTGGTATTTTTATAAAACTCTTGATGTGTTAAAACTTCAGCCTGACAACACCAGTCACAGCCTAAGCCAGTCACCACTGAATCACACCTTTTAAAGGACAGAAACATCATGAAAAGAAAAAAGCTGCTTTAAGAATAAGACATAAAAAATGGACCAAAAACACTTTAAAAATCAACTTAAAATGACAGCTGAAGATATCAAGTACAAATTATTCCAGTGATAGTTACTATGAGTATGTAGAGAACTTTAAAATGCAGTAAATCAGTCAGTCATAAGAAGAAAAACTGTTTCCTGTTGTATAAGACCAACTTTTGGAACCGTCACATCTGTGACTTCCCTTGTACAGCCACTGCTGACAAACTCTTTGGAGATATCCAAGGACAAGAAAAGTCATTTTCACTTGATTTAGGGAGAGTCAGTGTGTGCAAATACATTTTTTATCTAATCATCTATAAAACTGAAGTTTAAGGGATTTTTCACATGTATTAAAAAGCAAAGGGGCTAGAACTTAACAGTCTGCTGCATTCCTTCAGTTAGGAATCTCAGCTGCCTCGTGCAATTTGTAATTTAACAAGGGTAAAAAACAAGTCAAGTCCTTAAAACGTTACGTATTAAGGGCTGATCTCTACCTGTTTTTGAATTATTTGTACACTTACTTCTCATTGCCACTGCGCGGGCCAACAGCACGGACCGTTTTCTGGGTTCGGTGCAGCAGGAGGGTGTCTTCCTGCTCCGACTCATCGTCGTCCCAGCGGCGGCAGCCCATGGCCGAGCAGATGTACTTCACCTAGGGGACAGGGCAGGAGACTGTCTAGGAAACTTGAGAACTTCAAGACAAACAAACATAACCAACAATAATGTTCAAAACTAGCAATTTCTACAATAACAGTTTTGGCTTGCAAGTTATTTAGAGTTCCACTGGTTCTGGTGCTCAGCTTAGGCGGATCCTGAAAAGCCTGGTTTAAAAGACCATGAGCGCTTCGCAGACTTTAACTTTCAAAAAGTTCTAGGAAATCCATAACTGGGAAGCCGTTATTCAGTTTAGACCATCTCTGACTGTCTTTTGACTCTTCATGCTTTCCTGCTTCTAACAGAGAGGAATCTCAGCTCCCTCTTTCCTGTTCTATCCCTGTGGACATAGAAATATCCTTCCTACATGACGCCTGAAGGATAATTCTGTTTCCGTGCCACATATATCTTAGAATAACTTTATTAACTTCAAATGACGCACTACTCATTTGTATCAAATAGTGCAGAGCCATCCCCCTTGGTCCTCTCTGCAGCTAAAGTGTGCTTATTTAAGAGTGCTTTATTTAACTGTCCCAGCTGCACAGACTTTGCAATTCTCCCAATTTCAAAGATGACGTTTTGGATTAGAAAACAGAATTTAGATTATAAAGGCAATAGTATTTGGGAAAGAGAATTGAATACAATTGTCATCAGTCTGAATTAATGTTATACTGCCAAAGGCAACAGATTGCTGAACCTCTTAACTCGGGAGTGTCAGGCCCTGCTTCCTGTAAGGTGCATCACTGCTACTCGACACGCAAGCTGGGAATCAAGGCAGAAACTGAAATTTCTACTTCCTGAACACGGAGGAGGTGCCCTCTACTAGTGTGAATTAGTGTCCTCTGCTATTGACGAGAAAATCAAAATGATCCCCAAATCTGTTTGGGCTCCATATTCTTTGTCATGGCTTATCACCACAGAAGAAGTCTCTGTCAAACCATTGCGTTGAAACGGGAAAATTGATTTTGTGAAAAACAAGCACCTGAAGTTCTCAATTTTTAAAAAGTATTTCTTTAACATCTGTTTTTGTTTTCCTCCTTTTCTTTTCTTAAAAAATCAACATTTATGATTTAGTCTCTTCTTTACTACATGAAGTATCTATAATCATTTTAATATCTGACCCAAAAATGTTGTGGAAAGGGAGTCATGAAAATCTAGAACTCTGAACAGTGCAATCACTTCCTTTTCAGCCTTTTTTCCTTTTATGTTTTTTTTTTTTTTTTATAGAGAGTTTTCATCCAATGTATTTCAGAGGAAAAATGCCTTCGAACCTAGCCAGATCGCAGTTTTCAACTCAGTTTTGGACCTCTGCAAACTGCAAAGCAGAGCTCAGTTACAGCTACATGACAGAGCTGAATTTCTCTAAGATGCTGCTGGGAAGAGGCCAGTTCTTTCCTCTTCACTTGCTTCATCTCACGGAGTCGCTGCCCCTTCCCCTGTGCTCGCTCTGCAACTCACCCCACGCTTGCAGAGCTGACTAAATTTGCTGGCCCAGCACAATCTAATGCAATAAAAAGTGGTGAACTGTCTTCCTTTGGGTTGGCAAGATGAGTCAGCTCAGGAAGGGCAAGACAAGTGTTGGAGCTAGTGCAAGGGATGCGGCAGGAGGGATCACAGTGGGATACAGCTGAGCAGCACCCTACCCCTGTTCCAGCCTGCTGGATTTGCCCAACAAATTCAGATTCTACTCTGTTGTGCCACACAAGTTGTTATTACCAATTGTATCATGCTTCAAAACCAAAAGAGCAACCTGTTTACAAGGCAGTCCTAGGAACACACAGCGGCAAGGGAACTTTTCAGGTTTTTACCTTCCCCGAGTACGAGCTCAGCCCGTAGGTTGTTAAAGACTTTCCGCCAACTAAAACGACGTCCTCGCCGAATTTGTAGGACGACTCAAGAAGAGATTCAACTGTGAAAGGAACCGCTTCCATGCTCTCTCGATCTCGATCCCACTGGAAAAGGTCCCCATCCAAGGAAGGAATTATCATCTTATTTCCAAACACCTAAAGGAAATGCATTGAATTGGCTGTTAGACACCACTTAAACACAGTTTTAGCAAAACACACGCAGAGTGCAAGTAGAAACACTGTGTGATCAAATATAGTGCTCTATATGCCTATGTTTTCTTTTTCTAGTTTTATATATCAAGGCCTTCTGCTTTAAGTTATACTGAAGACAGAAAAAGGTTGAATATTAAAATTAAATTACTATTTTACTATTTTTAACAGCCCCTTAAAAACCATTCCAGGATATGACACTTCTCCCACTTTAAGCAAAACCATTTTAGAGATCAAGCAGCTGATGGATTAGCATTCATCCAACCCGTAGAAAATCTGATAAGGGGAATAACTGAGGAGGATAAGGGGAATAACTGAGCAGACTAAATACTCACAAGTTAAAACACAGCTATGACAGGCTATTTACAATAGTTTCAAGACAGGGCGCTGCAAGCAAAGTTCTTTTTTGTGTTTTTTTTTTTCAGAGTTGATTTACTGTTCCATGCAGAATCTCCCAATCACTCTAGATTAGAGAAGTGAATTCTGAAAAGCTAAGACTGTATGTGAGCAATTCTGCAACTAATGACTACTCCAGAAAATGCATTATCCTTTAAAGCAGACAGGGCAATTATCATTTAAATCAGAGCTCATCTTTCATTTTTGCCTTTTTAGACAGCTAAGTCTAGCTTCTCCTCCCCATCATTTCTTATGTTTAAGAATACAATTCCTTTAAAACTTGTCAGGCTTTTTCTTAAGCACCCACCAGGTCAAGGTATCTTCTCCAGGACCCGGAACTCCATCCATTACACTGAGATGCTCAAGGAGATCCTGGCTCGGAAGTATGAGTCATTGCCAATGAGTACTAAGGGACTTATTAAGAAACTCATTATCTGCATGATAGACCATAACTAATACTGCGGAGCCACAGCAGCTGTGCCGGTCAGGAACACTGGGAAACCATAATCCACACAATCTTAAACTTTTCAGGATTAGCATAGAAGATTATAATGCTTTTTCAGAACTTCTGTCCATTTGGGTAGTACCCTGCAGCACAGTCACATTAGGTTCAGATACTTTATACTTTGTCATTTAAAGATGGTTTTTGGTACATGTGTGTTAGTCACTCGAAACAAAATATTCCTGTGTAGACTCCAAGACACTGGTTTCTGTTACAAAAAGATCTAAAAGGTTTCTGTTTTTTATTTCAGGAACTAGTGAGAGGACCTGAAACTGCATCTTCTGCATGACTGAAATTCTCTCTACCAGGAGACTTTTTATTCCTCTAACTGGGTCACAGAAGAGCATACGGCACTAAGCAGAGTTGAGATTCATATAAATAGGGAGAAAAAGATCTTGTAGATCTGTGCATATCATGATTAATACCTGACAGAGGTTGTTCAAAGAGAACATTTAGGGGGCATTACCTCACAGGTGACTGTACCTAGATCCCCCAAGGATCTAACAGCAATGCTCTCCAGCATAGAAAAGTCTCACAGTGATTGACAATTAAATAAAACATCCTCGCAGGAACACAGTGGGTAATTGAAGAGGTGATAAAAATAGACCCCTGAGTAGATGCAAAGTACCTCACAAAGCAAAATGAGGTAAGTTTTTCCCCGCCCAGATATTCACCTTGTGATAAGGGCAGGATCAGGTACAAGTGAGCTGTGATGCACAAGGAATGTTGCTTTATGGCCCACCTGGGGTGGGAGGATACACCACACACATTCACAGAGAGCAAACAATAACAAAAGGGAAAGTTTGCATGGGGAGAAATATTAGAAATCACAGGATCAACAGGAAAAAAAAAAGCAACCAAGTAAGGCTAACAGCTGCTTTTATTACGGAGCAGAACTTAGAAGCAGAAACTTCCTGATTTTAGAAAATGCTTACTTGAAAACAAAAGACTCCGATGCCAACACCAGCCCTAATGAAGTTTGGTCACTTTGTTAAAATCTTTGCTTTACACAGAATAGTCATGTAACTGCGATCTTTTTTTTGCAATACACTGTTTCATAAACACAGAATAATTTTGGTGAAAACTTTTAGCCTGTGTAGCCATGAAGCTATGTGAATAAATCCCCTGTCAGGCCTTTTATCTGCAAAGTCCAAATGTCCGCAAGTGATTCGGGGCCAATCTACAGCCATAAGAGATATTCTGCGGAGTAAGAAATGAACAGACAAGGTTCTTTATTATATAATCAGCTTTGCAAAGAAACAATAGCTAAACCAGCCCCTGTTCTACTGCTTCAGCACACAGAGATCAAGCCGGGTAAATCCTGTTTTGCCATCAATATGTCACATGGAAATCCATTAGCCACAGCTGTTTGCAGATGATGCAAAGAAAAGAAGGGAAAGGTAGGAAGCACTGATACTGGAGAGGCTGAGATGGGCATTTTTGAGCAAAAAGGAACATTTGTTTTTCAGGAATGAATGAGACTGTATCCGTGGGGTCTCTTCATAAGGACGACAGCTTTGCAGGGCACTTGGTGCCAGCTCACTGCTACCAGCCAGCAGGGAGCAGGTTCTGCAGCAGCAGTGGGGGAGCGGAGAAGAATGATGTGCCTCAGCGAGAAAGGGCTTGGACTAGGGCAGCTCCAAGGAAGAGCTGGAGGGATCCTAGTGGTGCCAGGTTTGGATGTAGCTCGCAAGCCCAAGGTCAAGTGGGTCAGAAGCTTTCAGGACATAGCAGAAGCTACTAGGAATGAGGATATTAGGAAACAAAAAGAAATGCAAGGACAATTGGGAAGGCGGAGACCCAATCCTTAAGGCAGGAAATCAAAGGCCTGTATCAGGAAGGCATTCAAAACCAAGTGGGCTCAAAAATGTTATGGTCACTTAATATGTGCCTTAAATGTCAATGTGAACCCAAAGTCAGCCTATGGGTTGACTGCTCCTTTTCCCTTAAAGCTCCAAGGGGGGAGAAGAAGAGGTTACGGCACCTGCCTTTCCACGCAACAGGACGCAGCTTCTTTCTCCAGTTGCAGGAACCACTTATCTCCTTTGATAAAATCCACCCACGCTCAAGTTTTGCATTATTGCTTTCCTTCATCACTTGCCTGTAACAACTTATGCATTAGTTAGCAGGGAACTTCAATCTGCTCACGTTGGGGTCTGGGGTGGTTGGGGTCTGGGGTCACAGGTCCTCACAAACTTACCACCAGACCAGCCACATTCTCTGCCTTTTGCTGAATGTTTAGTTATATCCCCGCCTCTGCTTTCACAGTCAAGTCCTAGCAGGAATTGAAGGTCAACTTCAAGAGGGAACCTGAAGAACTTCTACTAGGTCATTAGGTCATTAAATTCACTTGACCATGGTCACATCAGACACACGGCGGTGGCACCCAGCTGTGACCAGGTTTAGGTGGTTGGAAACACTTCTCAGAACCACAACTGCAAGGGCTCTGCCTTGGCACGCTTCGAGGGTTGATGCCCTTGCCACCAATTTGGGAAGACAAGATGGTCAGCAAGCAACCACGGGCTGCATCTACTGCTGAGCACGGCAGCACCATGGAGGTTAACTCAGAGCTGCAGGGATAGCACCATGTTTCCCTCATCCTGAAGTTCTCCAGGGTCTGGTCAGTGATTCCTGGGAAATTTTCCACTATTAAACAAGAGACGCAAAACACTGGTCATCTCCGGGAACACCACACCCAAACTCCCAACATGCAGGTTTGCCTAGCAACGTGCACTTGTACACTCCCAGGATCTGAGTCAAATCAGGTCATGCTTTGTACGAATTGGAAAAAATTCTGACAGCAAGGCAGTAAACTGCTCATCTGTTAAGATCGCAACCCCTATAAATTGCAGATGAAAGCCAGGGCAGCTCTGCTTAGTTCTGCTCATCGCCTGCCTGTGCTCCTGATCTTGAGAGGAGCCTAAGGGAGCAGAACATCCCCAATGACCTGGCAAGCAAGGGCTGAGAAAAGACACAGCTACCACCTGTGAACCCACTGCAGGGGTGAGCAGTGGCAGGGGAAAGAGCGATCAGAGCAAGGGGCAGTGCTGGTGTGAGAACAGACGGGGCTGAATGACCGTGAGTAAGCGAGAGCGAGGCATTTCAGCTACTGACCATCGCACACCGGGCGTTTTACAAGAGCCTTCAGCTGCAATAGTGGGATAAAGAACAAAACAAAAACATCTGTGTGCAAGAGGAATTCACCTTTAGCTGGATGAGACACCCTGACCAGGGACTGCACCCAAAGGTCCTCCAGGACTGAAATGGCTTTATTTGAAAATCGGGGCAGCTGTGTAAATTTGCAGGTAAACACACGTGTCCAACAAGAGGCACTGGCAGGCACAAGCCCTGGCATTACTTTTCCAGGTTTTAGACACAGAGGCTGCAGAAAGCCAGCGAATAATATTAATTCTTCTCAGAGCTTCTGTTCTCTAGGATACCTAGAGGCAGCCAAGGGACTTTCCTTGAAAGTAGAAGGAAGCCGCATCGGCATGCGGCTCAGGTAGAGGAATGACATCAGCCCGTATCTCCAAGGCATTACCTCATCCTCGCCCAGCAGTGAGTCACCCGGCAGTCAGCTGCAAATCTCCTGGCACGGCAAATGTAGGTTACCGCGCCGCGCTCGCACGTTCCTCTGATCCGTCAACGTAAATAGCTATTTGTTCAGCGCCGCCGGGCGGCAATATGGCACATAATTGTTAAGTGGCTTGTCTTTCAGAAGTAACACTTGGAAAAAAATATATAAATAAATAAAAAAAATAAAAAAGCGCGACACAAAGCCGGCAGCGCAGCAGCCCGCCCCGCGCCGAGGAGCGAGCCGCGGCCTCCATTGGCTCCGCGCGGCCCTATCGGCGGCGGCAGCCGCGCAGTCGCCAGGCCGACGGGTGAGGTAATGCCCGCGCTGCGGAGCGAGGAGGCGGCGCGCGCGGCCGCCAATGCGCCGTCTAGACGCGCTGCTGGAAAGGAGGGCACCCCACGAGAGATCCCGCGGCAGGCTGCGAGCGGCCGGGCTGCTTGAGAGGGAAAAGGAGACATGTAAACAGAGAGAACAACAAGCTCGAGCTTTCACGCGCTCTTTAGCGGCGAGGGTAATATCCGCTTCCCGTAACTGAAAATCGTTAGCATATGAAGCAAAAATCAAGCGTGCTCACGTGCAGATGGAGCTGAGACAAATCCGGTGCCAAAATAGTCGCTATCAGCTGTGCTGGACTTTCTACTGACTCCAAGGAAATAACTAAACCGAGGTGAAATATTCCCCTCCAAGCAGAAGCCTTAGGTCTCTATCTGTTCCTGAAACTTAAGTTTGTGGATTTCAAATCTCACTCATGTGATGAACTGTCACTTGCGTAAGATGCTCCTTCTGGTCACTCCTGATAAGCAGATAACCAACAGTACCTGTTCCACATGGGACAGGTTTGCCGAGGACCCATTTACCAACTGCTCTTTCTGATGGACTCAGAACCTGCACAGAGCCACTGGCTCAGGACCCTCTTCTAACAGAAGAGGTTATTCTTGCTCTTCAGTTTAAGCATGGTTGATTCATCTCTTTTCCCTTCACGTAGGTGCAGAAATTGAAGCACAGGATACATAGATGACAAGGTAGCTTTGTTAACTTAGGCAAAGCCTATTTAAGCAGAAATACACTGGGATGCAGGGAAACAAAGTCCAAGAATGTGTTTTTCATCAACTCTTTCCTAGGTCTACAGCACTGACACTTCTTTAAGGAGAGGACGAAGAACCAGACACCAGTGCTATACTAAAGAAAAAAGAAAGTCCATGGAGTTAAGTTATTCCACTGCCTAAAGCACATGGAAAACCAATATCCTCCATGGGACACAGTCCTGTTTAACCAGCCAAGGGAGACAAAATGCGATGTGATGATTCACATCAATCCCATGTACAATGACCTTCTGAGATGTTCTCAAGGGCAACGAGGAAACCAAAACAGGAAGCACCTATAGATAGTTGTTTTGTCTAAAACAACTTCATTTCTTGTAAATACCAATACACTTCGCTTCAGCACTGTAACTGTTTTCAAAATACGTACACGTGCCTGTTATCGACTACATCCTGCTCCTCGCCAGTGTGCCGAGACCGTCTTCAGCACCGGAACCGCAAGAAAGGTTGTGCTTAAACTTCTGATGATTCAGTGTTTTGCCACTGCAGTTTATGAGGACAGGATCATTCAGTCCTCCTTCTCTGATGAGGTAAAGGACTGCAGACGCCAGGCTGGCACATCGGAGACGCCAAAGAAAAGGGTATATTGGAGCAGGTGTGCAACACAGTGAAGAGCTTTGCACGGGGGTAGCGAGCATGGAGGTTTTCGATATGCCTCCAAAATTCATAGTATTTTCTACTCGCGAGCTGAGCAGCTTAGCGAGAGCTGAGGGCTCAAGAGATGTGTCAAGTCAGCAAATCCAGCCCCCTTTCTGCCAGTGGCTGTAGTAGGGCTGTGTCATGTTAGCATCTACTTAGTAACGCTTTTCTTCTCCCTCCAGTACCTTCCATACTCCACTACCTGACAGTTTCTATTTCACTCTTCTTCAGTTATGGAAGAATGGGCCAAGTCAAGATTTGGTGGGCAAATATTTCACATATATCAAGCACGTGCTGCAGAGCACTGAAGGGAAACTGCACCCTAACCTTTTGCCTGGGCAAGTACAGGGATTTGAGAAGATGTTTAGTCCCAAACTCTTCAAATGCTCCCCCACTTTCCTCCAGAAAGACCAATATATTATATAAATATATGCACGTGCATATATATATATATATATATATTTATCTATATACACACACACACACACTGCTTTTGGAAATGCCACCTGCAATGTCCTGCCCAGAACTTCATTAAATGACTACAGTCGACATCACTGTCATGAGTCTATGCTTGAAACCTGACCGAGTAGAAACTGTCCCGACAAAACTGTGTTTTAAACAAAGAGACACAAAAAGCAGCAGTACTGTAGCTGCAGAATATACTCTCACTACCAGTGACAAGGGCACAGAATCATGGTTGACTTGAGTTTGTCATTAAAAGGAGCAGTTTTGCAGTGTCCCCTGCCCCTCCTTGAGCAGTCACACAGAGAATGGATGGAGGAAGCACAGTGAGTTAACCAGACCCTGCCTCAACTTCAAAAGGGCCAAGTTCCCCAATGCTGTTTGCTGTGCAATCAAATAAACCCTTCTGAAGAAGGCTAACAAACTAAAACACTGCCGTTACTTTAATCATAGTCAAACAAGACTTGGGGTTTTGACTACAGACATGCCAGCCTGCTTTGCTGCCATGGTAACAGACTTTTAAAAACTGTTCCCCTTAATAATAAAAACAGCACAGTGATTTAAGAAAGACTTTATTTTGACATTATTCCATTCTCCCTTTTTAATGTCACAAGTTTTATTAATAAGAAAAAACTGCAATAGTTTTCCAGAACTTAAGAGCATCCTTCCCAGACAAACGGGAGCTACAGCTATTGAGCCCATCACTCAACCCCTTGATAATAACAGCACATACGGAAAAAGATGAGGGAAGAAAATGAAAATTACTGCTAACTTCACTACTGCAGAAACAGAAACATAAGCCACCATGGCAAAAGTGGAATCGTAACAGTACTACGGGGTTTTAAGTTGATGGCAAGAGGCTCTCAAGAGGGGGGAATAGGAAGAAGGCAAGAGCAAAACCCCTGTCCCTTTAGAAGTCCAAGATTTATGTTGGTCTCTGCCAGGCCTTGAGGTTTTCTCCCCCAACCCTGCCAGGACAGGGAGTTTAAGGATACTGAGTATCCATGTCTTAAAAAGTACTCTGGGCCACGGAGCTACTCACAGGAAAAGGGAACCCAGCACATGAGGGGAATGGGCAGGGCAAAAGCAAACTCTCTCCTTTAAGGATTTTTAAAAACATAGAAAGGTTAAACAACAGAGCACAGAAAAGGCACTGCAAGTCTGGGAAAGATTAATGCATGCAGAGCACAGAGTTCATAAGAAATTCGGAAATGAAATGTCAGCGTTCAGGCTGCGAGAGGAACGGTTTGTTAAACTGCCTGAAATGCTTAGAGGTGTGTTCACACACATATGTATGCGCATAGATACCATATATACCTACCATGCATGTCCATATAAAATATGTGCTGAAAGCTGAAAAAGGTCACTAGGGCAAAAGAAAACATTTTTGTGTTCTGGGCAGCTGAAATTAAATCTCTCTCCTTGGTTCTGGATGAGGTGTTTGTCCTGGCATTACTCGAGCTGATCCATTTTAATATCTATACACACTAAAACTGCTCAACAACCAATAAAAACACACAGTCTACCATATCCAATTAAATTACAAGCTACTATAAAAATAACTAAACAACAGAGGAGGCTTGGAGACAGCAAGCTGACGATAAACATCCTCTCCCAGATTTGCTACAGTATTTTGACAACGTCTGTGAGCACCACAATCAAAAGTTGGCCATAAACATTAGCCCAGAATGACTCCGTTTTAGAAACTTTTCTGGCTTTGTTCAGAGAAAAGTATCACTTGTGAGGATTAGCGCTGAGAGCTCTGATATCATTCAGGCACAATATTTAGCTAATTTAGCTTCCCACGTGCCTTGGTAACGGAAGTTTTCTCTCCCCCACCGTTATTACAGTATGAGTTAAGAGGACACATGTCAGCACGTTATCAGAGCTTCATCACTGCTAACCACATTAAGTGTCACTAGGAAAGCCACCGAGCTGCAGTTATAGGAAGCCTTTTTTCTTCTTTGTAATTGAAGGAGCCATTAAAGTGATATGATTGCCTTTGAAGATTTGCAGTTTTGATAAATACGGAAGACCGCTAGTCAGAGCAATTGCCCTACTGGTCACCCCAACAGAAACACCGCGCCGCATCACTTTAACTCCTAACTCAAGGAACAGCCAGCAGATCCCCTTCACCCAGATTTACTGCTCCACATGTGAGAAGTTTGACAGGATTTTCTACTGAAGCAGAATGCCTAGAACAAAAGTACCCCTCGAGCCACAGGGAACACCTATACATCTACAGAGTTAAAGAGCAGTCACATCTATTTTCCTCTCATAAAACACAGGCGCTGCTCCTTCTGATAGCCTTAATCAGCCTTCTCTGCTTCAATTGCAAATAGAATTTATCTTTCTTTGAAGTACAATTCTGGACACTCACTTCTCGTTCATTATGTGCTTTTCCAGGACCATTTAAAACCCTAATCTCGCTGCCCTCAGGGAGCAGAGGATCACATTTCCCCCCTCCCTCTGCAGGAACCGAGATGGCAGCGGATAACCTGTCACAGCATCTCTGTGCAGAGGAGTCTTTATTCACCACTTTACACCACGCACCTCAGCACAAGTGCTGTTATCAGTCCCCAGATCTCTGGGTCATTCAGTTACATCTAACTCATGTTTCCATCAGTAACAGGTAACAGTTATACCACTTTATCTGAAAGGAAACAGATTTTCCCCAGACTGGTCACCTCAGCCCAGTGATTTACTCTGCTTACCACAATAAAGGAGGACAGTTTGGGATCAGTTATGACATATGAAAAATAATTTTTGAAGCAGTAATTGGAATTTTAAATTTTTTATTCTTCATTTTCTGGAATAAAGTCCATAGATGTGTATACACTCCAAGACATCAGAGAAGCAACTTCTGAGTTTCTATGTGAACTGTGATACCACCACATGGCATTTGCTCCTACGTGAAGCCCACAATGGTGCACAAAGCCCCCTCTGAGTGCTAGACAGAAAACACCGTTTGTGGTGCTGATGTGTTTACCACACCAGATGTTTGCATTAAAAGGTAAGATTAATCTTACTGAGTCAGACTGAGTCAGACAGATGCTTTTTTCTGTTTTTTTTTTTTTTTTTTTTTTTTTTGGGGGGGGGGGGGGGGCGGTACGGAGAGAGGGGGAGAAGGAGGAAGGGGAAGGAATCCTGAAGCAGAATACAAACGATTAATCAGGAACATATTTTTTATTCAGGCTAATAAAATTAATAGAATACTTCTGCATGGTGCCCTAAGTGGTGGGTATGATTTTCTCAAAACTGATGTCATACGATTTCTCTCTCAAAGAGAGAACTAAAATATTTACCCTCCCCTAACCTCAGGCAGTGCACATTAAAGGAAAACTAGAAATCACAAGTCCACATCTCTAGAGGGCGTTTTGACCTCTCATCTTGCTGCGAACTGCTCCAGCTTTGTAATTTCTTCTGCACTGAGGAACAACAGGACAGAGGACAAGAGTCACTGAATTTCTTGCTGCGTCCACAAAGCAGCCCAGGATGGGTCCTTTGGCCCTTCTCTGCCCTTGACAGGACACAGAAGCTGCTTTCTCGGAAACACCATCAGCCTTTCAGGGCTGTGCCCGGGCTGTTGGCATCTCACTCGCGTCGTGAGCTGTTGCTGGACGCTTCACAGCGGAGCTTAATGTTTCTTTTATTTTGGGAAATATCAAAGGATTGAGAATTTTAAAACGCTTGCAGCACAAAACAAGAAAGAGGAATCTATACTGTATACTAAATCCTTTCATGATGGAGATTTACAGAATTGCAAATCCCTTCCTAACTTACGTACTGCTGTAAGCATTAGCCTGTCCTCTCCAAAGGGCAAAACAGGAATAAACCAAAGATACCCACTGGTCCAGTCTGTCTACAGTGCAATTAATTTCCAGTTTGCCTCCACATGTCCAACTTCTCTGCATCTCCACATTTCTCTGGACAAAAAAGCTACTAATCGTAAACTTTCTTACAAAAAAGCAGCCATTTTTAAGGAGGAAAAAAGAGGCGCAAGCAGAAAAATGTTAAACCTGAACAAAAAAAAAGTTTATTTTGCATGGCTATAATGCTAAAAAATGGCAAGAGTACAATATGTAATGCAAAGTACAAGTCTTTGCACAAGTCTCAAGGTATTGAGAACCTTTAGAAAAATAATCTGTTGATTAACAGATTTGGTAACATCACATCACTCTATTTCAATTTTTGGAGTTACAATGGTATGCTTACTGTGGCTGCTATGCCAGCCCCATGGCATTTTGTCACATGATCCCAAATCCCCAAAATTAAGAAATGGGATTCTTAGGGATTACTCTTTAATACCCAATTGGGGGCAAAAACAATTACATTTATCCGGCACATTCAAAACATCTCTATCCTAACTACTGAAATCGTGATTTGAGCCACCCTGGCCCAGCTCCCTGCACTGTTCCTGACAGCTCTTAGTGTCACAGTCACAAACTTATTTTCAAGCTGTTACTCTCATATCATCACCATGGGGTGTTCCCCTTATTTTCCTATTTCTCATCCACCTCAGCTACTAGCTTTTTACAGACCCATCCTGTAGTGGGTCTTTTTCTGTCTCCATCATCTACCACCCTTCTCCAGTGCCCCAGTGTCCCATCGCTCACGCTACCCTCTAGTGACCAGTCACTTCAACTTACAAGTCATTTTGCATCTGATATGATAGACAGAAACACAGTATTTTATTATAAAGCTTTCTTTTGTCTACCATCTATTATAGCAGACACAGCCTTTACTTCCACACGATGAACAGTCATTATTCCCATAGGCTGATTCCCTCAAATGTATTCCCATCTAAGTGCAGATGGTGTATTCATTACAAAGTTAAATTTTAAAGAGTAAATGGAAGTGGTTTTGTTAAAAGTAAGCTCCCTTTAGGAAAATTTGAGATTCAGTGACTTTACCCTGAACTTTACTCCTTTGCTTGCTAATGAGGAATCTTGGAGTTGCAACTTCTTGAAGGGAATTTTTTTAAACACCTAGTAGAGGTGAAAACAAAGTTCTGATGCACAAGGCTTAAACACTGAGTGCAAGTTTTTCAGCACCAGCACCCTGCCCATGACTGCAGAGGCTGGAGCTCAGAGCCAAAGAGTGAATTTTATCATCTCAGTTACCCAGATAAACAATTAGTAGTTAACACACTTTCTATTTTAATTGATCTGTTCATATGACAAATGATGAACATCTCACTTGTCAGTGTCTTCAGCAGTAGTTTCAAGATCTGAAGTGTTTGACAGAGCTGCTGGAACATTTGAAATTTTACTACCTCACTTTCCTAATTAACACATGAGCTCAAGACAGCCTAGTTGACATTTTACAGCTAGGCAGAGGTGAAGCTAAATTTAGGAAGTAACTACAGTTCTTTTAAACACTGTATGTTTAAAGTCCTAATGTCTATTCTTACAAGACATTTAAAAATTAATTTGATACTTTTACACCAGGAGCTGGAACTAGAGTTCATTGCACTGTCACCCAAGAGAGCAAAACCAGAATAAAAATAAGGTTTACAAGTTCCTCATTGTGCAAGGACACAAATCTTTAACACTACAAGGATAACACAAGAGGAGTTTCTCACCTGCTGTTTCCTAGAGGAAGTTCTATGTTTACACCTTACCTAATGATACTGGTTCAAACAGAAAATAGTTTGTGGCTGCAAGCCCAGAGAGAATCGCTGTTTCAAGACGTCTGGAAGGTGAAGAAAAAGCCTCAACCATTAGTTTGAGAATAAAACTGAACTTATCAGAGAGAACACAGTGCAGAGCAGGGAGCAGACAGACTCTGATGCCTTAATGAATCTGAGATTTTGACCCAGAACAAAACTGACCATTGTCCACAGCATCCGTAGAGAGACTAAGTATTCACTCAAACAGTCTCTACATCAATTATAAGAAGTTTTCCAATTCAGTCTGGTAACAGAATAGGTTTTAAAACATGTAGCAAGCTTAAACATTTACCTGGAGCAGTCATCATTCCTATTTCTTCTTACCTTAACAGCATTCATTTACCTGAAACTAAGTTGCCCCCCAAAAGAAAAAAAAAAAAAAAAAAAAAAAAAAATGTATATTTCATAATCTAAAAGGCCTCTGAAAGACCAGAATAAAGTTCTCTATGTAGAAGAGAACTAATTTTGGACATTCTGCATCATAACTGTCAAAAACTAAGCATTTTCAGCAAAATCCATCACTGCCTTTGCTTACAGTTTTAGAGATGCAACCATTTGAAATCTGAACTGAAAACTTAGTATGTGTACAGCAAATATTCTATAAAATTTTTTTGATGTTTCCCATAGCCTATTAGCTTATAGCTACAGAAAATAATTAAATATTGCATCAAAGAACCACAACTTTTGTCTTTCAAGCACCAACTATATTTCTAAAGCCACACTGCATTGGAGAAAATAAAAAAAATCTCAGAGCTTGGGATAAACCAGTTGAAAGCTAAAAATGTAAAAGGCTTCTCTGT
>JAUBNY010000359.1:1109811-1120394 GCA_032275445.1 Crypturellus soui | reverse complement strand
CCCTCTCAGCCTTCTCTTCTCCAGGCTGAACAGGCCCAGCTCCCTCAGCCTCTCCTCACAGGGCAGATGTTCCAGGCGCCTGATCATCCTCGTGGCCCTGCGCTGGACTCTCTCCAGCAGCTCCACATCCCTCTTGTACTGGACACAGTGCTCCAGATGTGGCCTCGCCAGGGCTGAGTAGAGGGGCAGGATCACCTCCCTTGACCTGCTGGAGACGCTCCTCTTAATGCATCCCAGGATCAGTAATGGAATACTATTTATGAATCCAGAACTTAGCAGTGCCTGTAATTGTTTTATTTCCATTAGCACACGTATACACTGACCAATGTCAAGCCTTGTTGAAACATCTTACGGTGATGAGTAGGAAGGAGGAAATGCAATATCTTTATAAGTGAGCTGTCTAATTAAAAGGACAAGCAACAGCTGGAACAGGGGCAAAGACTGCTGCTCAGGACTGTGCTAGAGCATTAGGGACCCCAGCTGTATGTGCTGGGGGATCCTCGAGCAATTTTCCCTGGAGAGGCCTGGAGACCAATAAATTACTTCTCTTTATTTCTTTTTAAGAAGGAGCTTGACAATTTTACGTAGGAAAGAAAATTAAGAAGGCACTAGAGACTATATCCTGCAAAGCAAGAAGTTCTTTCAGATTTCTCGTCCAATACCCATGTAAAACATCTTACCTTTCCTGTACTAATGCTTTACAACTGTATTTCTACTTCCCTTTCCCCTCTTCCTCCTCCTACCTGTTTTTCAGCATCTGAGAACCTACGAGGTATAAAACTTGTTTGCGTTGCTTTCCGCACACTGTGGATTAATATCTGCAAAATGACTTGGACGTGAAAAAGCAGAATTGTTATTTTAATGTACATCTCAGCTTCTCAGACACTGGAGTGTGAAATGTGTGTGTGAGAAAGAGAGAAATAATAACAATTATTAAAAATTCCTCTTTTTCCTTGGAGGTCTGTCTGCATTTTTTATCTTTTTTATTATGTCTGTTTGAGCAAATACAAAAGGCAATCTTGAAAAATTGATTCTGAAGATTCTTCCACCTCACATTTAGATGTAGCCAGTCAGGAATGCAGTTTCAACCTGGACAAAAGCTTCCAGACTTAAAATTTCTCTAGAATATTTTATTCATTTTTCTCCCAGTATGAACACAAACAAAACAAACCCAACCCAAGAAAATAAAATAAATCTGTAGTAAGTCAAAACTACTTCTTAACTTATCTTTGAGAGTATTTATTTTTGTCAAAACACCTTTGCAAACAAAGGAGTTTACTTAATATGCAGCCCTGACCTCAGCTTGACTGCACAAAGCAGAGGGAAATCAATACCACAACAGTGATAGTTTGGGACTGCTGATAAGAGAGTTCGTGGGAAGAGAAAAAGAGCAGTAAAGCTGTTTTGGTAAACTAATAATTGTATTTTATTAATATAAATGTGCTTGGGGGCTTAGGACGTGGTAGCAGGGCTTTTTAATTAGAGCTTAAGTGCCTTTAAATATGAGGAGAGTACATTTATCAAAATGAAGCATTGCATCAGAAGCATTATAAATATGGCCAAATTACAGCTTGCTGCAAGTTGATCTCAGGCAGATGAGTCCAGGAGACAGTTCTGACAGCCAGAACTAAGGGAGAGACAGCTGAGTCAGTCCTGGGGAAGACTGTGCTATCCCTATCCCCAGGGAATGCAACTGGGGAGGCCGATAGGTTTCAAAGAGAGGGAAAAGCATCAGAATCTGGTGCAGAGAGGACTTCAGTTTCGTTTTCCTTCTCCTTGGGTTGAGCCAACACGTGTGGGAACCACTCGCCTTTGTCTGCACGGGTCTGGATGCGTCTGCTGTCTGGAATAATTCAGAGGAATTATTCAGAGGAATCCAGAGGAAGAATGTGTCCTCCTCTCCACCTTCGCAATCAACCTCAGTGAATCCTACGTGCACCCTTTGATAGATCTTGCTGCAACGTGGAGCCAGATCCGATAACCTTTACTCAAGCAGAACTCCTTAAACAGTCCTTTATTTCTTCCAACATGAAGTTCAGCTCAGCAATAGTAAGGATATCGAACTGTCAGAAGGTAATTAATCAGTCCGCATTAGACAGAAAGTCACCTAGTATAAATTACCATTACTGTATTTCTAAATCACAAAACAACAGTGATTTATGTGAGATTAAGAATGGGCCTCTTGTCTACAGACTTACAAAATAAGAACTAGATGTGGAATAATTGATAGGAATCATGCAGGAAAAAAAAAACAAAACAGAGGGATGCGTTAGATTACATGTATGTCCAGCATGGACAGATTACATGTATGTGTGAGATGAAGCGCCTATCATGGTATAGTCATGTATGTGGTATATTCTACAAACAACACTTCAGATAATCAACTCATATGGAAAACACAAAAGCCAGAATTCCCAGAAAGACCTCAGGATCTTAACTGACGGATCTGTCAAAAATTGAGGAAGTTAGTACCTTAACTAGGAGAATGGTAGTAGTTCTGAGTTTTCCCTGTAGTCCATATGGAAGTTGAACACTGTTACAGGGCTTCATTTCTGCCCCAAAATCTGAATTGCTCTTGGCAACTTCTTTGCTCTTCTTCCCCTAGGACAGCTGTTTGTAACTGGTGCATCTCACTTAAACGTCTGAAATGAGGTTAGATACATCTGGGTCTGTAGTAGTTATAACAGGGCTGGATTTCATGATTTCTTTTTTTGGTCCTTTCATTTAGAAATTTAGATTAGAGATTTCTCTCTTTTCTTTTTTTAAGATAAGGGGTATTTTAGGAACTCTTTATGCAGACTTGGACTGATATGCATGCCAGGGAGTTGTTCCTGTGTGTCTTTTCTTGGAGTGTCATCTGTAAAAGCAAATGCTTAGTGTGGGTGTTAGAAGAAGGTTCCTGGTAGAGTGAAAGTAGCAGAAGAGGTCAAAAACTCTTCTTATTTCTAACTTGGAACCAGGATTTTCCTTGGTGAAGAGAATGGATGTATTCTTATGCAAAGGGATCTGTGGCACAGAGCTGGAGATTTAATTTTACACGCAGTAGCGCAGAGAAGACAAATAAAAAAATGGCTGTTAGAAAGCAGTCCATTAGGGTGATACACTATCTGTACACATTCATCTTCCTCTTTATTCATCATCATTTGTAAAGAAGCATTATTGCTTGCCATCCAGTAGCGCTCATCTCATATTTATCCACAATATTAAGCAGATGTCTGTGAGTGTAATTAAATAGATAAAAACGAGTATTGTTCTTTATTGATAAAAAATGCAGAATAAGAGAGAGAAAATCTTTTTTTTTTTCAGTTGGTGTGCTGGTATTTCTTGACATTTACATACAAAAATAAGCGGTCAGATAATAAAACTTCAGAACACACAAAGTTATTTTTTTTCTCTGCAGACAATTTGTGCTTCATGCTTTTTGAAGATGCAGCATTTGGTAAACTTGGTTTGATCCTGTCTATTTTTGTTAATTTTGAAAGTTTTTTTTTATTATCATATCACATTATTTTTTAAAAGTGACTTTAAATTACACAAGCTTATTTGTAAATGTCTCATTTAAATTACTGTTATTGTTATGGGATACTTGTTTAGATTACCTCTCACTGCATTCTCCCTGCATGTGGTAATTTCAAGTACCAGAAGAGAAGATTCTGTCTTATAAAAGTCTGTGGTCTTTTCGGGGGAGTGGTAAAAGAAGAAATTGGGGAAAAATATGAATGACATGAAAGACACAAATGTGAATGACACAAAAGAGTTCACCTAAGTTTAGCGACATTTTAGGAAAATATAGTATTGCTGGTGGTGCTGAGAGATCTCTATCTGTCCTATCTTTTGCTGGAAATAGGACCTTGTTCAGTGTTCAATCCACCTCTCCCCTTCTCTTTCATTACCTGTCTAGGACCATTTCTTCCCCAGTACCATGAACCATGTCCCACTGAGGCAACTTGTTGCCTGAAAGGAGCATCACCACCAGCCAGAGGAAAGGAAAAAGGTTGTCTAAATACATCCTTCTTCCTCCGCTGGTGGCTGCAAGGCTGGAGTGCTTGGACATAAAGCCATGTTTTACAGATGGGATGGGATTACTTCTGAAGGATTCATTACATTTTGCACCCGAGCTGGGAGCTCTGATGCCCCATGGAGTATTGGCACTCAGATCCATGCGCCGTGGATCATATACCCATTAGTCATGAAATGTTCTTTTGGAAAAATCCGTAAGGGTTGATCCATTTCTCTGCAGAACACTATAATTCAATCCTATTATTATGATCATTCATTTTACAGCAAGGCCTGAAGGTCTCAGCGAAGATTAGGGCAGCAAACTTTTATAGTAATAGGCAGTGCCAATGCTATCAGAAGATGTTGCCTCGGTAGCCGTTTCATTGCTGTGCACACAGTAAATGCTGCTTCACATTTATATGCTAGCTTGGAGACTTCAATTCTGTATTTAGATCTTGCTCACAGCAGTGGTTCAGGATTATACCAGTGTCACCTCCAGCTTCTAATTTATTTTTAATAGATGCATAGATTTTAAAGCCAGAAAGGAACCATTATATCATCTAGTTTGACCTCCTTACATCCTCCTTACTGAGGCTGTAAAATTCACCCAGCTACTTCTCTGCTGAGCACTAAAGTATATCTTCTAGAAATGCCTCCATTCTTCAACTGAGGGAGAATGCTCCCCCTTCCTTGGAAGTGTCTTTCAGTGACTAAGCACCCTCACTCTTCCACTCTACTTATTACCTCGCTCTACCTTATTACCAAGAGGAATTGGTGTGACTTTACCTTTCACCACTGGCTCCTCTGAAGCCTTCCTCCTCCTCACCAGAGAGACCTTTGGGAGGTGGTGTTTTCCGACTCAATCATCACAAGCGTCTGCACCCCAGTCACTTCACAGTTTTCATTTTGATAAACTGAGCAGATGACAGAAGAGAAAGGTAACACTATATTTTGCTTTATTAATTCCCAGTGGTCATTTCCTATCCTCACCACAGTTGTCATTACTTTTGGTTCAAATCAGTGACCTGAGATGTAATGTTCTGAATTTTTTTATATTTGTACAAACTAGAAGCACTATAATTCCTGCTAAGCATTACTATATGCTGCCATAACTCCCAATCCTTGAAAATTTTGCTTTCTAGGTCAGTTAATATCATTTGCATCATTCTAAGTGTAGACTTTATACACATTTGTCAAAGTCCATTTGGCATCCTGTCTTCCACTGAGAGTCCAGCAATACAGTATGCATTGTACGAAAAGCATGACAGACCTTTTCTTGAGATTTAAACTCATTCCCCAGGAATATGGTATACCTCCTCATTTCTATTCTTTGAGAAACTGCAGATAGTTTTTCTATCATCACCTTTTTCACACAGTTGCACAGTTCTCCATCTCAGCCTAACCAGGGTTTCATTTCTCCACAGAAGAAGAAAATCTAGTTAGGATTTTCAGTCAGTTGCAATTTCAGTCCATACTTCATACTCTCATAGGCTGTATAATATATAGCTATACTTTATATAGGAAGGGATGTCCTATACCTGCCTTGCACAAGCTGGTGCTCTGCGCACTAAATTTACAGGCATGGGCCTAGAAGCCCAGTGTACAAGAGACTGCACAGCTTCATGGTTGGGGCAGATATGACTTTCAGTATCTGCTCATAAAAGTTACTTATTATTTAAGATAATCAGACAAAAAAAATCTAGGGAACCAGAACTATAAGCCAGGGATCCCTTATACCTCTTTTTGGAAAACAGATTTTGTGATTTTGCAGTATCTCAAAACAAATTCCTGAAACGTTTGTAAGCCTCAGCCCATGTGAATAAAGAGAAGCTGTGTCCTTGCATTTCTCCCAGAAGTATTGCTCCCTGCAAAATCATGATTCTGCACCAAAATGCCTTCACTTTACAACGTGTAGCGTAACCTTTCAGAATAACAGCCTTACTCTTCTGGGGTCTCATATGTCCTGACTGACTTCACACCTCTGTTTTCCCTCACTCAATTCATTCTGTAGATGCAAATCGCACCAACCAACAATATACAGCACGTCTTTGAAAATGTATCTCTAGTTACTAGACAGTTGTCCACAAAACTGAAAGGCTTCTATTGGCATCTGATATCATTTCTTTGTCAAACGATTTGCTTTACATTTGGATGAGAACGCTGGATTTAAGTGTAGCTATCATAGATGCAGCTGCCACTACCTTATGTTCCCTTTCAAATGATTAATAATATTTGTCACTTCCGATGTGTCATTCTGGTCTATTGCTGTGCAGCGCGCACGCTAAATGATGGCACTCGCTTTTGGATTGGCCTGCTCAATGATGGATGAATCTGTTTCAATTTATCATTGAGTCTCTTTTAACTGAATGGCTTGTGTTAAAAGCGAACAGCCTCTATCAAATGTTATGAATTATGCCAACATTTAAAACATGTTTTCTTCCTCTTGTTGCTAACAATGTAGTGATTATACCTGGAGAACTGAACTGGAGAATTGTACTCCTCCTCCCAAAGCAAATACCCACTCTTTTCTTTTTCTAATTTTATGATTTCATTTTTTGCTCGGTGATGGAATTATCTTTCTATCATTATGTTGCTTTATGCTGTACACAAATCATTTCAGCACTGCAGATGCCCTTCTTGTTCCTGCTGGAAATTGCTAAAACATTACAAAATCCTGCTATGATTTGTTCTGTTTCCTATTCCCCCGTTTGACGAGAATTAGTTTTATGCAGTGGATGAAGTACCAGCTTATAACAATAGAATGGGTGTTTAGGCTATACATAGCTCTATTGTGTGACCTGAGGCATTGTTTTTGCATCAGTCGCTTCTTCCATCCTTTGTCAATCTTGTTTAATTAGCTTGTATATTCTTGTACGGCAGCGACTTTCTCAGGGTGGTTGTTTGCTTAGTGCTGAGCATAAGGGTGCCTTCACTATTGTAATGCATATCATAAATAATATTAATAGTTTAACAGAAGACAGCAAGGAAATCTGCAGAGTTTCATCTGTTTCCTAATTAGTATTACCCTGGTATTCCCTGTAGTTAGCACTGGCAACCATATGCTAATGGTAATCACTTAAAAAAAGTAATAGCTAGTAATAGTTTTAAGGGTGACTACAGAAATAAGTTACAGACCCAAAGAATGGTTGATATGCATTAAAAACTGCCTAGATAAGCTGCAGTAGTAAGAAATATGCCTTCTGAATACCAGTGTGGTCTTAGGTGTTGCATTTACCACAGCCTGTAAAGGAATTTGGGAGGAAATTTAGGAAATTTGGGATGCTGTTGCATCCTTCAGAGGGCTACCGGGATAGGATAGTGTGAGTTATAAACAGCAGGGCAATAAGTCTTTATACAGAGTTGGGGCTGTTTTCATCCAGAAGCACCTGCTCTCTTGAGATGGAAGATAGGACTCTCATCAAACCTTAAGCAGATCCAATCTTTCTAGTCTTGCCTTGCTTTTAGCTCTCCTCATATAACATGGGATAATGCCCACCTGCCCCAGGGAGACGGGGGTTGCTGCACTGCTATTTGATGGTGATTATGGGGTAGATACCTTGCTGGGTAATATTTTTTTCTTTATAGCTGTCTCTCTGTCTCTCCCTTCCTAAAGACATTGTCTGTGACAGTTTTATTCACTTTCTCTCATCTTCTTGTTTGCCATATGTCTGCTGGCTTCCAAGGGCCAAAAAGAGCAAATGGATTAAAAAATATATATATATAAATTTTCTCACTAAAACCAACAGGTATGACTGAACATGCCCATAAGCCAGCTTGGCTAAGTCAGAAAGAATCATCTGAATATGAAAATTGCAGGGTATATAAAGCAACATATTGAATCATGGTGTGTTGCTCAAATATTGTACAGTGTTGTCGTAGAATAACTTCCCTCTTTTCACCTCATTTCACCTCAGAAAAAGCCTATCAAATTTTCTGGAGCATTCTCTTTTAGGCAAGTCTGGCTTCACTCAAATTTTTGCACCAAAAGCCAGATTAAATTAATGATGGTAGAAATTTCCTTAAATAAAATTTATTTGATCTTTAAGCTCCGTGGGAAACCTTGGTGTAAGGAAACTAGGTTTGCTACACAAATTAAGATATTTTTTGCTTTCCTCCCACATAAAATGAACAAATCACACACTTCATTTCTCAGTCTAGACCACTTTTATTTTGGAGAACAAGGGATGAAAAAACATAAAATGTCTGTGAATGTGAGGAAAGTACACAGTGATTCACTGTAACAATTTTCAGAACAACATAAAAATAGTAGTTGAGTCACAGCTGACCTTTCAAAAAATGTAGATACTCATCTAGATTAAAAAGAGTGAAGTATACTAAAATCAGAATGACACAGTCTTCATTTTGCTACCCAAGACTTGTGTGAGAATTAAGGTCGTGGGAGGTTTCTTACTATATAGGAGCCTAAATTGATCTATTGTCATTCTTTCTTTTTCTCCCAAAGTTCTTGTAGGGAGAATGAATAGGACATTTTAATTTTATTCAATCAATTGGTGGGGCCAATTTCTTTAGCCTGGGTCTGATTTCAGCAGCGCATCAGCATCCCTACGAGGGAAATGGAGGAGTCCCAGATTGGTGCTGCTTTATCCAGATAAGGTTTATGGTCATCCAAGTGTCCACAGCAAGTTCTTTTATTTGAACAATTATAAAGAAGACATCTAATGGTCCCTTTTATAAAATATTTTGATGTCTAAATATGAAGCATTCCAGGAGAATCAAATACTCTCAGCAAATGTTGGCACTTGTTTTTTCCAGTCTGGGTCAAACTAGCTCTATCATGACCCTGAATAAGGGCCAAAAGATGATGTTTAAGTACGAGAGCTGCAACATTTTGTGCCTAAGAGAACCTGCTGCCTCGGGTTTGCGTCCAACAGCTACTGCACCAAGAGACTGTGTTTCCTTCAGTGGGGTGCACAGACTGAGCTGGGATCCCTCTTTTCAAGTGCACATATGGGAAATGATTTTTGCCTATCTTTTCCCAGGGGTCCCACATCTCCTTCCATTCTGAATTTGAGAATTTAGGACCACAAACCATTCCTTTGTCACACGCAAGTGTCAATTGCAAAGCAGCTCATGTAGCGACACGAGTTGTGGTACGGTGTAATCCACACTGTCCATGAGGCTGTCTGAATTCACATCCCACATGAGTGTCTCGCATTCACAGGAGTGTTTCTTACTAGCCCCTAAATGACCTAGAATTTCTCAGCTTTCACTGGGCAAGAAATTCTAAGCTTTCACACGAGATCCTTTTTCCTGACATGGAAAAATATGAACCCAGGTCTTTCACAGCCCAGCTGAGTGTCTTAGCTACTGAGCTATCAGGTAAAAAGGTAAGACTGATCTTCTACACCTCACTGTCAATGAGGCTGGGGAACAAAATGCCCTGAGCCACCTGGAGCTACTGGAGCTGCTGAATTTAAGTGACAAAGTTTTCAGAAATATCCCTGTCCTTCCTGAAATCGATTTTTCTTTGACAGCAGGTCACATCCAAGATGAATGGAGACTTTGTCCACTTCCTGGCTGACCCTTCAAAAAACACTTTTCTTTGGAAGCAGTTTTTGCAGTTATCTATTAGCTAGTCTCAGAGAACAATTTGAGTAGCCAGTTAAGAAAGATCTATACAGACTTGCTGTATGGCAAATTAAACATGTTTGCAATGAAGAACAATAGCAGAGCACTAACACTGTCAACTATACCACTTCTCACCAGTATCCCATCAGGGAAGGCAATCACCGGTCTATCAGCATTACAGTAAAAAGAAAAATTAAGCAATAGTTGGTAAAGTTAGTGTACATGAATAATTGATTTGCTCGTTTTGAAGGGGAGTGTTAGGTAGGAGATCAAAGATATCAGACCAAAAAGGCACGAATGTGTATGCTACATTTTTTATTCTTATATACTGGTGAATACTGGTGCACATACATTTAAAAAAATCTATTTGTATTTTAAATCCTTATTTAAAATTAAAAAAAAAAAACTTCTTTGTTTCAGAAGAATGTACAAATTCAGAATTAGGGGAATTTTTAGACGGGTGAAGTCTAAGGAATAATGGTCCTCCCACAACATATCTTGATCCTGGTCTTGAAATATGCTATAGAAGCACGAAATCCAGTACTTTGGAGTGCAGCGTTCTTGAGATCTGACTTTCAGAGATAAGTTTCTCTTGCAGAATACCATACCATAGATGTCATTTTATGGAAATGCTCAAATGGAGCATTACTCTTACAGCATGTCCCTTGCAAGTAAATAAATCTTAGCTTAACAAGCAGTTTCCATCTTTCTTTGAGTGAGTTATATCTTACCTCATTCTACCTGGGTAAAAAGGAGGTCTTTAAGCTAATCTGCCCTTTTAGGCTGATAGCAGATTAACCATTAGAGGTGCCTCAACTGGGTGAATGACTCTTCTTTCAAAAGTGTGTCTCCATGGACTGTAAAGGTTTCAGGATGACTTTTTTAGTGTGGAGCAGACTGATAGAAAGCCATTGAGACCTAGTCCAGGTGAGATAAACTGGCCTGGGTCAGCTGATGCTAACTTCCAGCACGAATAGAGCGAGATAGGATTTTCC